>OX243812.1:1014000-1116500 GCA_945859605.1 Lumbricus rubellus | reverse complement strand
TGTTCGCGACTGACGAATCCAAGGATCGGATGGTTCGACTAATAAATTTATATATACAATGCAATACAATGGAAGTCAGACCGGTCAAGAGAACGGAGACGCCGTCGAGAGGGTATAGATAGATGAGAAGGATTGAGATGTTAGTCATTTCAGGCGTAGCATAAATGTATTAACTAGAAATAATTATCAATGATTAATCAAGATTTCAACAGCTATTCATAAAACATAATATTGCTTTGGTCATTATTGCCAATCGATCCTGAGTTTAACTACTGGTTTTGACTACAAATTATAATTAGGCTATTGTGTTTGGCATATTACTGTAACAGCTCTGCAATTCTATTGGTATTTGGTTTAGTAGCCTACACTGCGTTTTTTCAATAAACACGAAATCTGGACCTATCATTAAATAGAACTGTGTTCAACGTCTTAAAGGTGTCTACAATACAAGAGGACTCCATTAATACATATTGACTGACGGACTGCCTAACTGACTGACTGACTGACCGACTCACTCTTCCAAGCTCCACACACCCAAATAGTTGATCACGTGACTCTTCTCTTGTTCAATACCACGTTTTTGCTCTTTTGCTCGTCTTCGCTTAGTGAGCACTGCCAGTAGCGGCGCCAGAGGGGGGCTTAGGGGGCTAAGCCCCCCAAATAAGGCCATCCGTTTTTTTCATGTAAAAACTGAAATATTTCCACGTTTAGCCCCTCCCTAATTTCGACCAAACGACTAAAATAAAAAAAAGTCGTCAGAAATTTTGGTGGATGAAAATAAAAATTGTCTCCGAAATGATTATGTCCCTTTCTCAAAAAACTGAAATCCTGCGCCGCCATTGCGTACTGCGATAGGTGCTATATAAATTTATGGATAAAATACAATACAATACCTAGTAAGCTGTTGCTGGATTTCTTTGACGAAGACCGACTGTGATTCTCAGGAGCAACTTGATCTCCACATAGAATCCGATCGACGCTGTTCGCGTGAACAGAAACGCTTTGGGACGGATGGAACAAGGCAGACATCGAACCTACCAACACACAACACACACATACACATCATAATCATGAACACACACACGCACACACACACACACACGCACACACACGCACATCTACACACGTAGGCCTACAGCCACAAGCACATCGACCCAATCAATCCAATCGCTCAACTTGAGGCGCGGTGGTGTAGTGGGTATCCTATGTTCGTTGCCTTGCAGCCGAATGGTTGCAGGTTCGAATCCACCTCAAGTCGCCGCGCAGGAACCTTGGTCAAGTCCTTCACTCGCAATTGCACAGCTCTACGGCGCGAAACTCCGATGTCGGCTAGTGTCCGTTCTGTAGTCGGGAGCGCCTCTGAGAAGAGAGCTTGAAGTGCACATACAAACAAAACGTCATCAACAGCTACGTCATCCTCTACGTCATGATCTGCATCTCAAGGTCTTCTCTGTTAGACTGAATAATTTTGACACTGCCCATACTCTGGAAGGGCCAGTCCCATGTTTGTGAAAGAGGGGGGGGGGGTGACGACAATCAAATTTGTTGTGGCAGTGACGCTAAAGAGCAACAAAACATAATAATTATTATCTTTTACTTTCCAACCAATCTTCAACAGTCGAAAAAATATTCGTTTGATTTTCAAAATGACGCACGCAGGATGATTGAGAGGCATATTAATTAAAGTCTTTCTGATCTGAGAGGCTCGAAAGAATCGTTGGAATGTCTTTTGTGATGACTTTTATTATTTTTTAAATTATTCTAATATTCTGTCAGCAAATTTGGTTTTCAGTGGACGCGGAGGAGTCAGAGTATAAGTCTTTATATAGTTCTTTGTTCCGATTATCATCATTCTGTAGGTTGACAGTTCTATCGAATAATCGGAATGATAGGTCTGTTATTATGTGAAGGAAGACCTACACTAGTACACAGTCTTGGTCTGTGGCTGGTCTAGATGGGTGAAGCCTTACTCGCAAGGATCCCAAACAGTGGCTCTCATACAGATAATAGGCTATTACATTTATTTATTTATTTATTTATTTAGAGAATTTATATAGCGCCTCTTCAAGAAATCTACTCAGAGGCGCTCTCTGCGCTAACTAGCCGAAGTGATGTTAAATGTCATAACAACAAGAAAATTTCATCATATAGCAAAATAAGTCACAGTAAGCCGGAAACAGTCTTCAGTGGCGATCCCTCGCAGACACGTAGAATCATCCAACAGAATCCCGTCGACAGCCTTTAGATGGTGTGAAAGTTCAGAGTCTCTGGTACAGGTTGCGTTAATAGAGTAGAGCGGCGACAGGTGACAGGGCTCGAAAACACGAAACGCTGACGAAACTGAAGCCCCTCGCTGGTAGAAGATAACGCGCGTGACCGTCTTATCGTCGGGTACAAGGATTGCACAGTCGAAGGCATCTGTCGCTTGTCGGTCGGTAGTTTTGAACGCCACGAGAGACAACATCCGATCGAGTTAACTCCACTGACCTGCGTGAACCATTCTTCGGCGATATGTAAACACCAGACAACAGCGGTGAAGGCGCACGGTCTTGACATGTATAGACACAGACCATTATAGAGCATTTGCTGCAGTCTTTTATACTTGATGCATTCTAATGCTTTGTCCTTCCCACGCATCTCTGTAGCGCATCTCCTCCACTCGTCACTGTCAATGCAAGTGTATGCAATGTAATTAGTAATTTATATAGCGCCATTAACAGCCATGGTAATGTGGTGGCGCTTTCAAGCACGAGAGCCCCGAGAGCAGAAACAGGTATTTGGAAGAAAGAGGCGTATACAACAATCGAGAGTAGTAGTTAATTGTGCCCTTTGGGGGTCTTTTATTATTTCCTGAGGGGGGTGCTCGGTAGTACAGTGGTTAGCGCGCTGGACTGTCAACCAAGAGGTCTTTTATTATTTCCTCCTCTTCTCCTTTGAGGGTCTTTTATTATTTCCTGAGGGGGGTGCTCGGTAGTACAGTGGTTAGCGCGCTGAACTGTCAACCAAGAGGTCGGGGGTTCAATTCCCCGCCGGGGCAGAAATTTGTTACGAGATTTCTGTTCCACAAGCCGACTCAGCTATGATGAGTACACGGTCAGTGGATGATGAGACGGCGAGGGAGAGGATTGGTCACCGCCCTTTGGAAGTCTTTTATTATTTCGATCAGCAAGGAAATTAAGGTCGTAAGAATACTGCCGAAAAGTCTCTAGCTAATATATTTAGTGCGATGTGCGAATAAGCGAATATCTCGAGAAAATCGGTATTGGTTACGAAAATTATGCAACTACCGGTTGAATTGTTAAACGCAGCTCCCGTTCCCCCTCCGCCCGCAATTTGCATGTAATTCGCCCCATTTCTATACAGGTAGACGTTACCAGGAGTGGTACTACTGTTACCAAATTCTATGTACGTCGAAACGAAATAGTATCCGGCTTTACCGGGAGTGAAACGGGTCAGTCCCGCACTTATGACACCATCGGTTTTGAATCTTACACTATCGAAAGTAACTCTTGTGTGAGTTTTAGCGATTAAGAATTGCCAAGTTAAAGAATGAATGCTAAGCGCGGGACCGATTGAGATAGAATCTACATACTGCTTCGTAGCTGCATCGCTGGCGTTGTTGGGTTCGTGTAGTCCTGTAATGTAAGCATCATGCATAAAGATGGACTTATACACATTTATTTTAGACGGAGGAGTGCCATCGAGTGACTTAACCATCTCTAACATGATTTCATTGTTTATTCTAAAACGAAATCCATCCATCGATTGTAATGTAATAGGATTGTTTAACGAACATTGTAGTTTATTTCGTATACTACCTAAGAAAATGGTGAATTCTTTATTTTCTCCTCTCAAGTCCTTACAACCCATTGAACGCAGACGATCGGTGCCAACGTTTAAGATTAGATCACCAGTCATGGTATCACCAGTTTTAGACACCTTCAATGTAACTTGTTCATCAACGTATTTCTTATTCGTCAAATGATTATCGTTGGACGGAGAATCGTCGTGATTCGTTATCAAATCAATGGCTTGACCCCAACTTAAGGCCTCATCCATTCCTGCTGTCAAAGGCTTCGTTGTGGGCAGTCCTTTAATTTTGTGACCACCCATTTTTAGATTTCCAGTCGCGATGTTTGCTCCATCCAATCGAAGAAAACTAGCATTTACTTGACTAAGAGTGACACCTCCAGCGATTACTCTTTGTGATGAACCAACATCGGTGTGACCGAATTTATCGACAGGCATTTTATATATAATAATAATTTTTAATGCAGATTAGTCATCGTATACATATAATTGCATTACCTGAATCCCTCGTGGAAGATCGTTATCCTTTGCCAGTACTCTAACTCTGTAATATTGATACGCATCCGTAGTAGAAATATTAAAAAATGTCGGAATAGTCTCTGAAGGAGTTGAAGATGTATGTAAGTGTGCAAACACTGCTCCATCATTGCTAGCGGATAAATTCCAATAAGATACAGATACGGTTTTCAACGCAATTCTCCAAATTTTAACTGGCTCAGGACATTTAATTTGTAACCAAACAGTTTCATCTTCACCCGAAACCCAAGCTGCGTTAACATCGTCAGTGAGATTAGTGAAAGCATGGTAGGCTTTGCTTCCGGCAAAACAAGAACTGGCGCTAGCAACGAATCCTGTTACACTTACATCAGCTTCCAAGGGAGGAATATACCCAGCACGACACTTTTTCAGAGATTTATCGACGTACTTTGTAACTTGTTCATCAACGTATTTCTTATTCGTCAAATGATTATCGTTGGACGGAGAATCGTTGTGATTCGTTATCAAATCAATGGCTTGCCCCCTACTTAAAGCTTCATCCATTCCGGCAGTCGAAGTATTCGTTACTGGGAGACCTTTTATCACATGTCCATTCATTTTTAAATTTCCAGTCGGCAGATTTGCTCCATCCAATCGAAGAAAATTAGCATTTACTTGGCTAAGAGTAACACCTCCAGCGATTACTCTTCGTGATGTTCCTCCAGCAGCGGTGTGACCAAATTTATCGATAGGCATTTTATATATATATTTATATATAATAATTTTTAATGCAAGCCATTTATAACTTCTTGAAATTTACAACCATCGTTCATCGTCTTCTTTAAGACGTACAGACACAAATGGCCGCAAAACACTTCGTTATCGGGTTGTATTCGCTCGCTGTTATATAACACTGGACGGCGTAAATACTTTATCAGTTCCAGAGGGGGAGGAAGGCCGTAACTATCGAAATATATTTTCTCATTACCGCTCTTTAAGAAAGTGCACCAGTGGGTCCCTCTACCGTTCGAGTCGTCTAGATTAAGAATACCACATTCATTATCTCTCGGACTCATAGGTAATTCGTCTCTGAGAAATACTCCTCTGAAATTATTGATGTTTAGTTTCTTAGCCGCTTCGATTAGATCCACGTTCGATAAAGCAATATTCGGTAGTACTACACCCTCAACATTTATGTCTTTGTAGATCTTAGAACTCATTTTATATTTCATCTAAATGTTTTAAAAAGTAATTCGATTTTACTTCCTGCATTACATATAGCCAGCGATCTATTTTGTTTGCTTTTTGCATATTTTTAACCGGTAGCAATGGACGAATATTCTTCCAATTCATAGCTTTAAGAAGTTCTTCTTCGTCTAGCAAGTTGAACGACGATAATGGCAAAACATGATCGAAATGCCAAACCGAACCGTAATTTTCCATTGTCATTCCTTCTTCTAACTGAAATTCAATCCATTTAGTAAATATTTCAAAGTCAACACCGATAAGTTGGCACGTCGTTTGTGATTTCGATTTACCTCTTAATGATTCACTAAGCCTACTCCTCATATTTTTAAGTATTTTAAACTCAGGATCATATTGCTTTCGAGCTTCAGAATACGAGTGATTATATTTATATTTACATTCCTTACATTCTTTATCAAACCCGTCTTTACAACATCTATTTTTTACAAATTCTAATATGTTCTTCTCTTTCTTACATCGACAGCAAACTTTTTTATCTTTTATTTCCCTAGTCTCTAGTATCGAGTATTTTTGCCTAAGTTCCTTCATTTTGGTCTTTTTACACGTTTTACAAATAGTATAATAACCGCTCTTATTTGATTTATCTTTATGAAATTCGTTTAAGTTTTTTTCCATCCTACATTTGGTACACACTTTAGAGTCATCCATTATATATATATTTTTCTTTAAATAGTTTTCAACGAGTAGTGACCATATGCTAGTGTATGAATACCATCTATCATTATTACCCGTTTATCGTCATCTGCAGATAATGCAACTTTATTAATTTCTTCTGTATAAATATCGTGATGATAAGATCTAATAACATTCATCGTTCGTTGTTGTTCTTTTTTTAGTAAATAAGCAGTCTTTATAATCTTCGTGAGTAATAGTTTTCTGGACAACATTCTTCTTAATACCTTTACATTTCTTGTGCTCATCTCCAGCAGCCATCTTATAAGAATACAACTTTGCTCGCAACCCGATAAATTCTTTTATCTGTTTCCCACTAGTTTCATCCTTGAACATTCCAATAACTTTTTTATTTACTCCAACCTCAATACCAGATGGATGATCTCTCGGGTATTCACTCGTATCGAATCGAGCCTTAATATCGCCTGCGATATCTGAGTAAAAGTCTTCAGTTTTAATTTCGTATGTCAAAGAATCTGTATCGGTAAATAATAATTTAGCTCTATTTCCGTATTTATCCTTGATGTAATTGTAATGAAATTCATACATCAACGTTTTGCTCAAGTCTAATATACACATGCCAAGATATATAGGTTTATTATAGTACAATTTAGTTTTTTTCATGTGAACGGCTATTAGATTTTCATCGAAAATAGTACATCTCTCATAATTAGGTTTAGCGGCTAGTTCAATAGCCCTCTCCTCTTGACACACTAACTCTACATCAACACGATTTTCAATGTTCTCACAAGTTTTTCCAAAGACACTGTTATTCATTAACTTGAAAAAGTCTTTCTCAAAGTCATTAGTAGCTTTCGTTCTAAGAGCTGTATTTAAATCGATATACTTTTTCAACCAATCACTTTCTTCGAATAGTACACCTCTATGCACTTTTGTTATTTTCAAACCCAAGCTCTCATACAGCTTCAGATTATCGTAGTGTATCACATACTTCTTCTTATCGTTTAAGTTTGGAATTAACTTTTTGACTTTGTTAATCTCAATGCTTTCGGGGGCTAACGGAAAGTCGTTATGCAGGTCGTGTAACTCTTTAGGGTATTCCAAATTCACTTCCAATATGCATGGAATACTTCTCCAATTATTTAATTCATCTTCGTTCATCCATTTGAACCCGTGAGTAGGTAAATTTTTGATCATAGCCCATCCATATAGATTATTCGCATCCAGGTAAGTAATAAATGTAGAATTTTCGTTACTATTGAAATCGCTCATATATTTATTATTCGCTTTCCCGTAACGATTTGATATTGTGCTCACTCCTCCTCTCATCCCTTGCCTAAGCATCAGAATCATATCATAATCATTCAATAACTCCAATTTCACGCCTGTCAATTTTAAAGCGGCATCCCAGGCTAAACCAGGAGATGTAAAATACCATGCAGGGTCAAGCGTATAGTTCTTCATACACACATCTCTAAAGTTTTCGAAAACATCGGCAAGTAACAGAACATCCGAAACGTTGTATAAATCGTGATATTCTCTGAATGTTTTGCATCCAAATTCCTTCCATACCGTTTTTGCATGCTCGTAGTCTTCATCGCTAATATTCGAATCATTTAGCTTAGAATAGAATGCGGATTTTGGTGGTAGTTCGGTTTCATTAAAGGTAGTAAATGAATCGACGTAGTCATAAGGATATATGCCTTTTCTCAGCAAAAGATCGAGCTTCTTTCCAGTATATCGTTTCCCAATATTTTTACACTGGTCTTTGCTTAGGTTCCTCGATAAAGCATCAAGACTAGAAGCCATAAATTTAAAACTGTCGATAAAACGCAGTTGTCGCTTGACGGTAATCTCTTTTCCCTCTTTATTTACAAACTTATCAACAACGACCTCTCTGCTAAAAGATATATACTTTTCCTCGTTATTAGGTATGCAATTAATTTTCTCTCCATTATTACCTCTCAGTTTCTTAATGAACAGATGACAATCGTACCCGGAAAGATTATGAAACACTACAGGGAAAAACTTGGGGACTTTATAGTTTACATTACAAATGTTATGAGCAGCCCCTCTAAATTTACCGCTAAGATGACAGTGATCTCTCACTCGGTCTTCGCCCAACGGTTTTTCACAGATATGGCATATAGTAGCTCCATCAAAACACTTCTTGTCCTCTTCTGTAAATATCATCTTCTTAGGGAATTTAAATTGATTATATATTTGTTTTATATTCTCTTCTAGTTTATCTACAAATATTTGACCAACATCATCATCTTCGCTTTCAGCCGTAAACGTCACAGGATCTTGAGAATATACACTATCGTCGAAACATTTTATGTGGTAACAAAAGGAGCTAGGAATATGCTTTTGATATTTATTAGTGTACGACAACTCTGGATTTGGTTGGCATGTATCGATCGGTTTTACAAAAGACTCAAAATCTGCGTAGACTATAAACGGAACCCTCATAGAATTGTTATAATTTTTAAAACTTAACATAGTTCCTTTTTCTGGCATTTCTATTTTTTGTGCGTTATGGTGTTTGCAGTACTCATTATGGTTGTTAAGCGCTTCTGTCGTTGTGAAACCATTCATACACCTTTTACAATAGTGCGCTGAATAATGCGAATTTGCTGTTCGGAACGTCATCAATCGGTTAAAATTCTTTATCCAGCAATAATGTTTCCGTTCTCCGTTGGAAATAAGCAATAGATCTACACAAATATTGCTTTCACAGTTAGACAGATAAAGCGGATAGACATGTTTTTCGTAACCAAATATATTAACACTAATATTATTATTTCTCTCAAATTTACCTATCACATTAGCATCAGTCGCTACCGGAAACTCAATACCACTCCAATTAAGTTTTTTCGATTGTTCTTTCAAAGCTTTCGTTATTTTTTCCGGATGGTCATCCACCGGATTCAAAGCTCTAGTGATACACCATTTGAAACATTCTTCGTCGTGGTTTTTCATGTTGATGATTGCCTTTTTATTAGCTAAGAAGCTGGGTAGAGGAATGTAAGAACTACCTCTTAAGGGTGTATATTTTACCGTATTTATATCTAATTTTACAACGGCTTTAAATCTCCAATTACTTCCTTGCATCTGAAAACTAGCAATAGACTCCATGATTTTGTCTTTTTTTCTGCTGTATATTTCATTCAAGTCGGTTGCTTCTAAAATAACTTCTGCCCTGGAAACGAATGGTATATCCTCAGAAGTCACTATTCCAGATTTCATATCTACTCGTTCCATAGTACAAGTAAGAACTAAATTAGTCTTTGTCTGGCGATTACTCGACAACAGATTAACTACCTGCGGTCTGACGAAATCAAGAAACGACGAGGCATCCATTCCATTAATTCCATCTATTCTATACTGCTTGGTGAATCCTTTAATAGCCGACGCTGTTTCCCGAATTTTAGTTTTATCGAATATCCTGGAAACAGTTGACTTCAACGATTCTAGTTTTTCATTTACGACTTTATTATCTCGTTCAGGCACATAACTAAGTAGCCAATCCGCAAATTCATTTATTTTTGTCCTAACCCTATTTTTGTATTTTCTCTTAGGCGCTACTGGTTTGTACTTACCAGGTGTGGGTGTAAGCGTAGGAATCTTAATGTCAGGAACCGGCGAGTCGAGCAAGTGTTCAACATGGTTCATGTTTCTTAAACTACTTTTCTTTAAATCCATTTTATCTTACCACGCAAAAATATTAATACATGTGAGATCGAAGATCCACTTATCTGTGAGATCGAAGATCCACTTATCGAACACTTTAATTGCAAATCATTCTATCTCTCAAACACTTTAATTTCGTATCTATCTCTCCAGACATTTCCGTTATGATAAGCTATTATACCAGCACTCTGACCATAGGCCTTAGCAGCTTTATACATCGATGGATACGAGGTAACAACGCCAGTCTCTCGATCTATAATATCTACTCTTCTCGGTTGTTTCCTGATACTACTCAACGTGTCATGTCGATATGACACAGACTTGTAGTCCGTCGGAAGAATATTCTTTTCAATCAGTACAGCTATCATTTGAGGTTTGTTGAGATGTGAAGTGCCTGTAACATTGTTATGCTTGGCCAACATTCTAAGCTCTGGTAGCTTCATAATATATAAGTATTCTTTAAATCAATTTTCCGTACACTACACTCATTTTCTGTCCATCCGATTGGAACTGCAGCAACCTATCTGAAATTACGACAGCATACGCTTCGGTGTCGGCTGGCACTGCTGCATTGAAAAGAGCCTTAATCTGAATATCGACGACTGAAGATTTCAAACGCTCGGATTGTTTGCTTACATCGAACACGAACAGCGGATATAATTCTTTATAATCTATAGGTGTTATATTTCCTTGCGTAATCAACTTATCCATACCATAGAATTTTTGACTAAAGGAGGACGCGTCTCTGTACGCTCTGGAGAATTGTTGATTAGGAAACGACAGGTTATGATCGACAGCTGGATATCTTTCTTGATTCATCATCACATATATGTTCTTGAGATCGCAGTGATTAAATAGCGACGGATTACTTTCCTGATTACCGCTACGGTCCGTCTGAAATCCTACGATGATATATCTAGGTTTCTCAGGTGATGTTTTTACGCTAAGACGCCAACTGAAACTTGTCGACTGAGGAACCGTTATTGTGTCGCATTGACGAGCTCTATACGCAACTGGCAACGTTAATTTCGATTCAATCGTCTTATACAACTGCATTCGTTCCATATCGGAAGGAATAACGTGTGGAATAAACCATGAAATTTTGTTTATCGCAACTTTTCCAGCAGCTGCAGCGTTATCTCGGAATATTGCATCATCGTCGGCTTTACGAACTAATGTCAGCGTCTGTTTAAAACCGTAAATAATCTTGTCGTAATCGTCGCAAAACCCAAAAATATGTTTCAACGGAACAATAAAGCTGAACATTCCTTTAGTGTTTGGTTTGCGAATGAGAAAGCTTTGTCTAGTGGCAAAGCCGGGGTTGTCCGCAATAACAGCAGTCGCTCCAGTGTCTTTATACCACAGCTGATTTAAGCCTTGAGTCAACTGAAAATCGTTTGGATACGTAAGTAAACCGAGCATCGTTGTAGCTTGACCCGGATGAAATAGCGTTTCGATTTCTTGATTAGATAACTGATAGGATATTTGACTGAATAGATACATAAGCCCATTATTCGTAAGAGCGACTAAATCGGCATTAACGTATGCGGTGTCGTCAGCTTTAATTAGTCTTCCTTCGAATTGTAGATATGACTCTGCTGGGTGACTGTATAAGTCTTGTAATTCAATATTTATTCTTATTTCACCAGAACTGTTAAGGTTAGTTCTCGCTACAGGTTCGTACTCGTGCCATTCGTATCGCTCGATACCTTCATCGATCAATGGTTGCTCTGTGAATCTTAGAATATCGGATTGCATTTTATTATACATATATTTTTAAATAAGAAAATAAATTTTTAGACCTAAATAAGAAAATAAATTTTTACACCTAAATAAGAAAATAAACTTAAGCAAAATAAATTTAAACTGCCATTTTCAAACCACCTCCGTTTAAACGTTTTACGAGATCTTGAATTCTAATAGCTCCACCCGTCATTTCTGGATTCGATCCTAGTAATCTAGCTAGAATGACTTTAGTTTCCTGAGTTATCGGCTGCTGAACGGGAGCTTTAGGGAGTATCTTATTGAGTAATCGTTTTCCAACATCGATCGCCTTATCCTTAGCAACACCCCCAATCTCTTTGACAGCTGTGCTCGCAATTTGTTTGGCTGCATTCGATGTCAGTAGCCTCTTGAGAAATCCTGCAATGGAATCGAATATTCCTGCTCCACCGACAACGTGTACTTTTTTATAACTTCTTCTCGCAAGGACCAGCATTTCTATATCATCAATTTTTAAATTAGATCATCAATTTTTAAATTAGATCATCAATTTTTTATATTCATCTTTGGATATCACTCCCTGTCTCAGTAACTCATCCGTCATACCTACAATTTCATTTCTTACTCCTGTATTTCCCGCTTTGTAGCTATATATTCGCAACTCTAATTGTTTTACTAATTCGTTAGGATCTGAAGGAATGGTAATTATTCCGCTTCCTGTTTTACCTCTTAACTTTATGTAATCGTCCCATATGGGTTTTATTATCTTTGCATATTTTACACTTCTAGACGATTTAGGTTTGTTTGGTTTATTTGGCTGACTCATGGCATTCGTTTTAATTAGAATCTCGGCGTATTCTTCGAGATCACGATTATCATAAATTGAACTGTTTGGACTAGCTAACGTTAACAATTCCCATAATCCTGGAGTTCCTTGATAAGTTGTGGTTCCAACTGTAATATCATTTCCTTGGATTGAGGCTTCGCTGTCACCGATGTAGAATTTTCCATCTCTTGATCTTAATCCGAATGTTGTGTCCACAAGTCTTTTATCAGAAGCATATTTTTAAGGTATTCAACTGCAATATTTCCTAATTCTAACCTTCTAATGTCTTCTACTGGGTCATCGTCATCGAACGCCTCTATAGACGGATACTGAGGAAATTGAATGGTTTTCAACGAATCTGGAAGTGATTTTAGAGCCAGTGATGTTGCTGCAGAATTATCCTTTATTGTCGACAGCAAAGCGTTTTGTTCTTTTGAAATTGCTGATTGAGAGTCGACTATTGGTTTGTAGATTTTCGTTAATTCTCGTTGAAGTCCAAGATCGTCTATTCTCTCTGAGAGAAAGTTTTGTTTAATATTTTTTTCGTTTTTAAAAACTCTTCGATAATAAAATCTCTTTTTGCAGGATCGCTAATTTTCAGTAGCGACATTTTTTATTATAATGTTTAAAACGTAACGTAAAACGTAAACGTAAAACGTAAACATAAAACGTAAACATAAAACGTACAATTTATGCATCGTAGTAATTAACATAACAAATTGAGTCTTTTTCATTTATAGTAACTGGTGAATCTGAGTTGTTTTGAATTGTAATTATTATATCCTCTGCGTCCTCTAGGACAGTACCATCTTGAAGACTCAGTCTGAGTTGTTTCAACTTCTGTCTAAGAGAGACTAGACACATTCCACTGGTCATTCGGACTCCAAGGCCTACTTCTACTGTAATATTTGTCTTTGGTTCAATCGTTATCGCTTGCTGAGCAAAAATCTCATATCTATCGCCTGCTCGTTGTCTTGCAGGAGCGTGAGTGACCACTTTAGGCAACCAAATTATTGTACTCACACGAGGCTTCCGTTTGGTGATAAATTTGTGTATTGGGTGACCGTATCCAGACATTTATAAAAGAGATTGTTTAAAGTAACATTCCAAGAATAGGAATATTTTTAAATGGTGAATTGGGACCAAGTATAAGACCTTCACCGCTGACATATCCTGTTCCTCTTTTCATAAACAGACCGGAACCTGATATCGAAATACCCTTTTTCCACGGAGATAGAAAAAGACCTTCCCCAGCAGGCACTATCTTACAGCATATTCCTCCTTTCTTAACGTACAGCACGCCAGATCCACTTATCGAAGATCTACTTATCGGATGTGAGATCGAAGATCCACTTATTTTATCGACAATTTTGGAACCAGCTGCAGAACCCAATCCTGTTAAGGCTCCTGTGGCTAAACTCGGAAGAACACTAGACAGAAGAAACTTTCCGGCTGTTGCTAAGAACGGTAGAATAGCGCCAATAAATCCGCCTTCGACTCTCGCATTGTCTTCTAATTGCTTTTTACCCATTTTAATTGTCACACCAGTTCCATTCTGATACGCTTTAGTTAACTTGTTAATTTGCCTCTGGTTTAGAGCTAATACATGCTCACCAGTTATATCTTCATGAGAAAGTCTTATACTCACCCCAGTTCCGACTTGAACAGCTCGCTTAATCTTCTCTTTTTGCCCTTCAGAAATATTAACTTTGACCTTAGCGTAAGCGCTCATCTTATATTAAATATAAACTTTAAATTAAACCTCTCTTATGTGAAATCGTATCGACAATTCCTCACCTCTTAAATTAATTAGTTTTCCATTTTGGTCTATTAGTTTTGTTTCCATCGATGAAATAGAGTATAGCGTTATTGGAAGATATACGAGATTGTGAGGAGATTCGATTATCTTGTAACCAGGCCCGACCGATGGAAAGAAAGAATAAATTATGTTCTCCGTAGTTCCGTTGGCATACGATGATCCTATTACATCACTCGTAACTCGTAAACTATTCACGCTGTTTATATCGACTATGTGCTCGGATTCGTTATATCCTTCGGAGTATACACGACTCTGAAATCCTAGAACGGTACTAATTGAATTTGGTACTGTAAAATCAACTTTATAGTTCTCATCAATTTCCAAAACAGCCTTCAAAGTATTGTTATTTGGTTGCAACTTTATACATTGTCCATGACCTTCTTCTTTTAGAATTCTCTGTATGTAATCGTTTAAGTCTTCGATTTCATAGCAACCGGTTGGAATGTCTAAATCTTCCCATGTTACACCGTTATCTGACGAATATACGAATTTATTATTTGTTTCATCTATATTAGGAAAACTGTAGTAAGTTTCAAGATTGACAAGAGCCATTTCATACGTTTTACTTTTGTCCAGTTCGATTAGTGGATTAAATTTCGTTCGAATTCGTGTGTTCCTTTCGCTCAACAAAATGCAAAAGGATTCTTTAGCTTCTGTGTTGCGTGCAATCGTTTGAGTATTAGATAAAATTTCGTCAAGAAGGGTTTCCATTTTAGATAGCTATTTTTAAACCTAGAATATAAAATCTTAAATTTTGTTATCATTTTATTATTGTTTTTATTTAATGTAAAATGTATCTAATCCAGATCTGTACCTGCCCTTATTTGTTTTACTAGTCAAGTCAATAACCACAAAACCATGCGTTTCATCCCACGCAGTTTTGCATAGTTTTCGAAATTCTTCAATAGTCATATCATCTACACCTATATGATCGCTGTATATATGATTAATATTCTTGAGGTCTTGAGGGAATAGACATATAAAATTGGCATTCTCCCTGATAGTTTGTCTGGGCAGCTTGAAATAATTTTGTGCTAGGTAAAAGCAATCTACATTACTATGCCTACCTCTTATATAATAGGATTCGCATTTATTTTGTCGCTCTAACTGTAAATCATCAAAAATCATGAGATTCTTCTTATCTCGACTTAAGTCTCGTGGATCTGGAACATCTTCAGAGGTTTCAAAGAACTTGCATTCTATATCCGATTTTTTGGCCATGTTTTTAGACATCTCCTCGACTACGGCGGTCGGTGATACATTTAATTTCATTATCTCATCGCGATTATCAAAAAGTCTTATAATTGCTTCCTTTGGTAATTTCTCTTCGAATGCTTTCTTAAGTATCTTATATTCTGATTGAAATAAACTTTTGCCAAAGATCTGCAGGTTATCGTAGTCTAACCAACCAGGTCTCAGTAATAAATTAAGTAGTAATATTGTTTTGCCGCATTGAGACTTACCGACGATCAAACCTCTGATGCTTCTTGGTAGGAGAGGACTGTTAAAGCGTTTAGATGTATCTTCATTCCATGATAGGTCTTGGACTTCCATTTTAATTATATTATATTAAAATGGAGCACAGCTCGTATTGCGTAAAATGTAAGCGACAAACTGAGTGTAGAGATATTCAACGAGTTGTCAGTAAGAATGGCAGACCTATGCTTAGATGTGCATGTGTTGAGTGTGGCGCTAGAAAAACTCAGTTTACTAAAATGTCCACCGCTACAGGTGGTGATTTGGTCTCAGCTCTCAATTCTGCTACTTCTAATATTAAACTTCCATGGGCAAAGTACCCGGGTGAAATGCATCTTCCAGGACATTCTTTCACGGGTCCAGGTACTCGATTGGATTTGAGATTGAATCCTGATGGAACACCAAAAGATTGGAGTAAACCAGTAGATAGGGTTGATGCAGCAGCCTATCGTCATGACCTGGCTTATGCTAAACATACTGATACAGCAGGGAGAAACGTCGCTGACAGAGCTATGATAGATGAATTAAATAATATACCTAATCCTTCTTTCCGCGAACGAGTTGAAAGATCTATAGTTAAACCAATTTTATCAACGAAAACCCATTTTGGAATGGGGTTGAAAAAAAAACTCTGAGATGGACAGACCAACTTGCTGACGAATTACATAAACCTATAGTCAGGAAGTTTAGGAAGCGAGTTGTTTATGTTCAGGGAGTGGACAAAGTTTGGGCGGCTGACTTGATTGACATGCAGGCTTATGCTAAATTTAATTCTGGTGTGAAATATTTGTTAAGCGTCATCGATATATTTTCCAAGTATGCATTTATTCAGCCGTTAAAAGATAAGCGCGGAGAATCTGTGGCAGATGCTTTCGTTAAAATATTTAATACGAGTAAAAGAAGGGGTGAAAAACTTTGGGTCGATAAGGGATCTGAATTCTACAATAAACAGGTAAAATCATTAGGTATGGAGTTGTATTCAACTGAGAACGAAGAGAAATCTTGTATCGTAGAGAGATTTAATAGAACAGTAAAAGAGAAGATGTTTAAATATTTTACAGCAAACTCAACTCAGAGATATATCGATGTTTTAGATAATATGGTTAATTTATACAACAACACAAGACATTCTTCCATTAAAATGACTCCTGTTAAAGCGAGTATCAAAGCAAACGAATGGGTTGTGTGGATGAATCTGTATGGTGATGTTGTACCTGAAACTGTTAAACCTAAATTTTCGGTAGGAGATAAAGTAAGAATTTCTAAGAAGAAAAAGACATTTGAGAAAGGCTACACAAATCGTTGGACACAAGAAATTTTTACTATAACACAAATCCAATACACAGACCCTATAACCTATAAAATATCTGACTATCATGGAGAAGAAATAAAAGGGACATTTTATGAAGCTGAGTTACAATCGACAACGCAAGATACATTTAAAATAGAGAAGATTATAAGAAAAAGAGGAAATCGGTCTTTAGTTAAATGGTTAGGCTATGATGAGTCATTCAATACATGGGTTAACAATAAAGACTTGATATCATTGTGAATTTAACTGATTTAACTGACTTATGGCTTAATTTTAGAAGCCTTCATAATAAAGACTTGTCAAGTAGCCTATTAGACAAAAACTATAAGAGGTCTGCTTGCTTGTCATTTAATAAATATTTATTTATTGTTACATGATGGGGTATAATTTTTAACGGAGAATTCTCTACGGATCGCCAGCGATATGTAAGTATAAGACAAAAACTAAGCTTATAAGAAGTCTGCTTGCTTGTCATTTAATAAATATTTATTTATTGTTACATGATGGGGGATAATTTTTAACGGAGAATTCTCTACGGATCGCCAGCGATATGCAAGTATAAGACAAAAACTTTAAGAAGTCTGCTTGCTTGTCATTTAATAAATATTTATTTATTGTTACACGATGGGGGATAATTTTTAACGGAGAATTCTCTACGGATCGCCAGCGATATGCAAGTATTAGACAAAAATTTTAAGAGGTCTGTTTGCTTGTCATTTAATATTTATTAATATTATTACATGATGGGAGGATAATTTTTAACGGAGAATTCTCTACGGATCGCCAGCGATATGCAAGTATTAGAAAAAAACTATAAGAAGTCTGCTTGCTTGTCATTTAATAAATATTTATTTATTGTTACATGATGGGGGATAATTTTTAACGGAGAATTCTCTACGGATCGCCAGCGATATGCTTGACTAAGTGCGAAGCAGAACTGGCTTCTGTTGTAGCCTATCTATATAGACCTAAGCCTAGGGGCGTTGTCAAGTTTTTGCAAACGTCGTGTTGCTTGTTGATTTTGTTTCTCGGCTAAAACTCCAGTTGTTTTACTTCAGCTAACATTTAACATGACCTAAGTTTAGTTAAGTATTCTTGTAAGCTTATTCGTTTCGCTGCTGTTGTGGTCAATTCCGAAAACTCTAAACTATGCATGGAAGATCGTAGGATAGGCCTACAGGCTACAGGTTGTATGTTAAACGAGTTCCATTAATACGATCGTTTTTCGAAGCTATAGCCTATTATTTTATATAGACGAAAACATTGCTCTTGCATATATATAGGCCTACGAAACACGAAAACACGGAAACACTAATCACAGAATCACGAAAACATTTTGAACCGATCCCGTCGTTGAAGTTTATTTTGAGCTGATCCCCAACACGGGAATATATTATGCTAATCGTTGATTGACATGTACCGCAGAGAAATCTTCCATTCTGTGCCAGCTGTGTGGTGTTATTTCTGCTGCCCAGCTCATGCGCGCGCGTGTGGCTAAGGACGTTTGTTTGTTCAAATTGCATTGGATACAATCAGATCTGTTTGACTGGATGCGTTGCGCATCAAATGACGAAATATTCTCGAACGCTTGATCTATTAATAGCAAGCCGTTTTATCCCATGACGCACCATACTCAGCGTGCATTGTTTACATCCGTTTTAAGCCTACGGCTGCAGCCACCTCAGTAGCCAATGGTGAATGTACACGTGGCATCAGCTTCGAGAATGATCGAGAATGTTCTTCAGTCACGTGAATTTGTGACCGAAGAAAATCTTGTCACGGCCGTGACCAATTTTGTTGTCACGGGACGGATTCTGCTGCTTTGTTAGGCCAACGCTGCGAGCGAATGCTAGCTGGCCATGCGTGTCAACACCTGCTGTTATAGCTGATTGAACAATGAGCGTTAGTCGATGTTTTGAAAATTAATTCTTCGTTTAATTCTCAATCTGAAACACCGTTAGCCTACAGGTAGGACTACAGTTTATCCGAAATATATAGTACGACACGCAGGTCAGCTATAACAGCAGTGAATTCGACAGCTGCTTATTTACATTACTAAGAATGTACGCTAGGGTTTTCCTGTTGATCGAGAGGAATTTAACTGGTCTAAACCTTCTGTAATAAAAGACCCCCAAAGGCGAAGATGATGAATTAGGAAGGAAATAATAAAAGACCTCTTGGTTGACAGTCCAGCGCGCTATCCACTGTACTACCGAGCACCCCCCTCAGGAAATAATAAAAGACCCCCAAAGGGCACAATTAACTACTACTATCGAGAACGGTGAATCGCGCGCAGTGTAGAGGGAAGGGCATTCCACAAAGAAGGCGCAATGATGGCAAAGGATCGAGTTTGATTAATAGTGGCCCTAGCATGTGAAAGAAACAAACCACTTTCTTCTCTCTGGGTCTTACGCACTGAATACGGCTCTGATTGATGTGTATGTGAGAGGCGCTTTATAAATTTATATGCACAATACAATACAATACAATGCAATGCAATACAATACAATACAATGCAATGCAATACAATACAATACAATGCAATACAATAGCCTACAATGCAATGGAAGTCAGACCGGTCAGGAGAACGGAGACGCCGTCGAGGGGGTGTAGGTAGATGAGAAGGAATGAGATGTTAGTCATTTCAGGCGCAGCATAATGTATTAGTTAGTACCGTGTATAATATTTCCACTATGTCTACTTTCATCTGGTCATCTGGTCACCTGCATGGTCACCTGGTGCCGTCAGCTTCTGGAGCTCTGGCGAAAGCCCTGATGTATCTTCTCCATTGTCTCCTCTTCCTAGTCGCCTCTCTTAGCTCCTCCAGTCTCATGCCAGACTTTTCCTGTACCTCATCCAACCATTTCTTCCTTGATCTTCCGCGTCTTCTACTTCCCTCACCGCATGCCGTCATCAGCTCCTTTTCCATACCGTTAGATCTCATCACATGGCCAAAGTAGCTCAATTTCCTCCAAGTTGCTTTTTGCTGCAGTGTCTCCTCCCTCTCCATTCCGAGCTCCTCGCGCACCGATTCGTTAGTTCTCTTCTCCGTCCATGAAATCCTTAGCATCTTTCTCCAAATCCACATCTCACACGCGTTGATTTTCTTTTCCATATCCCGTGTCTTTGTCCATGTCTCACATCCATATAGAACCACTGGGAAAATCAGTGCTCTTACCAGTCTTTTTCTTTGTTTCCCTGCTCACGAATTTATCCTTCCAAATCTTTTCCAGACCGTTCATTGCCGTTTTCCCCATTGTTACCCTCCTCCTTATTTCCATATCACTTCTTCCTTCCTTCTCTATCATAGATCCCAGGAATGTGAAGCTCCAGTGTTTAATCTAGTCCCCACCCGCTGGGGGGAATTCAGGTTTCTGGGGGAGGAGACAATCGAGCGTCCGAAGGACGCTCGTGAGACGCATAGCGCCGAGACCGGTAGGGGAGGGGTATGGGGAGGGGGATGGTCCCCTCCCCATCAGAAATTTTTTTAATTTACACATTGCAGTAGCATTTTTAGGTACCATCTTAACAAAATACCTGCACTTTTTCAGAGTCTCATCAGAAACTTTTTGAATTTCCACATTGCAATGGTAGCATTTTAAAGTACCATCTTACAAAAATACCTGCACTTTTTCAGAGCCTCATCAGAAACTTTTTGAATTTCCACATTGCAATGGCAGCATTTTAAGGTGTCATCTTAACAAAATGCCTGTACTTTTCAGTGCTTATAAGAGTGGACTTCAATAGATATTAGCAACACTTAACAAATATTTTGGGGGGTTATTTCCACACTGTAATGGTACTTTTAAGGTGCCATTTTAGCAAAATAGCTCCATTAGACTATTCAGTACTGATAAAAAAGTGTTTTAGGATCCAATATATATAATTAAATATATATGATTATAATTACAATAAAAAATATCTTTATGTACCGAGTTCAGCAGCTCATTTCTCCTGTTGCTGAGTTATTCTAATGAATAAATGCAGACACGAATATAATAGTAGCCTATATAAGTTGACTTTTCAGCACTATATCAGTTCAACCCTGTTTCCCAAGATGGTCCTAAATTTCTGACCAGGACATACTTTCTGAAATCATATTTAATGGTACACAAACCAACCAAGAACTAATAAACTACCGATACCAAATTCAGGAAACCATGTGTAGTAATGATGTTGTTTTTAGGTTTTACTATATGTGTTCAAATAATAGAACCAAACATTTTGAAATTTTACAGTTTAAAATTTGAAGGATACCACTGGTGAGAAGCCATTCAGTTGTACAAAAGTAATATTTGTACAAATATTAGCAGTAAGTTATTCTCATTTTAGCAGGACTGTGTCATATATTACCATAGTAAATAATAGCATTATAACCATTAACCATATAATAATAAGTACTTAGTATTAAAGTATATTATAACAGTTCACGTAATACGATGATGTAAACAGCAACTAAAACTGTTATCATTTTGTCAAGTTTTTCTGGAGGGAATGTCATATCTGTTTTTAGTTGTGCAAAAATTGTGTTTGTACAAATATATACACTTTATACAGTAAGTCATACTCATTGCAACATGATAGTATCATATATAATAATAGTAAATAATGTCATTATAATCGTATAATAGTAAATAACATCACGGTATATTATAACACCTCATATAAAACAATGATGAAAATAGTAACTAAAAACCAATATCATTTTGTCAAATTTTTCTGGGGGGAAATGTCAATCCTGAGGGGGGAACTCCCCCAGAGACGTCTAGATTAAACACTGGTGAAGCTCGATACTACCTCTATCGTTTCTCCGTCCACCTCAAAGTTTCCCCATGTTGCAGTTGTCATAACCTTTGTTTTCTTTACATTGAAGTATAGTCCAGCCTTTTCGCTTTCTACTTTAGACGGCGTAAATATAATGGTACAAAAACAATATAAAAAAAATAGCGAATTCTAAAACTTATAGCACAGGTTGAAATTGTTTAAAAGGTATCGAAGTTCTTCTTCTTTATGTTAGCTGCCTCTCGGCAGGTCCAGATACCCAACGACGCCACTCTTCTCGATGTTGTGCTTTTCCATATCATTATCCATCCTCCATCATCCAGTCCAAGAACTTTTCCCTAGGTCTTCCTCTTCCCCTCTTCTTCTCCATTTTGCCCTCTACTATGTCTCTTTGCAAGGAGTTGTGTCGAAGTTCGAACTTGTAAATCGATGTTTACCGACATCTTGTGTCAGTCACACCCGAAAACGATTTTTCAGTGACTGCTATTATTAAGGACGCTCTGTCTTCGTGAAGGTACCAGCAGCTTAACGACTCCATAGTTATAGCTGCAAAGAAATTATGACGTCGATAGCATGCTTTGGGTAGTAATTATTAATCTCACTACTAGCTAATATAATTTTCAAATTCAGGTGAGGCACTTTTTCGTGAACATTGGAATTATTAAAAATGGAATTTGCGAGTCTTCTTATGTAGTAATATGTATTTAGCATTAAAAGGTGTCCAAATTAAACTAATTATAGTTCAACAGTGAAAGGTGAAAAGCAAAGAATTGCAATAATCTCTTATGAGTGGTTTCTTGAGATCATAAAAGATGACATAATACACATAGAGTTGCAGAAATGAGAATTTTAATAAGCTGAGAATATTGAAGTTGATTTTGCACATCTGCTGCACTGCTCGTACTAGACAGCGATCAAAAAGTTAACAGGACTTGCGATCAAAGCGCTGATACTGATGACTCGAATTAAATCTATATTAATAAAGAAGAAACTATGTGTGTGTTTGTGTCTGTTTGACCGGAATGCATTTCCACAGTTTTCGAGCTTTTCACTCCAAACCTTCACTACTGTGTCCGTCTGGGCATGAGACGCAAAGTTGGGGGGGTTTGCAAATCTCCTCCAACATGGGGGCCAAAATGGGGGGCGAAACCCCACAAACTTTTTTCCATAAAATGCAGGTATTGATCTCAAACTTTGCACCTAGACAGAGGGCCATCGAAACCACCCAGTGAAGTTGTTGGTGAATCTCCCCCACCATTGGGGTCACGGTGGGGGAGGCAAAGACGGAAGTTTATAAAACACCTTTTTAAACGCTTGCGTCGTCGTTATATAATTGGCGAAAGGAGATGATGTAAATGATCTTCGAATCTGTTTTGCTGTCAAGTCCTACTATTATTATAGTAGATTTACGCGTAGGCCTACCGGTCGAGGTCGGAGTTAGTGGTGGCGTGTTGTGGGAGAAAATTTTCACGAAAACCCTAATTTCACGGGTGGTGTACTGATGGATAGATCGGAGTGTGGTGGGGTGTTGTCGGTCGGGTGGGTGGGTTTGGGGGTGGGCTTGGGGTGGGGTGGGTTGGGCGGGATTGAGGTGGGGTGGTGGGGTGGAGGGTAGGTGTGAGGGTGGGGTGGAGGGGATAGTGTGGGGCGGTTGAACGGGGTGGGGTGGGGTGGGGTTTGGGGTGGAGGTGGAGGCGGGGGTGTGGTGAGAGGTGGGGTGGAGGGGGTGGGATGGAGGCGGGTGGAGGGGTGGACGGGGTGAGGCGAGTGGAGGGAGTGGGGTGTACGGGGTTGGGAGTGGGGGTGGAGGTGGGGTGGCGGTGTGGAGCGTGGAGGGGTAGGGTGGGGGGCGGGTGAACTGGGTGGGTGGACGGGGTGGGAGTTTGGGGTGAAGATTGAAGGTGTGGTGAAGGTGGGGTGGAGGTGGGGTTGAGGGGTGGGGTGTGGCGGGTGGAAGTGTATGAGGTGGGGCTTTGGGGGTGGAGGTGGAGGTGGGGTAGGAGTGGGGTGTGTTGTGTTGGGCTGTTGCCGGGTCGAGGGGTGGGGTGTACGGCGTAGGGGTGGGGCTAGAGGTGGAGGGTGGATGGGTAGGGTGGAGGCGGGTGGACGGGGTGGGGGTTTGGGGTGGAGGCGGGCGTGTGGAGGGTGGGGGTGTACGGGGTGGGGTGGAGGTGGGGGTGTGGTGTGGTTGGGTTGTGACCTGAGCGGGTCGTATCCTAAATTTTCCGGGCAGCGCCGGGTACCCCTTCTAGTATTATATAATGCGTAGATCATTAGTAACAAGTTAGCGACATCTTATGACAACAAAAGCCGTTGTCATCAACGAAAATATTTTATCATGTTGCAGAACCCGATGTTCAATGAATCTACGCGCATGACTATCAGCAGCAGCTCTTGCTATTAAAGATTTTCTCGTTAAACCATCGGTCGGAAAGGTTCTGTGGCACGGGTAATAATAATGGTCCAGTGCAGATGGATGAAGACGGCTCTGAACGGTGGGAGCAACGAACTGGTATGTACATTGAAGTAGGTTTTTATTGTTGATTTCTGGGGTTTCACTTTTTTGACAAAGAAAAACCCCGGAAAATGGTGGTTTTTACTTGAAATTTCGTCTGCGACTCAGCCATTCGTCCGCCAAAAAATCTCGCGTCTTTCCTTCGGCCGCTCGTTTGTTCTCCGCAAGTTGTAGACCAAGTCTCCGCCTATGCTTGTATACGCTGTCGTGTGTGCGTGCACAGACAGAGTGGCGGGGGGAGATTGGTGTGGCGATGGATAGGGGAGGTCGGGGGTGATGTTAGGGTCGTGTTATGATTGCAGGGTCCAACAGTGTGTCACCCAGTGTCACCCATTATCCGATGCTGTCCTCTGTAATGTAGTCCTCCGGTCGTCGGCAATTTGTTGTCGCTGCCATGAATAATTTGAAAGCAGTAATAGAGGCAGACAGAACACAGACGACTACAACAGTTGTCCAAACCCCACGTCAACAATCATTACACAGACGACGTCTGTTCCTCTCTGTCTATCTCTTTCTCTGTCTTTCTGATTCTGTCCCTCTCTTTCTCTGTCTCTGTCTCGCACACACGCACACACACACACACACACACACACGCACACGCACCCGCTCTCTGTCTATATCTACGTTTCACTCTCTATCTCTCACTATATGTATCTCTCGCCCTCTCTCTTTTTCTCTCTCTTTCTCTCTCCGTCTCTTTGTCTCTATCTGTCTCTATCTGTCGCTCTCTATGTGTCTCTCGCTGTCTCGCTGTCTCTGTCTCAGTCTGTCTGTCTCCCTATGTCTCTGTCTGTCTGTCTCTCCTCTTCCATTTATTTCTTTTCCTAGCGTCACTATCTCCTTCTCTCCTGTCTTCCTTCTCCTTCCTCCTTCTCTTCCTCCTCTCCTCCACTGCTTCCCAAATTCTCTCTCGTCCTTTCTCTTGTTGACGGCTCCTCTTCGCATTCCTTCTCTTCCTCAATCCTCAATCCTCATGCCTCTTCCTGTCACATCGCGCTTTTCACGTTCCTCATTTTTCCCCTTATTGCAATATTTCCTCTCATCTTAACATTCCTTATAAGCGCATCTTTCTCTCCACTTTCTCTTCATCCCAGCATTCCTTCGTCTTTTCATCCTCTGCGCTTCCTTCCTGCTTCCCTGATCCGCTCCCATCTTCTCCATATACCTTCCTCTCGCCTCCTATTCCTCTTCCACTTGGCTGTCAGCCTCCCATTTGTCATTGGCTCTCCTCGTTCCTGCTTTGGAGACAAAGGTCAGAAAAGACAAGAGAGGAAAATACACGCAACACTATGCGACCGTTTCACGTCGCTCTCAATACAACTCAATTTGGAACTCGGCCTAACGACTATCCACGTGACCACGTCACCCCCTCTACCATCTCTCTGTCTGTCTGCTTTTTATGCCTCTCTTTGTCTGCCTGTGTGTCTGTTTGATTCCCTGTCTGTCCCTCTGTCTAACTCTTTGTCCAACTCTCTCCTTCTTCTCGTATCCATTTATCTTCACATCGCTCTATCTCTATTTTCCTCTGCCTGTCTGTTTCTCTATGTCCAGCCGCCAGTGTGAGCGTCACATAGTTTCTTTTTTGTGCTCACTCTGTCTGTCTCTCTGTCCCTGTCTGTCTCTCTGTCCCTGTATGTGTTAGTCTCTCTCTTTGTTCTGTTAGTCTTTCTCCTTATCCACGCGTCTTGAGCAGTCTTTGTCTCGTTGTCTACATCCATCTCACCACTTTCCTTTTTCTCTGCTAATGTATCCTGCATAAATTACGTGGAAGGTCACAGAAATATACTTATGTGTTGCTGCAGGACTATCTGTTTATTTGTCTCTGTTCCTCTCTCAGTCTGTATCTCTCTGTGTGTGTGTCTGTCTGTCTCTGTGTCTCTGTATCTCTATCATTCTCTATAATAATATTATATGTCTCTGTCGAGCTGTCTCTGTCAGTTCATCTCTTCCATATTTTTACTTTTCTGTCTGTCTGTTTCTGCACGACTATAACTTCATCAGTTTCTATATTTTATCCACATCTACCTTCACTGCATCTTCATTTGTCAAATGCATTTTCGATTAATTGATTGATTGTTTATCTGTCTATAAGGAAATGAATGAAAGGTAAAAAATTGAAGAAATCTTGATTAAACGACGTAATTTATTCAATCAATCTATCGGTAAATATTCAACGAATCGATAAACAAATTGACCAATCAGCCAATCAATAAATCAATCAATAAATTAATCAATAAATCAATCAATAAATCAATCACAATATAAGCTGTATGACGCTGTGTTCTATGTCAATCCATTTAGACCAACTCCACACATTCCAAATTACCCGAACTTCAAACAAAACCGCAGCTCATAGCCTACATGCATGTATGAACGGTAAGAGAAAAACGACCCTGATAGATGTAGAAGACAACATACAGGTGTGCTAATGAGCACAGGTAAGTAACGGTCGGTAAGATCAAAGCTATACATATATGCGCCGCAGGTGATTCTGTCTTCGTCCTATATAAGCAGCCTATGATGTGGGTATAATATTATCTGAGCACGTGTGTATTTTGTGTATGTTTTTGAATGTACATGTGATAATATGTGAATGCGTAGACAATGTATATGAATGTATATACAGTATATATATATAATTATATCAAAAAAGGTTTCTGATTGCCATGGTTGCTAATGTGGCCGAGGTAAACACTGTGGTGACTCCTGCATGAATGCTGCATGGATGATGCATGGATGTTGTATGGATGCTGCATGGATGCTGCATGGATGCTGCATGGATGCTGCATGGATGTTGTATGGATGCTGCATAGATGCTGCATGGATGTTGTATGGATGCTGCATGGATGCTGCATTGTTGCTGCATGGATGTTGCATGGATGCTGCATGGATGCTGTATGGATGCTGCATGGATGCTGCATGGATGCTGCATGGATGATGCATGGATGATGCATGGATGTTGCATGGATGCTGCATGGATGCTGTATGGATGCTGCATGGATGCTGCATGGATGCTGCATGGATGATGCATGGATGATGCATGGATGCTGCATGGATGATGCATGGATGTTGTATGGATGCTGCATGGATGCTGCATGGATGCTGCATGGATGATGCATGGATGCTGCATTGTTGCTGCATGGATGCTGCATGGATGTTGTATGGATGCTGCATTGTTGCTGCATGGATGATGCATGGATGTTGTATGGATGCTGCATGGATGCTGCATTGTTGCTGCATGGATGCTGCATGGATGCTGCATGAATGCTGCATGGATGCTGCATGGATGCTGCATGGATGATGCATGGATGATGCATGGATGATGCATGGATGATGCATGGATGCTGCATGGATGATGCATGGATGTTGTATGGATGCTGCATGGATGCTGCATGGATGCAGCATGGATGCTGCATGGATGCTGCATTGTTGCTGCATGGATGCTGCATGGATGCTGCATGGATGCTGCATGGATGCTGCATTGTTGCTGCATGGATGATGCATGGATGTTGTATGGATGCTGCATGGATGCTGCATGGATGCTGCATTGTTGCTGCATGGATGCTGCATGGATGCAGCATGGATGCTGCATGGATGATGCATGGATGTTGTATGGATGCTGCATTGTTGCTGCATGGATGATGCATGGATGTTGTATGGATGCTGCATGGATGCTGCATTGTTGCTGCATGGATGCTGCAGGGATGCTGCATGGATGCTGCATGGATGCTGCATGGATGATGCATGGATGATGCATGGATGCTGCATGGATGCTGCATGGATGCTGCATGGATGATGCATGGATGATGCATGGATGCTGCATGGATGATGCATGGATGTTGTATGGATGCTGCATGGATGCTGCATTGTTGCTGCATGGATGCTGCATGGATGCTGCATGGATGCTGCATGGATGATGCATGGATGATGCATGGATGCTGCATGGATGCTGCATGGATGATGCATGGATGATGCATGGATGCTGCATGGATGATGCATGGATGTTGTATGGATGCTGCATGGATGCTGCATGGATGCAGCATGGATGCTGCATGGATGCTGCATGGATGCTGCATTATTGCTGCATGGATGCTGCATGGATGTTGTATGGATGCTGCATAGATGCTGCATGGATGTTGTATGGATGCTGCATGGATGCTGCATTGTTGCTGCATGGATGTTGCATGGATGCTGCATGGATGCTGTATGGATGCTGCATGGATGCTGCATGGATGCTGCATGGATGATGCATGGATGATGCATGGATGTTGCATGGATGCTGCATGGATGCTGTATGGATGCTGCATGGATGCTGCATGGATGCTGCATGGATGATGCATGGATGATGCATGGATGCTGCATGGATGATGCATGGATGTTGTATGGATGCTGCATGGATGCTGCATGGATGCTGCATGGATGATGCATGGATGCTGCATTGTTGCTGCATGGATGCTGCATGGATGTTGTATGGATGCTGCATTGTTGCTGCATGGATGATGCATGGATGTTGTATGGATGCTGCATGGATGCTGCATTGTTGCTGCATGGATGCTGCATGGATGCTGCATGGATGCTGCATGGATGCTGCATGGATGTTGCATGGATGATGCATGGATGATGCATGGATGATGCATGGATGATGCATGGATGCTGCATGGATGATGCATGGATGTTGTATGGATGCTGCATGGATGCTGCATGGATGCAGCATGGATGCTGCATGGATGCTGCATTGTTGCTGCATGGATGCTGCATGGATGCTGCATGGATGCTGCATGGATGCTGCATGGATGCTGCATTGTTGCTGCATGGATGATGCATGGATGTTGTATGGATGCTGCATGGATGCTGCATGGATGCTGCATTGTTGCTGCATGGATGCTGCATGGATGCAGCATGGATGCTGCATGGATGATGCATGGATGTTGTATGGATGCTGCATTGTTGCTGCATGGATGATGCATGGATGTTGTATGGATGCTGCATGGATGCTGCATTGTTGCTGCATGGATGCTGCATGGATGATGCATGGATGATGCATGGATGCTGCATGGATGCTGCATGGATGATGCATGGATGATGCATGGATGCTGCATGGATGATGCATGGATGTTGCATGGATGCTGCATGGATGCTGCATTGTTGCTGCATGGATGCTGCATGGATGCTGCATGGATGCTGCATGGATGATGCATGGATGATGCATGGATGCTGCATGGATGCTGCATGGATGATGCATGGATGATGCATGGATGCTGCATGGATGATGCATGGATGTTGTATGGATGCTGCATGGATGCTGCATGGATGTAGCATGGATGCTGCATGGATGCTGCATGGATGCTGCATTGTTGCTGCATGGATGCTGCATGGATGCTGCATGGATGCTGCATGGATGCTGCATTGTTGCTGCATGGATGATGCATGGATGCTGCATGGATGCTGCATGGATGCTGCATTGTTGCTGCATGGATGTTGTATGGATGTTGTATGGATGCTGCATGGATGCTGCATGGATGCTGCATGGATGCTGCATGGATGTTGCATGGATGATGCATGGATGTTGTATGGATGCTGCATGGATGCTGCATTGTTGCTGCATGGATGTTGTATGGATGTTGTGTGGATGCTGCATGGATGCTGCATGGATGATGCATGGATGCTGCATGGATGTTGCATGGATGATGCATGGATGTTGTATGGATGCTGCATGGATGCTGCATTGTTGCTGCATGGATGCTGCATGGATGCTGCATGGATGCTGCATGGATGTTGCATGGATGCTGCATGGATGATGCATGGATGCTGCATGGATGTTGCATGGATGCTGCATGGATGTTGTATGGATGTTGTATGGATGCTGCATGGATGCTGCATGGATGCTGCATGGATGCTGCATGGATGTTGCATGGATGATGCATGGATGTTGTATGGATGCTGCATGGATGCTGCATTGTTGCTGCATGGATGCTGCATGGATGCTGCATGGATGCTGCATGGATGTTGCATGGATGCTGCATGGATGATGCATGGATGCTGCATGGATGTTGCATGGATGCTGCATGGATGTTGTATGGATGTTGTATGGATGCTGCATGGATGCTGCATGGATGCTGCATGGATGCTGCATGGATGTTGTATGGATGTTGTATGGATGCTGCATGGATGCTGCATGGATGCTGCATGGATGCTGCATGGATGTTGCATGGATGATGCATGGATGTTGTATGGATGCTGCATGGATGCTGCATTGTTGCTGCATGGATGCTGCAATGCTGCATGGATGCTGCATGGATGCTGCATGGATGCTGCATGGATGCTGCATGGATGCTGCATGGATGCTGCATGGATGTTGCATGGATGCTGCATGGATGCTGCATGGATGCTGCATGGATGTTGCATGGATGCTGCATGGATGTTGCATGGATGCTGCATGGATGCTGCATGGATGCTGCATGGATGCTGCATGGATGCTGCATGGATGCTGCATGGATGCTGCAGGTGAGTGTGAGGAAGGATGGAACTGTGAAGACAGAGATACGTCATGTATATAGAACGTTCTATAATTAAATATAATTAATTATCTCTTGATGATGAATAATTTATTCATGCGATGCAATTCACGGAACATTGGGTCGGGGGAGGAGGGTCGGGACGGGAGAGGCAGTGCACCGTCAACAATGCATTTAATAAAAACAAATTTACCGATTAATTATAATCTTCGTTTAATTTTAAACTCACATAACGCAGAGTAATAATTACAATATTCATAGTAATAAAATTATGTCTGATAATCACAGGTTAGAACAGGAGCAGATTTTAAATGTCAGCGGCCATGCAAGGCGCCCATCTGGTCCTAATATTCATTATATCTACGTTATCTGCCGAATAGAAGGTTGAGTGAACCTGCGGTGGGATGGCATACCGGGAAACGATCCCACGTCCGAGCGTTTTTACGGCGGGATGTTAGCCATTACCCTATATAATGATCTTCCCCAATACGAGTAGATCTTAGATTCCAGGCCAATGAAAATTAAATACAATTCAACTTAATCTAATCCATTCTGGTCAGATTCTGTCCAATCCAACCAAATCAAATCCATTTCAATCCAACGAAACACAAGCCAATCTGACTTATAACCTAGTTTTGTCTAAAAATTACATCAGATCCTATTCTGATCCAATGATAATGCAATCTAACAATTCCAACATAGATGCGGTTTCTAAATTTCCAAAGAGCCAGAGAAGGAGACAGTGAGAGACATAGAGTGACAGAGAGGAGGTCGTAGTAAGACAGAGAGGGATACAGACAGAGAGACGGATTATGGATTGAGAGAACACATGAAGGCACAGGAAGACAGATGAAGAAATATGAAGAGAGAGAGAGAGATGGAGACATGTGAAGATATTGGCAGACAGATGAAGATAGATGAAGACAGATGAAGAAATATGAAGAGAGAGAGAGATGGAGACCTATGAAGAAATATGAAGAGAGATGGAGACATATGAAGAAATATGAAGAGAGAGAGAGATGGAGACATGACATTGTGAAGATATTGGCAGGCAGATGAAGATAGATGAAGACAGATGAAAATAGATGAAGACAGATGAAGACATGCGCAAACACGAGAAGAATATAGACGGACATCGGAAGACATAGAGAAGGACATAGCGAAAGAAAGAAAAGACACAGAGAAGGACAGAGAGGCAGAAGGACGGATAATTAGAAGGATGGAGGTGCGTCTGTCTCTGGCGACTCTGGTGCCAGTCTGTCGCCCGTATCATCGTCTGATCATCGGACATGTGCTGCTGCTGCTGATGCTGCTGCTGCTGCTGCTGATGCTGCTGATGCTGCTGCTGATGCTGCTGCTGCTGATGCTGCTGCTGCTGCTGCTGCTGATGCTGCTGCTGCTGCTGCTGCTGCTGCTGATGCTGCTGCTGCTGCTGCTGCTGCTGACGATGATGCTGCTGATGCTGCTGCTGCTGCTGATGATGATGATGCTGCTGATGCTGCTGCTGATGATGATGCTGCTGATGCTGATGGTGGCGATAGAAGAGGATGCGAAGGAAGCGTTGGCTTGTGTTCGTGTGAGGATGGAATGAGGATGAAATGAGGATGGAAGGAGAGTGTAGAGAGGATGGAAGAGAATGGAGATGCGATGGAATGAGGATGGAAAAGAGGAGAGAGGTGAGTGAAGGTGAGAATAGAATAGACGGTGGATGGATGGTGGATGGATGAAGGGCTGGCCAGGTACGTACGTACATGTAACTGGTCATTGACCGTGGAATCACATGTAATCGACGAATCAAGTCAGAAACGTGCATGTAATAATTGTATTTAATTATTATAATAAATAAATTACACTTATAATTTATTGAATCATTATCTTTGATGTCTATGGTTGATTGGCTATGCTACGTATGTATATGGATAAGATTGCAAATCATCGATTGTTACAATGTATAATTATTATGTATGATTGTAGGCTATGTATCTTCGGTCAGAACTTGACTGATGGCCCAAAAAATGGATCACACAATGGAGAAGTAGGCTAAAGGAGGAAGCGGAGGAAGAGGAGAAAATGGGGAAATGTGGCTATGGAGTAAGAGGATGAACATCCACTACAGTAGCAAGATGACTACAGCGACGACCAAGATGATAATGACAACGACGACGATGATGATGATGACAACGACGACGATGATGATGATGACAACGACGACGATGATGATGATGACGACGACGACGAATATGATAATGATAACGTCGATGATGGCGACGACGATGATAATAATAATAATGACAACGACAACAACGACGATGATGATGATAATGACAACGACGACGACGATGATGATAATAACGACAACGACGACGACGTGCTTGTCATCATACCGGTTCGGATCCTTCGTCCTGACGTGTCACTTCCGTTTCCGGTGTTCGATCCGCCATCTTGTCTGGCAGCCGACGAGTGGCTCCCTCCTCCGCCGAATCCATGCAACTTCCCAGTGAGACTCTGCAGCTTCTCCGTGATGCCGTACAGCTTGTCCTTCGGCCATGAGTCGAGTCGGACCCTGGTCTCCGATCCCTGCTGCTGATGGGAAGGGGTCTTGGAGTCGCGGGACCCGGGGGCCGACTTACCCCCGGCCGAGGAGGAACCGGCGACGGTGAGAAGGGGTGGGGGTGGGTCGGTCTTCTTCTTGAGGAAGGAGAGGAAGAGGTGTTTGGAGAGGTCTTCTGGGATCTCAGCCTCAAGGTAGATGTCCATGAACGTCTTGAAGCAATCGTAGTCGATTGGCTGGCCAATAGAAATTGAACACCTTTATTTTGAAATATTACAATTTATTTATTCAGATGTTTGCTTGCGTAAGATCATATCACTTTCAACCAGGAGTTAGTAAGGACATGCCCCATTCTAAGTCTGGTAATTTGAACTTCTCTTTTTCTTATGGAGTCCATAAATTTTATATCAGTTGATACCAAAGGTTGGATCGATTTATAAAAACGCCATTTTCGTTCATTGTCGTATTCAATTTGCCATAAATTAATAACATATTTTTTAATTAACGAATAGATTTCCTTTAATTCCAAATAATTTGTTGAATTGACCTCCTCTAATTCTTGCCCTTTCTTTGCTAGGGTGTCTGCCATTTCATTTCCAGATAATCCAATATGACTAGGGATCCATGCTATGATTATACTGCTGCTTTTAAGTTTATTAACATTATCTATAAATTCCAGAAATAAATTAGGCCGTGAACAAGACTTGTTTTCTTTTATAGATGTGGCCACACTTAATGAATCAGTATATATAATATACTTTTTTGCATTTGCAGTTTCATTCACATTTTCATTTTGGATAATCCATTTTATCGCTTCAATAATGGCCGTTAATTCAGCAGAATAAATTGAGGAGTTATCTGCTATCCTATAAACGTTGTGAGAATTCATGGAGGGTACATAGAAAGCTGCAGAAACGATATTTTCAATTTTAGAGCCATCTGTATAGATTGATGTGCGATCAACATATTTATCAATTAATCTTAATGATAGTGATGACATAATGTTAGGAGAGTCCTTCTTTTTGTTTATATGTTTTTTCAAGGACAGATCGACTTTAGTGGTTCTGTTAAACCATGGAGCGGTTGACTGAAAAGTTGGAGATTTAAATGATTCGGATATAATTGAAAAGAAATGTTCAGTTCTTTTAAAAATAGAATTTTGTTTCACAGAAGATGCACAATAGTAATTTGACCAGTGATCTCGCATAGTCTCTGCTGCTGGATGATCATTTGAACCTAATATTTTTGATCCAAACTTGAGCCAAACAGACCTTTGTTCTAAATGCCAAGTGCCTGAAACAATCGAACATGTGCTGTTTGATTGTAAAAAGAATGACATTTCAATCCTACTGCTTAAAAAATGTGTAGAGAAAAAAGTGGAATGTACTGTTAAAAATATATTCTCTAATCAAGATATTTATCTTGAAGCTTATAATATACTTATGACCATAACTAATGGAAAAATTATGTAAGAAGTATTGCATATGAATTATAATTTTAGTTGTATTTGTTGTGTGTTTGTGTGTGTGTGTATGTGTTTGTGTGTATGTGTCTGTGTTAACTAATTCTGTAATAGATTAAATAGGCATTGAATAAAATGATTTTTGCTATTATTGTTAAGCTTATAGATGATGGCTGAATGATTTGATTTTCATATTAATGTTTAATATCTAATCTATTTGCTTATATATGTATTAATAAAAAATAAATAAAATAAAAATCAGGAAATGAATGTATAGTTAAATATATGCATGCATGTTTATGCATGCATGTTAAATAGTGACACTAAATAATGACAAATGCATCAAAGAGGATCTACAGCAACCACCTTATGAACACTGTCGCCATGGACATAGATCATCATACAAATTCCAGAAAAGAACAATGAAAAGAAAACAGATAGACAATAAAGACAGAAACTGCGGAACATTTAAACAACAGTGAACTGAAATATATTGATACCGTAACTTTAAAGACGTCAACAGCCTTTGTAGCTATAAGATGTCGTTAAACTGTTGAATAATAAATAATAATAAGTAAGATCATATTTTGGGTTGTAAAGCAATCATATGTCCATTCGATTGAATCATTGGATGCTGAATAAAGTTGGACCACTCCATTTTGAAATATCGTTATTAATTTATAATGATTCCTACTTGCGTTAAATAGCTTTCACTGCAGCTGTCGACGCAAATGTCTTTGTTGTCATAATTTCTGGTTAAATTTTGGGACCACAGAATAATAACTCTGCTACTAATCAAGATGTGATTAGTACCAGACCCAGGCTGATGAATTGGAAGGGTGGTGCTAATTGCTAATGCACTAGGCCTATATAGCTATAACCCAGTGTCGCTAAACAGCAACTACTCAACCATTCCTATAATAAGACCTCGGTAACGACAGCCCATACCTAAAGCGTCATGTGGTGCCAGTCCCAAGGCCTTTTCAAGGAGGAGGTCGACGTCAAAGATCATGATTAAGCACTTTAAGCTTCTGTTTGATTAAGCACTTTAAGCTTCTGTGTGAAATGCGTCTTTATGTTTATATAAAAAATATATGTATATTATATATAGGACTAGTTTAACACATGGAGAAAAATAGGTATAATCCGTCAATAATTTTAGAATGTCTTGCGATATAACTGAGCTGCAAATAAGTTGTTTATTCAAGTAATTGATTGATTAAGAAATTGATTAATCGATTCACCGAACAATAAGACAGGTAGGTTTGTGTCAGCTAAGATTGGGTGAGTCTGCCTGATGTAAGATAATGTAGAACAAATCGGGTAGGTTAGATAAATATTGGTGCACACACAAGACAGCGCAGGTAAGAGAAATTCAGGGCCGCTAGGCATCTTAAGGCCTAACGAGAAAACATCTTAAAAAGCAATAATGTGATATAACAAAAGTGCAGATGCGACCCATGATAATAATTAAATATAGCCTACATACATACACACATACATACATGCATACATACATACATACATACATACATACATACATACATACATACATACATGTACATACATACATACATACATACATACATACATACATACATACATACATACATACATTCATACATACATACATACATACATACATACATACATACATACATACATACATACATACATACATACATACATACATACATACATACATACATACATACATACATGCATACATACATACATACATACATACATACATACATACATACATACATACACATATAAAATTATATGTATATATTATACACACAATAATGATTATACTCAGTTGCTATTTTTAAGTTCAATCGGACTATAGTTAAATCTTTGTAATAATTTTAATATTCGAATAGCTATTAAATAATTCGCTTTGTATTTATAACTAGACTACTTAGCCTTGGCCCATAAAAGTCGCCAGACCCTGGAATTTGCTCCCTCTGCCCCTACCCCCTCCCCCCCGTCTTTCGGAGACCTTGTGCACAAATCGGACGAATGAGTCACTAAAGAAAGATGTGATCAGTTCACTGGATCGTCTATGATTGGCCTAAAATATTAGTAAATAATGTGTTGTACCTCGTCAGCGTTAAACTCAGCCAATTGACCCATTCCATGGAATTCCGCTAAGACATCCTTCAGACATTTGCTCGAATCTACGCAAGAAACATCAAAAATTTATCGAACAGAGTAGTAACTGGTTTCACTTTAATTAATGACATGCACAGTAGTTGTGTACCTGCAGTGAACATTTTCCTAACCCACGTACTTATTCATCTAGACTTGGGACCAATACCACAAGAACACGAGTGTAAGCCTAGTGGCAGAGTTTGCTTCTGCGACGGAATTGATGGATGTATCGAGATTTTAATGACAACAAAGGTCGTTGCCATTGATAGAAATTTATTTTTCAGCATATTAAGCCTTGCGAGTTTAAAGTTGGATGAAAGAAGTAGAGCAGGGGTGTCAAAGAAAAAAGGTTTGACACCCCTGAAGTAGAGCAACTCAAATAGTCATTGTTATAGTAAATTGATAACGCGTTTTAAAGCCAATGATGATGAACATAATTTTATTTATGACGACAACTCACATGACGCGTATTCCTGCAGCTGGTGGAATTCCGTCGGGCTGAGGCTTTCCCACTGAAATGACGTCATTATGACGTCGTTCGGAGGACGATCGATTAGTTGAGCGAGGGTTTATCCCCGTCGTACGTCATCACCTGTGAAGTATCAATCGCAACGGATCAGCAATCAAGTTGCAATCGAAGAGTAAAGTCCCTGTCTGCATCTTTGCTTCTGCACCTCCTGTCTGTCTGTCTGTCTGTCTGTCTGTCTGTCTGTCTGTCTGTCTGTCTGTCTGTCTGTCTGTCTGTCTGTCTGTCTGTCTGTCTGTCTGTCTGTCTGTCTGTCTGTCTGTCTGTCTGTCTGTCTGTCTGTCTGTCTGTCTGTCTCCTCAATAAAGCATTTTAATCCAGTTCGGGCTATTTATAGACGAGAACACGTGGTTCGTCTAGAGAAACAGAGACATTCAGTAAGACAGCCAGTGACAAGAAGACGGAGAGAGAGAGAGAGAGAGAGAGAGAGACAGACAGACAGACAGACAGACAGACAGACAGACAGACAGACAGACAGACAGACAGACAGACAGACAGACAGACAGAGGCATGTAGAAAGACAGACAAGGAGGAAGGATCGAATGAGAATAAAATGCAACATACATTAGACTGCGGACATTTATTCGGGCGAATGATCAGTCGGTTATTGGACGCCATATATTATTATATCAGCTCCAGTAACGACCACACTATTCGTCCGTCCGTCTGTCCTTCTTCCGTCTGTGTCTCCGTCTCTTCCGTTTTTCCGTCCGTCCGACCGTCCCTGTTTTCGTCTCTCCTTTGTCCTTCATTTCGTCCGCATCCCGTCCTTCCTTTCGTCCGCATCCCGTCCTTCCTTTCGTCTTTCCTTTCCGCCAACAAAGGGTCTCATGACTCTGCGCTCATCCTCCGCTGCTCATACGTTAACCCTTTGTGGACAAGGCATCGTTGATGCGGAGGGTTAAGGACGGTGTGTGAGAGGTGGAGGGGTCAATAGAGATTTGAGGGGCGTTGAAGTGTTTGTGGGTCGCGTGGCTGATGCTACGTAAAAGACAGACGCATCGAGTGCAGTAAGAACGTAGCTCACAGAACCGTATAGGCCTAATATTAATATCTAAATATTTCCTGCGCGTAGGTTAATCTTACTGCGTCCTGTGCGGTGTGTCGAATCGCTTGGCCTTTCTGACCAACAACGAACACCTAACGCTGCAACTATGTGTTCGTCGTTGTCGTCGTCGTTGTCGTCGTCGTTGTCATCGTCGTTGTCGTCGTCGTCGTCGTTGTCGTCGTCGTCGTTGTCGTCGTCGTCGTGGTCGTCGTCTATCGGACTTGGCCCAGACAATAAATTCTCTCCTATCAGTCGTGTGTAATGTGTATGCGTGCCTATATGTGTGTATGTCTCTGTTTCAGTCTCTGTATATATCGTATATAGGCCTACATATAATATAATTTATATTTAAATCAAATATATATATAACATTTATATATAGCCTACATAATTATATTCTGAAAATTCATTGGATACAGAAAATTCGCGTATTCAAACGCGTATCCAATGCTTTTCCGAAGAAATACTGTTTGTATCGCATTAGAAGGACGTCTCTCGTCAGTAGTATTGTAACAAATGTTAGCCTATGTATATTTTAAAGACTGAGTCCCGAGTTTAACGGCAACTTTTGACAATAGAGGCCGTTGCCGTCGACAAATTTTTTATCACTGCTTTATTTCAATGTAAACAACTTTATAATAATTATGCATTTATAAATAGAGACGATTTTCTATTATACGCGTGTGCAATATTTACTGAAGTTAAACCATAATAGTTGACTGTTTGATTTCACAATGTAAGCTTATTGTATAATCAACATAATATGCATAAATAAATAAAATAGGAATATAAAGTTTGGATTGTGTACTTATTACGTAGAGCAGAAAAATCCACTGACTCTGTATCAGACTGTATACAATGTCATGTAGCCTATAATAATGTGCTGAACGTACATGTACATGTATATATTATCTCTTTCCATACATGCGTAATGAGACGCTATAGATGCGATGACTGCTGTAATAAAACGTTGCCCGATAGTTTATCCTTCCAGATAGGACAGAGGGAGTAATCGAGGAGGAGGAGGAGAAGGAGGAGGAGAAGGAGGAGGAGAAAGAGAAGGAGGAGGAGGAGAAAGAGGAGAAAGAGGAGAAAGAGGAGAAAGAGGAGAAAGAGGAGGAGGAGAAAGAGAAGGAAGATGAGAAAGAGGAGGAGAAGGAGGAGGAGGAGGAGGAGGAGGAGGAGGAGGAGGAGAAAGAGGAGAAAGAGGAGAAGGAGAAAGAGGAGGAGGAGGAGAAAGAGGAGGAGAAGGAGGAGAAGGAGAAAGAGGAGGAGAGGAGAAGGAGGTACAGGAAGAGTAAAAGGATGAGGAGGAGGAGGAGGAGGAGGAGGAAGAAGGCTCGAAAGAGAAAGCGGAAAGCAAAGGGACGAGAAAGAGTGATAATAAGGAGGACGAAGAGAGATGGACAAAGAGAAAGAGAAAGAGAGGGAGTAAGAGGAGATGGAGAAGGATAAGTGACTACCCCTCAGTCCGACTACATAGCCAGTCCCCATCCCCATGTCCATCCCCATCCCCATCTCCGTCCCTGTCCCCTCCCCTGTCTCCGTCCATGTCATCGCTCCCATCCCTCTATTCCCCCACATCTGACTGTCGCTCGATGAAGGGTCCGTTGCTGTGAGTCGGCGACATAAAATAATTCCACGAAATACATCAAAAACATAAACAAAGGAATCCCACCACGCTCCTGTCTTTCTGTCTGTCTGTCTGTCTTTCTGTTTGTCTGTCTGTCTGTCTTCCTGTATATCTGGTTAATCATCAGATCCTCTTCATCTCCTCCTTCGCCTCTTCTTCCTCCACCTCTTGCTCCTCCTCCTCCTTCTCCTCCTCCCCATCCTTTTCCTCCTCCTCTTCCTCCTCCTCCTCCTCCTCCTCCTTCTTTCTCTTCATCCTTCTCCACAACCTGCTCCCTCTCATGTGTGTGTGTGTGTGTGTGTTTTTTTGGCCAGTATTCTTGTGTTTCTTGCGCTATTTATGCCGTGCAATCTCCGTGGCTGGCCCTGCGACCTGGAATGAGCTCCCTTTTATCCTTCGTCAAATACCTATTGGCCTTTCTGCTTCATTTCTTCCCATTCTCAAGACTGCCTTATTCGATCGGGGTTGGACTGGGAGCGCTCCTGAGTAGAAACCTTGAATGAGCGCTAGGCTATATCAAATTCTCAGTGAATAAATAAATAAATAATACTATACTGTCTGCGTTAACAGCGATAAAAGCAAATTTTATTTTTAAAACACGGAATATAAAATAAAGCGAAAAAATCGAAACAATTTGATTTTGTTACATCGCGAAATGCATTTTAAATTTAAAAACCGTGTTAGCGCAATTTAATTTTAATCAGCAAATAATAGGCCTAAAGCTTTACTAGTAAACACAAAATATGCAAACATTGATCCACAACAATAATTATTATTCTATTTCTTGCAACTTTGGTTAATAAGAAATTGAGAAATTTTAAATATTCAAATCATATTTTGAAATTTCAAAATTAATAGGGCCAGCTTTACGTTCTCATAGCCTACGCTTACATAAACATCAAGAATTAAGACCTAAACTTTGCAAGCATAGCGTAACGGGGCGCTTAATAATTTTTTTTAGACTATTCACAATTATATTGACTATTAATACAAGAACTCGATAGCAAATCAATTTTATAAATTTAATTTATTGTAGGGTTTCTTTGCTATTTAGGATGACGTTAAAACGGTTAAAAATAGTTAGTTATTCGAATCATTGAAAGCACAGAGACAATGTTAGAACGTTGAGACGAAATTAAATGAAAGAAATTAATTATGGATAGCAACTAACTAACTAACTAGCTATCTAAGGTCACACAAAAAAACAAAGCGATACGGAAAAGAAAAGAAAACACGAAAAAAGAAGTTTCTGAGAAGTCAAAAAACGGAAAACCGTTGTTTTTTACAAGTAGGCCTATAGTTTTATGTAGCCCTTATTTCGTTCCTTTCTCCGCCCACTTCTGAATCTATGCTTTCTCTCTTTATCTATCTGCCTGTCTATCTCAGTAAATGTCTCTGTCTCTGTTCCTCTCGTTCGTCTCTCTCCTGCATGTCTGACCATGCGCACCAACTTATCGCGACGTGCAGTCCGTCTCCAAGCCACCCACAACATTTATTACAGAGCCATACAACTTATATATATATATATATATATATATATATATATAATAAACATAAATATATATACATATATATATGCATATAATATATATAAACACAAAACCGTGAGGTCTAATTGTACAGAAGAGCGTCTGTTTGACTGCGTCTACAAATCTCCGAATCTCGTTTATCTACCGAACGAATCTCATATTACGATGGACAGCTATAATAGGCAGGCAGGCAGGCAGGCAGGCAGGCAGGCAGGCAGGCAGGCAGGCAGGCAGGCAGGCAGGCAGGCAGGCAGGCAGGCAGGCAGGCACAGAGATCTCTGTTGCTTTCAAAATATGAAAGCCTGCAATTTATTATAAAAGAATCATGGATTCCCAATTTAAATGAAATTGATTTTCAACGAATACCCAAAAGTGGATTGGTATGCTATGAATTCAACGACCACGTGGTTGTTCTAAGAGCTACTAAGAAGCCAATGCAGCTTATTGTTAAATTGCAGAAGTGTGCAAACGAAACATACATGTAGTACTGCTAGATTGTAATTATCATGCATAATTTATTGTCCATTTAACGTTGATGCAAACTTTGCAAGAGCGTTTTTCAGCATTATTAACAGTTTTGCGACGTCATGCAAATGCCACTGACGTTAACGTCGACCAAGTAAAACATTTGCTTCGCCTATAATTTTATGAGATATGTTTCCAACAGTCAAAATCCTATTTACTATAACATAGTACTACATAATTATACATGTACTGGTTGACATTACCATACTGCTGGCATTATCTTGCAATAAATACAGCTACAGTATGAGTATCATCCGCTTTTGAGATATGAGGATCAATGTCCAGACCTCTCCCTCGCCGTCATCTAATCTCACCGACAGTGTATATATATATATATATATAAAATGTACGGTCAATGCACCTATTACACATGTAGCTGGGTTGATTATTATTCTATGCATGCACAGGTGCGTCTGCTTTGCATCCGATTCTGGGTGGAAACCGTTCAATGGTTTATCATCTGACATATGTTACAATTACAATTGCGATTGCGATTACATTTAGGGCCTCCAATTCGACATTGTGGCGAGTCAGTCTGTATAATTATTGTTCAATTTCTCTGATTTATAATTCATTCACTCGTTATTGCGTTCCTACTCTCTTACTTAATTAATCAATAAATTAATCATAAAATTATTTCTATTCTATTAATTAATTAATTAATTAATAATTAATTAATTAGATGAAGACTTACATGTAGAAGGGTTGGGCATAGACCTGAACATGGCCATCACTGTGACTGAGAATCGGACATTGTGGGGAAATTTAAAAAAAACTAATTGTGCAACGCTCCCAGTGGTGGAGTAGGCGATGAATGATGATGATGAATTAATTCATTCTTTCGTTCGTTCTTATAATTCGTTATTTCGCTATCTCGCATTCACGTACAAATATTCATTCATTCATTCATTCATTCATTCACTCCATCACTCACTCGCACAATAATAATTGTTCAAAAGTTCCGCCTTTACTCAAATATTGATGGATGCATTCATTCGTTTTCTCGCTCATTCATTCACGACATCGTCATCGCGTCTTCTATCATCGCTTCAAATCCTAACGAGAGACACAGTCTCTGCATTGACTTCCGTTGACAAACAGAACGATCGACTAAATCTGTCTCTCATCCTCCCTTCGTCTCTCATCCTCGCTTCGTCTAGCGCTATATGAATGCCAACTGTTTACTTACTTACTCGTCTCATTGCATGGATCGCTTTCGTCTTCTATTCTTTCGGATTTTAAGCGAATATAATAATAATAATATTATATATGAGAAATAAGAGAATAATTATATGATTGTCACCTGATCTGCTGGTAAATAGCTGACAGTTGTGATATTGATGCCATCGAGATGGAAAGATGAAAGGAAGGAAAGAAGAAAGGAAGCAAGAATGGTAGGAAGAAGAATGAAAAAGATGGAATGAAGGAGGAAGAAAAAGAGAGAGCGTTGGAAAGAGGAATGAAAAGAGAACAATTGAAGGAGGGACGAAGAAAAAAAGGAAGGAGTGAATAAGCTGGTGCCCTGCGCTTGGCTCTCGAGCGCTTGTCTAGAAATATGGAGATTACGATTACGGTTACAATGTAAACGAAGATAATTATGTAACCTGTGTAAACGAGAACAATGGCTACGAAAACAACGATCAGCACATGCACATCAAGGTCATGCCAATGTAAACGAAGATAATGGCCAATGTAAACGAAGATATGGCCAATGTAAACGAAGATATGGCCAATGTAAACGAGGATATGTAAACGAAGATATGTAAACGAAGATAATATTACATATTATGTAAGCGAAGATATATGGCCAGTGTAAACGAAGATAATGGCTGTGTAAACAAAGAAACAGCTTGCCGCGGCGAGGCTAGTCTGCAACAGGAGAAAATACGACCACGTCACGCCGCTCCTCCGTGATGTCCTCCACTGGCTGCCTGTTCCATCTCGCATCGAATTCAAGCTCTGTTTGCTCGTGTTCAAATCGCTTCACGGAGCTGCGCCCGAGTACCTGCGCGATTGCTGCATAGAGACTCATTCCTCCGCGGCTGGGCTTCGGCTCAGATCATCCGAGAGGTCTGATTTGCGTGTGCGGAGAATGAGATCGTGCTTCGGCGATCGTGCCTTCTCGGTCGCTGGTCCTCGTTGCTGGAACAGTCTTCCTCTCGCTATCCGATCAGCAGGCTCAGTGGACTCTTTTAAAGCCAGGCTAAAATCACACTTGTTCGCTAGGGCTTATCCGGTGTAGCTGGTTTTCTGTAAGGCGCCCTTGTAACGGCATGGCTGTGTTACTGCGCCATATAAATCGTCGTAATTATTATTATTATTATTATTGCGTATAAATGATGTAGCTATTGACGAAGATATAGCTTACGAAAACGGCGAGATAGCTGGCGTGAACGAAGAAACGAAGATACAGTGTATGCTAACGAATGTGCTATGCCAGATGTAAATGAAGACACGACCTATGCAAATGAAGATGCAACTTATTTAAACGAAGGTATTATAGACTAGAATAGAAATAATTATGATGTGTTTGTGCGTGTATGTTTGTGTGTTTGTGCGTGTGTGAGGATGTGGGTGAGGGTGTGGGGGGTGTGTTACCGTGTGTGACTGTGCGTGCATGTGCGAGAGAGACAGACAGACAGACAGACAGACAGACAGAGACAGACAGAGACAGATTTGACCATCATTCGTTATAATAATTATCAGAAGTCTCGTGCAGTATTTACGATTTAATGACGGACCTTTAGACGTTTGCACTTGATTCCGTCTCATTATTCAGTCTTTGCATCGCATGTCACTGATGGCATTGCATGGCATTGCATTGCATGTCATTGCATTGCATTGCATGTCATTGCATCGCATGTCACTGATGGCATTGCATGTCATTGCATTGCATTGCATGTCATTGCATCGCATGTCACTGATGGCATTGTATGGCATTGCATGGCATTGCATTGCATGGCTTTGCATGTCTTTGCATGGCATTGTGTGGCATTGCATTGCATGGCATGGCATTGCATCGCATGTCACTGATGGCATTGCATGGCATTGCATTGCATGGCTTTGCATGTCTTTGCATGGCATTGTGTGGCATTGCATTGCATGGCATGGCATTGCATTGCGTGTCACTGATGGCAGTAATCAGTCTGTCTCTCTGTTTTTCTCACTGAATTGATGTCTTCTTCGTAGATTGTTGTGACAACGATCATTATAGATGTTATTGATTAGATCGGCTTAAATTCAACGAAAAACGTTTTTGCTTTGATGTGGATGAATGAGATACAATGTCATGTAGGTAGATGACTAGATGGAAGAATGGATGGATGGATGGATGGATGGATGAACGGATGGATGGAATGTAAATGCAATCGTAATAATTATGAATCTATACAGCGCAACATCAATAAAACTACTCAGAGGCGCTCATGACCAGACAACACCAAGCCACAATCAAAGAGAATGATTTTTAAGCGCTTGCAGAAAAGGGAAAAAAGAAAAGACCAGAAGTTCATCATGGAGACAACTAGAGTGTAACTTATTCCAGAACGATGGACCGACCATATCGAAGCTTTTATGCAACACTGTTAAGTTCGAGCCATTATATGGACAAACAGGTTGTGACGAGATACACGTGAATGGTGCGGAGGGAGGTGAATAAATGGTTTGATGGGTTAACAGGTGGTTGTTGATGATTGCGCAGACGATGCATTGGATGAACAGATGGAGACAGAAGAGAAACGGAAGAGACGAAAGTGTAGCGACATCTGGTGAAATAAAATTTAATATTCAGTCGATCGATCGAGAGAGAATTAGAGAGAGAGAGAGAGAGAGAGAGAGAGAGAGAGAGAGAGAGAGAGAGAGAGAGAGAGAGAGAGAGAGAGAGAGAGAGAGAGAGAGAGAGAGAGAGAGAGAGAGAGAGAGAGAGAGAGAGAGAGAGAGAGAGAGAGAGAGAGAGAGAGAGAGAGAGAGAGAGAGAGAGAGAGAGAGAGAGAGAGAGAGAGAGAGAGAGAGAGAGAGAGAGAATTAGAGAGATCGGTTGCGATAGAAAAAAAATGTCTCCCGCTGTGAGTTAGAAAAACTGTTTTCATAATAATATTATTAATAAGACACGGAACGAAGAGGAATTATTGTTGTATTGTGAGGATTAGTTGTATTGTGAGGATCTGTTGTATTGTGAGGATCTATTGTATTGTGAGGATCTGTTGTATTGTGAGGATCTATTGTAGTGTGAGGATCTATTGTATTGTGAGGATCTGTTGTATTGTGAGGATCTGTTGTATTGTGAGGATCTATTGTATTGTGAGGATCTGTTGTATTGTGAGGATCTGTTGTATTGTGAGGATCTATTGTATTGTGAGGATCTATTGTATTGTGAGGATCTGTTGTATTGTGAGGATCTATTGTATTGTGAGGATTAGTTGTATTGTGAGGATCTGTTGTATCGTGAGGATCTGTTGTATTGTGTGGATCTGTTGTATTGTGAGGATCTATTGTATTGTGAGGATCTATTGTATTGTGAGGATCTGTTGTATTGTGAGGATCTATTGTATTGTGAGGATCTATTGTATTGTGAGGATCTGTTGTATTGTGAGGATCTATTGTAATGTGAGGATCTGTTGTATTGTGAGGATCTGTTGAGGATTGAGATTGATGGATGGATGAAATATGGTTGGGTGGATGGGAAGATGGGTTGGTGGATGGGTGGATTTGGATGTTTGGATGAATGGGTGCGTTGGTGCATGTGGTGGGTGGTGTGGATGGGTAGATGAGTGGATGGATAGATGTATGAATGGATGTATGAATGGATGGATGTATGAATGGATGTATGAATGGATGGATGTATGAATGGATGGATGTATGAATGGATGGGTGCGTGGGGTGGGCGCGTGAACGAGTGGGTGGGTGGATGAGTGGGTAGATGAGTGGATGGATGAATTTATGAATAGATGGGTGCGTGGGTGGGCAAACGAGGGGGTGGGTGGATGAGTGGGTAGATGGTTGGTTGATCATCCTCTGGTTGGATGAGGTTATAATGTTGGTAGTGGTGAATGGTGATGTTGGTGAGCTTTGGTGTCATTGGTTTGATCATTGACTGTGACATTAATTCTGTGTGTTGCTTGTGGTCGTATGTGCAGTGCACTAACACTAGATGTAGGACTCGTGTTGGCTTAAGTAGCAGTGCTTTAATAATGGTCACGGAAGTCTCGGTGGTCGTGGTGGTCTGCGGTGGTAATTGCGGTGTTATTGGTGTTGTGTATCCACGCAATCTGTAAACTGTACGCTCTGTAGCTGCTATACATGTACATGTAGCAGTGTTTCGTTTGGTTGGACTAAAAGGCGGAAGTGGCGTCCAATTCCCGTCCGTTCCATGCAATTTGTCCGACATGTAATAGACCTGCTCAGCAGCTCCACCACAGAATCAAACAGGTGGGTGTTGTTGTGAGTTCAGGTGAGAGAGAGAGAGAACACCTGACATCAACGCCACCTCCTCTTCTAATCAGTCCACCAGAGAATATCTCTCTGTCTGTCTGTCTGTCTGTTTCTGCATGTCCCTGTCTCTCTGTCTCTTTCTGTCTCTGTCTCACTATCTGTCTCTGTCTCTCTGACTCTCTGTCTCTCTCTGGGTCTGTCTCTCTGTCTTTGTCAATGTCTCCTCCGTCTCTGTCTGTCTGTATCTCTCTTTCTCTGTCTCTCTCTGAATTTCTGTATGTCTGTGTGCATCACCGGTCTGTAAGTATCTACGCATAATAATTATACGCATGCACCCAATGATCTGCCTATTTATTTTGAGAACACTTTAAAAATTAATATCCGTAAAGTCTTGATTATCAGACAGACAAAAAGACAGACAGAAAGACAGACAGACAGAAAGACAGACAGACAGACAGATAGACAGACAGAGAGTCATACAGACAGACGCACATGAGAACTGAGACTCTGACCATTGGAAGCTGGAATAATTGCAAACGTTGGTTGCACATAAATCGGACAAAATGCGTGATGCTAATATCATTCGTTCGACGATGTTGTCAGTGGTTTTGGCCGATTTAGATCAGACGTCAGTCGAGAGGCCCAGAGATAGAGAGGGGGAGATGGAAAGAGGGAGAGAGAGAGACAGAGACAGAGACAGAGAGATAGAGATGGGGATATGGAAAGAGAGAGACAGAGACAGAGAGACAGAGAGACAGAGAGAGAAAAGGAGAGAGAGAAAGAGAGAGACAGAGAGAGCAATAGAGAGAGAGAGAGATAGACAGAGACAGAGACAAACAGATAGACGAGGAGACAGAAACAGAAAGACAGACAGACAGAGAGACAGAGAACTATGAAAAAGATAAACAGGAAACACAGAGACAAAGACGGATATGAAAAGAGGAAAGTAAGATATAGAGACAGAAAAAAATAGTGAGACAGACATAGACGCATTGAGAGACCAACAGAGAGACATAAACATACACACAGACGAAGAGAGGAAGACAAACAGACAGACAAACAAAATAAAACGAGAAAGACAACGGCAACGAAACACACACACACACAGACAGAGAGAGAGAAACATGGACAGGCAAAAGTATAGAGAGGGGAAAGAAAACGCAGACGGAAGAATATAGAAAGGGACGAAGACAAAGGCAGTGATACAGAGAGAGAGATAGAAGAAGACACGAGGCACAAACAGAATGACAAGCAGAGGTAGATAGTAGGACAAGGAAGGAAACGCAGAACGTCATCAAAAGAGAACACGTCGTATACGCACGCATCCAAACACACACACACACACACACACACACATACACACACATGAATAGAGAGACAAACAGACAGAAAACAGACAGACAACGAGAGAGACAAAGAAATATATCAACAGGGCAGCAGATCCAGACAAGAACAAGCGGACATAGATCTAGCGATATCTCTGAGTGGAGATCTTGATTATGGCGCTATATAAATTTATGTGATTGGTTGAATTCATGCGATTGAGACGCACGTACGTACATACAGACACTCCAACAACCAGGTATGGATCTATGATCTATCCACGCAAACATGCATTGACACAGCCAAAGACAGAAAGACAGACAGACAGCGGGGAAACAGATCATCAAAATAAAAACATGCATTATATATAGGAGTTAGACCTAGCCATACAGACCAACGCACACATACATAGAAATACATACACTTGCACATCCAAAGAGACATACATAGAAACACTCGCACATCCAAAGAGACATACAAGAGAAACACTCACACATCCAAAGAGACATACAAGAGAAACACTCACACATCCAAAGAGACATACAAGAGAAACACTCACACATCCAAAGAGACATACAAGAGAAACACTCACACATCCAAGGAGACATACATAGAAACACTCCCACATCCAAGAAGACATACATAGAAACACTCACACATCCAAGGAGACATACATAGAAACACTCACACATCCAAGGAGACATACATAGAAACACTCCCACATCCAAAGAGACATACATAGAAACACTCACACATCCAATGAGACATACATAGAAACACTCCCACATCCAAGGAGACATACATAGAAACACTCACACATCCAAAGAGACATACAAGAGAAACACTCACACTTCCAAAGAGATATACAAGAGAAACACTCACACATCCAAAGAGACATACATAGAAACACTCCCACATCCAAGAAGACATACATAGAAACACTCACACATCCAAGGAGACAAATATAGAAACACTCCCACATCCAAAGAGACATACATACAAACACTCACACATCCAAGGAGACATACATAGAAACACTCCCACATCCAAAGAGACATACATAGAAACACTCACACATCCAAAGAGACATACATAGAAACACTCCCACATCCAAGGAGACATACATAGAAACACTCACACATCCAAGGAGACATACATAGAAACACCCCCACATCCAAGGAGACATACATAGAAACACTCCCACATCCAAGGAGACATACATAGAAACACTCCCACATCCAAGGAGACATACATAGAAACACTCCCACATCCAAGGAGACATACATAGAAACACTCCCACATCCAAGGAGACATACATAGAAACACTCACACATCCAAAGAGATATACAAGAGAGACACTCCCACATCCAAAGAGACAAATATAGAAACACTCACACATCCAAAGAGACATACATAGAAACACTCACACATCCAAGGAGACATACATAGAAACACTCCCACATCCAAGAAGACATACATAGAAACACTCCCACATCCAAGAAGACATACATAGAAACACTCCCACATCCAAGGAGACATACATAGAAACACTCACACATCCAAAGAGATATACAAGAGAGACACTCCCACATCCAAAGAGACAAATATAGAAACACTCACACATCCAAAGAGACATACATAGAAACACTCACACATCCAAGGAGACATACATAGAAACACTCCCACATCCAAGAAGACATACATAGAAACACTCCCACATCCAAGAAGACATACAGAGAGAGATAAGAAGAGCGAGAGACATGTGACTCACCTAATCGTCCGACATGCAAACAATAATCAGATCCAAGACGAACGAACGGTCGGACTTCAGATCATCAGACTTCAGATCGCACCTGTAGCCGCACGCACATACCGATCAACAACGATACACGATAGAACGCAAACACGGGTGGGTGGGGGTGGGGTGAAGTAGGGTGAAACCCCTTCGCAACAAAAACAAACCCCTTTCGCTGAACGCCCCAAAAGAAACCGTCCGACACCCTAGTCCACTACAGCTGCTGCTGCTGCTGCTGCTGCTGCCTATCCTTTGCTCAGCATCTTCGTCATTGCTGCCCCGCCAAACCAAACGCCTTCCTTCCTTCCTTCCTTCCTTGCTTCCTTGCTGCTGCTGCTGCTGTTGCCGCAGAATCCCAATGGCAAGTAAACATTGCAGTCTGGTGGCACCACGCGCACGCTCAGACCGACGCCCCGGCTTACCAGCAGCACCAGCAGCATCAGCAGCAGCACCAGCAGCAGCACCAGCAGCAGCACCAGCAGCTGCGCCTGAGCATCATCGCAAACCATTGCCCGCATCAGCAACACGACCACCCCGTCCAAACATCCGCTGCTCAACGCGAACGTGTTTACCGCATTGGGTGGAATAAGTTTTATGCCGCGATCACTGGGACCTTTTGAATAGTGTTGTAGACCCTATGTATGTATGAACACTAAATCTTGTTATGGCGCCCCTTCGAGATTCTACTCAGAGGTGCTCCCGACTACAACGCGGATATTGATTCGTAGGTCGATTCGAACCCGCAACCTTCCGGCACCGAAAATACCCTCACACAAACATGCAGTAGTAGTAGTTGTGGTTGTGGTGGTGGTAGCAGTAGGAGTAGCAGTGGCAGTAGCAGTAGCGGTGTCTGTAGCAGCAGCAGTAGCAGCAGCAGTAGCAGTAGTCGGCCTTATATTATGAAATGTATATTGAGACGCCTTATATTTGCGACCATAAATATTATACAAGAATCGGCTTCATTGCTTACACACCCTTACACGAATTCAACTCATGCTATATAAGCATATGATCATCCACCGTTTTAATTCAGGTTTAAATCCGTTGTAGTTAATTGAAACTGAAGAATTCTACGTCCAGTGTTATTTCTATTTACATCGTCAGGTACTATTATAGTTGTGCCTATGACGCATTAAACGCCGACATATTAAGTTTAAACGGAAGCAATAATAATAATGCATGAAACTGTTGAAACGGACATGGATAGTTTTGGATATACTCAGGAAAGATCTGGCCACAATAATTCGCAATATCAAGTCTCGTGAATTTCAAAGAATATAACAACAACAACAACAACAACAACAACAACAACAACAACAACAACAACAACAACAACAACAACAACAACAACAACAACAACAACAACAACAACAATTATAACAACAACAACAACAACAACAACAACAACAACAACAACAACAATTATAACAACAACAACAACAACAACAACAACAACTAACTAAGACTGTAATGCTAAATTATGATTTTATAAGGAATCAAATTAAGTTTAAATCAGGATAATTATTGCACATAATCTATTAAAAAAACATTTTCAAAAGATATTAGAAATGTAGTAGAACTACCCAGTTATCCATATATTGGCACTTTTAATTCTCTGTAATTTACAGATGCATTTAAACAAGCTATTTTAATTCTTTTTTTAATAAGAATAATGGTAGAATATACACACAGATTAGAAATCTTGCCCCAACTAAAAAAAATTAAAATGTCTACAATAATATGTTTGATCTAAGTAAGCCAAATTAAGATATAACATAAGTGAGAAAGATGCATTCAATTCACAATCTGTGCACGAAGGTGTAACTGAAACTCAGCACTGAAGCACGGATTATATAAACCAAAAGCTAAACAAAAACGTACCGCATCCGATGTGAATGTCCACTGTCCGTGGAGACGCCTCAGGCGCTGCATCCGCCAGCATCGTCTTCCTGCGGTGAAAAATCTACATTGGGTCAGAAGCGGGAATTTATGTTGCGCTAAGATATTCGAAATCGTACAAAACAGGTATCTATATATAATTATATAGCGACGCTTTTTGTTGTGAAGGCTGGGACCTTTGGCCACATTACATATGCATGTTCCATAGTATGCAAAATATTATGCATATGCATATACATGTATCATACGCATTCACCCGCAAACACACACAGTCACACACACACAGTCACACACACACACACACACACATATATATATATATATATATATATATGTATATATATATATATATATATACACAGTATTATGTCGTAGCCTACATAAGTTTATTGGCATAATAGATACATGCAGGCATTTATAAACAGGTATCTTTTGTATAATTACGCACATGCATTATGTTCATGCATAATTATGTATCCAATAATTATCTTAGTAGTATCTTACTAGTTACATTACATATATCTTTATTTCTTCCATAACATAGTGTCATGTAAATAGGTCATCAATTGATATTCATTCATGCTGCGCTATTTTGCCTGCAGCAGCCCGCCACAGATAAGGACGGAGGCGGAGTCAGGGATGGAGTTGTGGAGTCAGGGATGCTCGTCGTTTTCTAATGCATTCTCTGCTACTGGATGAGATTAGAAGCAGCAGCAGCAGCAGCAGCAGCAGCAGCAGCAGCAGCAGCAGCAGCGCATGGATTGTGAAAGAAAGAATGGAACAAATGACGTAGGCTATTCGTATCGGCCGATGACGTCATTGTCTGATGCGATTAAAAAAGACTCGTTTAAGAGATTGGAGATGTTCCATACATGTACATGTATATGTAAACGCTATATTAAACATGCTTACATTCATGCATATGCTGCATAGTATATGCTTACATGAAGTCAAGATTTTAGGAAAGAAGAGCAAGATTCTTAGAATCTAGATGTGGATTTTTGAAATTGGAAACAATATTATAGTCACCAAAAAAGTCACGATTGGCACTTTCGTAAAAAAAATTTCAGCAATAAAAACAACATTTTGAGAAGCTGTCTCATGAGCCGTGTGCTTCGATATGAAAATCATAGATGTAAAAAACGATGGAAACGGAATAAAAAACGGGGAAAACGTCGGTTTTTTCGAAAAATAAAAAAGACAAAAACCCATGAAAAACGGAAACGGAAAATAATTTGACTTTGCTACATCTAGAACCGCATTTTAACCTTGAAACTTTGATTAGGAACCTACTACACGCAGGCTATCTCAGTATCTCTTAGACTTAAATGATGATGTTAAACGATGAAATAATGACTTTATTTAGCTGAATCCTTGAGAGTTGGCGGAAAACATAAGGAATGTCTTGAAAAAAATTAAAATTAAGGAAATGATAACAAAAAGTAAATGAATAAATAGAGTCAAAGAAAAAAAGAAAAAACGATAAAAAAAACGATGGGAAAAATAAAAAAACGGAAAAACTACGTTTTGGGGGATATAATAAAAAACGAAAAAAGTTTTTTACAACTATGATGAAAATAATACAAAGCACTATTAATACAAAATCTAAATCGAGCAAACAGAAAACTGTGTTTTCGACAAACCACCTTAATATTCCATCCAACACGAATATTTATTCTCGAGCATAAACCTTTCGTCGTTCAGCAATTCCCTTTCTAGCTCCTCCGCTTCCTATTTGGAGCGGAATCTTTTTCCAACGACGACCAACGCTGGAGCATTGTATCAATCGACTTCCTCCTCGGCATTACGACGTGCGTGGCTTCGAAAGGACGGATCATCATCATCAGCGCTAAAATGGTCGATGATCGACGAATAGAAATCGGAAAGAAATCACTTCAAACGAGAGAAGAAGTCGAACAACCGCAGTTCCAATTCTCATTCGTTTCTCGTAATGTACAAACCGAGCGATGCAAGGCTTATCACCCACAGACCAGACGAACGTTGATCGGTAGACGCCCTTTAGCAGCCATTACGAGGTCACTTCACGCCAGAACGTAAAGCAGGGCGAGCCCCCGATAGCGAACCGATACACCACCACCTCATCCCACGGGTATATATCGTGTTTGCTGCTGGTTATAATACGCGACGGTGCTGTTATCGCCGATGTATTACGCTGTTAATTAATATTATTGTTGTAATGCAAGACGACATTGAGTTAATAAGAGACACGAAATTATAATGCGGTGTTCGTTAGAGCAAGAAACAACACGAAACTCGTTGCTAATTAATATTGAACACCGAGGAATGGAGCTCACAAGAGTAGGACTAGAAAAGAAACAAAAACCTTTAACTGAAACTGAAAAATCAGACAGCAGTTAACTGTAACTGAAACTAAAAATATACGAAAAATAATGTGACTGGTTGAGAAAATATAGATCTAATCGATAAACATGAACTGAAATAACACTGACTTTAACGAGAAGAATAATTATTATTATTGCGTGAATGATAATCCGTAAATCACCGTGTCTGATATCGCCATAACATTGACAACGTGATACTACTGACCGAATGGTCATTCACAGTGTCCAGTATAGTGTCCAGTGGTGTCCACTCTATGATGACCGACATCCTGACCGACTACACCGTCTGACCTCTGACGAAATGCAGAGATCGATGCACGCATTGACCTCCTTCTCTTCCCGCCATTAGCTGTGTCGACTACACATCGTGCGCATCATAAATGACGTCACCGCCGCTCATCCATCTGACGTAATTAATCGTGGCTCTCGTGACGTCAACCGCTGTCGTTCTATTCTTAGCAACGCGTTTCGTGTCTCTTATCTCCGTATGGCGAGTGGATGTGGGGTGGGTGAGTGGATGTGGGGTGAGTGGGTGGTGGAGTGGGAGGTGGGGGAGGGAGCGGGGGAAAGAGGGAAACGCCTTCCAACGATCTGGACTTCCTTCCAGCTGATCCAATTCCGGCGAACGTAATCCCCTCGTGTATTGAAAAAGGGACAATCACACCGGATGATGTAAGCTGTATTGTATTCTTGTAAATAATAATATTATACCCGGTAGGCCTACTGTGCCCAATGATAATACGGTCATTGTCTGTGGGCATAAATAATTATCTGTGGCAATCGACATTGTATTCGCTGTAATTGTAAACCGTAATCGTTATTTAAAACTGTGACTGTGTTTGAGAATTGATAAAATCATCGCAATTCACGATTTTTAATAGCAATAATTTATACATGTAGACGTAATATGCAACAACGGTTGAAACTTTAGCGCAAGAGGCTGACAAAGTTCTTTTCAAAGCTATTCATGGAAACGAACTTCATGTGCTCCGTAACCTCTTCCCACTGCAGCGAGATTCATTAGGCCTATATAACCTTAGAGACAGGGCTCACAATTTCCGTAAGAAGGAGCATTTAATTTCAACAATAATAATTATTGTCTATTGGAAAAAACATAGCTACTTAACCCCCCCCCCCTCAAGTTCGACCCACACCTCAATGCGGTGAGGGGAGGTGACAACAACTCAGTAGGGGATTGCCTGCAGAGGCTATGCCATCAGGGGAGGCCAACGACCCCATATATATTACTAGACAGAGCTTCCTATGTGTAGGTTATGCTGAACTATACCACCCAGGGCGCTACGCAAGGGCGGACACAGAAACTTTGGACGGGGGGGGGGATTCTTGGTCTTGGGTATGAAAAAATTCTTGGCCTTGGGTCTGGAAAAATTTTCTTTCGTATCCGCCCAAAAAGTTGATGACCTTTTTTCAGTCATCCCGCCAAATTTTCGGGGAAATTTATACCATTTCATCCGCCCAAAAAGTTGATGACCTTTTTTTAGTCATTAGCTTCAAATCCTTGGAAGTATACAAAATTATAAGCTTGCTGAAACCGAATTAGGGGGGGGGGCCACGATACATCGGCGTTTCTAGATGGGGGGCCATGGCCGGATTTTTCCCCCTGGATCCGCCCCTGGCGCTACGCAAGGTGGACAGGCTCTGCAGGAACCCTGAACAGTTGGCTAACGTGGGCGGCAAAGGCCTGGGCAATACAAGGTTATGCGGGCCTTGTATTGCGGGACAGGCGGAAGACGGCTCCAGAAGCGACAACGACTGTCGCGCAAAAAGATACGATCGGAGTGTTAGGTCACAAGATCGCTCACTGCGAGGTGGAAAGACGAGGGAACATACCACCTTATTTTCCCAAAAAGCATCATGGACAAAAAATATATCATACAGGGAAATGTACCCGGAGCAAGAGCACAAGGAAGGCCGTGGATGGGATGGGTTGTCAACATCGGAGACTGGATGGGAACATCTTTCGATCGGACTTTGATGGAGATAAGAGCATGGGCGGAGACCTAGGGGGGACAGGGGGGGACGGTCCCCCCCAATGAATGTGGTGGGGGGGACGGCCCATGTATCTGTCCCCCCCAAATGTTACGTGTCGGGACCTGGACACTTGATGAATACACTGCAGACGACTGACGACGTTACAATGTTAGAATAAGAGATTTTGAACAAATTACTAAAAAAAACTCTTCAACGCAATAAGAGCGAAGCCATAATAGAAACCGGTATTAATACTTAGTCCTTTTTTGAAAACACCTTCCTTGGACACTTTTAAAGTCTGTCTCTATGATGCTATATAAATGAAGTAAACTTCAGAATTAAAATAATTTAATTTTAACCATCAAATTATTACAAAACATTGAACAAATCTTCGAACAAACCTCTAATCATGAATTGAGTTTAATTTTAACTTAACTAATGTAGATTCTACAAGATAAGATCAGTTTAAATCAAATCTATAATTAAATCACAACCAATTAATATTATAATCATTGAAACCATCTCATTTTCGATTCGCTCACTAAATTCCATCAGATCCTTCCCATCTTGATCGTCCCTCACAAGGCCAGGATTTGATTTAGGGGGTGTTTCTTCGGCGTAAAATTTCTGACGACCATATTGTAGTCGTCCAAATTTCTGAAAACACTGTTTTTTAGTTGTAACAATTTCTTGAAACTTTTTCACCTTTTTTAGTTGTCCAAATTTCTGAAGACACCTTTTTTTAGTTGTCAAAATTTCTATACATCTTATTTTATTCGCAAAAATTTCTGAAAACACCCTTTTTAGTCGTCAAAATTTTTATACACCTTGTTTTATTCGTCAAAATTTCTGGACTTTTTTAACCATCAGTATTTCTAAAGACACCTTTTTAGTCATTAATATTTCTGAATAAACCTTTTTTAAGTCTCTCAAAATTACTGAAAACACCTTTTTTTAGTTGTCACAATATCTGGCGACACCTTTTCACCTATTTTTAGTGTCCAAATTTCTATACACCTTGTTTTTAGTCGTCATAATTTCTGGACTTTTGTTAATTATCAATATTTCTATAGACACCTTTTTTGTCATAAAAGGTACTGAATAAACCTTTTTTTAGGTCTATCGAAATTTCTGAAGACACCTTTTTTAATGGTCAAATTTGTTTTTAAATCGTCACAATGTTTCTGCCGCTCGTCCGTCCCCCCCAAAGTTCGGACCAGGTCTCCGCCTATGGATAAGAGACAGAAGGAAATGGAGAAAACTTGTTCATGAAGCGACCAACCCTCGGATCGAGAATGGTTGACGAAAAGACAAGACAACTACTTGAAAATAGCATCGTCACCAACTTAAACGAATAATTGATGCAGGAATCTGAAAATGAGGCTGAAAGATGTAGATTTGTAGGCGTAGGTCTTCGTGTAGCCTACTGACCAAACAAAGTAATAGGAACATCGAAAAGTGTCTGAAATGATTAAACACCTCTTTTAAGTATAATTGTTTCTCTATAAGTTAATGTAGACGTAGGGCGCGATGATTTTCTGGTTGTCGCTTAGTCCATGCTGATAAACAATGAGCACTAATCACATTGTAACATTATTTATTTATATTTTTATTTATTTATTTATTTACTATCAATTTGATATAGCTCTCATTCAACTTCAAGGTAACTACTCAGGAGACAGGAGCGCTCCCAGTCCAACCCCGGTCGAATAAGGCAGTCTTAAAAAGAGAAAAATGAGGCATAAAGACTAGCCTAATTTATAGGTATTTGACGAAGGACAACAGGGAGTTCATTCCAGGTCGCAGCTGGGGCCAGCCACGGAGAAAGCACGGCACTGCATGACTGCAGTCCGTGAGCGGGGAACAGTAAGCTTCGCTGTGCAGCTGAGCGGAGAGAGCAGCGACACAGGAGAGAGCAGCTGAGACATTACTGAATTAAATGGTGTCACATTGAGAGCGCAGCAGCAGTCATAGGGGAGGGGGGCAACAAATGAATGGATAAGGGTAGTGGTAGCATAAGAAGTGAGATAGCGAGAGATAATGTTGAGCTGGCGCAACGTAATAATACAGCGTTGTTAATTAACTAAACAAAAGGATGCTATTCACGTAAAGAGTGACTCAATTATAGATCTTTTGTAATACAATAAAAAGTGTTTTAAATATTTTTTTTCTTTCTTTTAATAATATAATGCTCCTAGGTAGACAACATAATTAAAGGGTGTACCACTACCCCATGGACAATAAATATTACTGGCTGCTGATAATTATAATGTCTGTATAGATAAACCTACGCAATGTCGTCATTGTCTTGCTTGGGGATAGTACCTCGTTAAAAACGTTGTATACCCTATAATAATTATTATTGTCAAGGAGATAAGTTGTTAAAGAAAGGTGGTTTCTCTTGAATTCCGCATGACCATATGCACTCAGTTCATCTGCGACGTCGAACAGAAATAAATTATTGGCATTCACTGTTTTTCGATCGCCCATGGTCTCGAAGAAAGCAAGAGGGAGAAAGCAGTGCGCTGTAGAGAGATGGTGAAATTGTTTTTCGGTCCCATGGTCTCGAAGAAAGCAAGAGGGAGAAAGCAGTGCGCTGTAGAGAGATGGTGAAATTGTTTTTCGGTCCCATGGTCTCGAAGAAAGCAAGAGGGAGAAAGCAGTGCGCTGTAGAGAGATGGTGAAATTGTTTTTCGGTCCCATGGTCTCGAAGAAAGCAAGAGGGAGAAAGCAGTGCGCTGTAGAGAGATGGTGAAATTGTTTTTCGGTCCCATGGTCTCGAAGAAAGCAAGAGGGAGAAAGCAGTGCGCTGTAGAGAGATGGTGAAATTGTTTTTCGGTCCCATGGTCTCGAAGAAAGCAAGAGGGAGAAAGCAGTGCGCTGTAGAGAGATGGTGAAATTGTTTTTCGGTCCCATGGTCTCGAAGAAAGCAAGAGGGAGAAAGCAGTGCGCTGTAGAGAGATGGTGAAATTGTTTTTCGATCGCCCATGGTCTCGAAGAAAGCAAGAGGGAGAAAGCAGTGCGCTGTAGAGAGATGGTGAAATTGTTTTTCGGTCCCATGGTCTCGAAGAAAGCAAGAGGGAGAAAGCAGTGCGCTGTAGAGAGATGGTGAAATTGTTTTTCGGTCCCATGGTCTCGAAGAAAGCAAGAGGGAGAAAGCAGTGCGCTGTAGAGAGATGGTGAAATTGTTTTTCGGTCCCATGGTCTCGAAGAAAGCAAGAGGGAGAAAGCAGTGCGCTGTAGAGAGATGGTGAAATTGTTTTTCGGTCCCATGGTCTCGAAGAAAGCAAGAGGGAGAAAGCAGTGCGCTGTAGAGAGATGGTGAAATTGTTTTTCGGTCCCATGGTCTCGAAGAAAGCAAGAGGGAGAAAGCAGTGCGCTGTAGAGAGATGGTGAAATTGTTTTTCGATCGCCCATGGTCTCGAAGAAAGCAAGAGGGAGAAAGCAGTGCGCTGTAGAGAGATGGTGAAATTGTTTTTCGGTCCCATGGTCTCGAAGAAAGCAAGAGGGAGAAAGCAGTGCGCTGTAGAGAGATGGTGAAATTGTTTTTCGGTCCCATGGTCTCGAAGAAAGCAAGAGGGAGAAAGCAGTGCGCTGTAGAGAGATGGTGAAATTGTTTTTCGGTCCCATGGTCTCGAAGAAAGCAAGAGGGAGAAAGCAGTGCGCTGTAGAGAGATGGTGAAATTGTTTTTCGGTCCCATGGTCTCGAAGAAAGCAAGAGGGAGAAAGCAGTGCGCTGTAGAGAGATGGTGAAATTGTTTTTCGGTCCCATGGTCTCGAAGAAAGCAAGAGGGAGAAAGCAGTGCGCTGTAGAGAGATGGTGAAATTGTTTTTCGGTCCCATGGTCTCGAAGAAAGCAAGAGGGAGAAAGCAGTGCGCTGTAGAGAGATGGTGAAATTGTTTTTCGGTCCCATGGTCTCGAAGAAAGCAAGAGGGAGAAAGCAGTGCGCTGTAGAGAGATGGTGAAATTGTTTTTCGGTCCCATGGTCTCGAAGAAAGCAAGAGGGAGAAAGCAGTGCGCTGTAGAGAGATGGTGAAATTGTTTTTCGGTCCCATGGTCTCGAAGAAAGCAAGAGGGAGAAAGCAGTGCGCTGTAGAGAGATGGTGAAATTGTTTTTCGGTCCCATGGTCTCGAAGAAAGCAAGAGGGAGAAAGCAGTGCGCTGTAGAGAGATGGTGAAATTGTTTTTCGGTCCCATGGTCTCGAAGAAAGCAAGAGGGAGAAAGCAGTGCGCTGTAGAGAGATGGTGAAATTGTTTTTCGGTCCCATGGTCTCGAAGAAAGCAAGAGGGAGAAAGCAGTGCGCTGTAGAGAGATGGTGAAATTGTTTTTCGGTCCCATGGTCTCGAAGAAAGCAAGAGGGAGAAAGCAGTGCGCTGTAGAGAGATGGTGAAATTGTTTTTCGATCGCCCATGGTCTCGAAGAAAGCAAGAGGGAGAAAGCAGTGCGCTGTAGAGAGATGGTGAAATTGTTTTTCGGTCCCATGGTCTCGAAGAAAGCAAGAGGGAGAAAGCAGTGCGCTGTAGAGAGATGGTGAAATTGTTTTTCGGTCCCATGGTCTCGAAGAAAGCAAGAGGGAGAAAGCAGTGCGCTGTAGAGAGATGGTGAAATTGTTTTTCGGTCCCATGGTCTCGAAGAAAGCAAGAGGGAGAAAGCAGTGCGCTGTAGAGAGATGGTGAAATTGTTTTTCGGTCCCATGGTCTCGAAGAAAGCAAGAGGGAGAAAGCAGTGCGCTGTAGAGAGAGATGGTGAAATTGTTTTTCGGTCCCATGGTCTCGAAGAAAGCAAGAGGGAGAAAGCAGTGCGCTGTAGAGAGATGGTGAAATTGTTTTTCGGTCCCATGGTCTCGAAGAAAACAAGAGGGAGAAAGCAGTGCGCTGTAGAGAGAGATGGTGAAATTGTTTTTCGGTCCCATGGTCTCGAAGAAAGCAAGAGGGAGAAAGCAGTGCGCTGTAGAGAGATGGTGAAATTGTTTTTCGGTCCCATGGTCTCGAAGAAAGCAAGAGGGAGAAAGCAGTGCGCTGTAGAGAGATGGTGAAATTGTGTTTGCGGGGCCGCTGCTCTTTCCACTCCCAGATGTGTATGTGACATAAGACGTGGCCATAGTGTCGGTCACCGTCGCGTCCCAGACTAGACATCGACTTACCCGCCATGGAACCAGAGTTTGGCCATCGTGTCTTTTGCCGTCGTAACTATGTCAGCAAACTTGTATGATGGATCAAACCTCAGTTGACCAAGTCATTCAGGGTCAGGGATGCATGTCTATACGGTGTCTGCAAGGTAACAGGGCGCAGGAGAGCCAGTGCAGGCAATCAACGGGCATGGCGTGGGCATTTGCGTGATTCACACAGACGGGTACCCAACCGAAGGCCGACTGTTACTTTGATTGCCTTGTCGTCAAAATTACTATCATCATCATCATCATCATCATCATCATCATCATCATCATCATCATCATCATCATCATCATCATCATCATCATCATCATTGTGATATCCTCCTTGTGATCAGTCTCTTCGGAAGCTTCTTCGTATAAGTTCGTGGTAGCATAGGCCTATCCCTAGATAACTGTTTCATTAGCTAAATGGCTAGGTAAAGAATCTACAGTCTTTTACTGTTTTATAACCAACAACGACGACGTGTTTAAATCTTCTTATTATACTCCAAAATCCGATGTAAAGTAAAACGATCAGCAACAACACAACAATGACTACACTTGCGTTATCATAACAACTACACGACTACTACCTTCATCAGTCTACTCTATCGCAACTCAACAACAACTATTACAGCCTATCTCAACGGCTCTCAACACACAACACTCCTTCTTCACTCCCACTCCCTCCTTGTACATTCATCGTACGCTCGTCTAGACATCACGTGCTGTCCAGACAATCACCTGTCCAGACGCCGCGCGGCAATTTGCAGCTGGCCTACCTGCATCTCTGTACGACAATCGTCGTGCACTGATTAAATTAGCTTACAATCATCATCATCATCATCATCATCATCATCATCATCATCATCATCATCATCATCATCATCACGACCACTACCACTACCACTACTACCACTACCACTACAACCACTACCACGACCACGACCACCACCACTACCACTACAACTACAACTACAACTACTACTACTACCACTACCACTACCACTACTACTAATCGTTTAGTATCATTCTAATCTCTGTCTACCGCATTCGATGCAATAATCCCTCTTCAATCCGTCTTTCCATCTAGCGTCACACTCCGCTGTGTCCTTATCTCCCCCTTTTCTCTTCTCCCCTTCCAACCCTCTTCCCTCCGTCGTCGTCGTCTCAGACCTACAGGCGCCTACTATAGATCTCGCAGATCGATGAGATTCCGATGACGACGCGAAAGTGGTCGCCAGATAATGCTGCTTTCCATCGGACATGACATTAAAACAAAGTCTGTGGATAAGAGAAGCGATGAGAAACTCACAGAAGGAGGAGGAGAAGAAAACGGTGGAGAAATTAACCATTACGTTTTTGTGAATTAGCTGTAGAACATACTTCACTTTGTCTTTTTATTGTGGGATGAAATTAATTGGAAAAAAACGTCAACGCCCAATGTAATCATAAGATGTCGGTTCACATTTGAAATTGTGCACTGCAACTCATTGAATCTTTTTGCCAAGCTGGTATAAAAAACTGAATAATGACAAGCTGATTTTCTGTGTTTTTAATTATCTTAATATTTGCATTATATTAAGTTTTCTTTTCACACATGAACTCAATTCCAAACTTTAAAAAAAGCACATTTATGGCCAACCACGTGACCTTACAAAGTGCGTCAAAAATGAAAGTGTTTCTCCAAACCCCAACTTCACACAAACTCCCTGCAGTTCAGCTGCTCCTCAAATACAAAGTTTGTGTAAGAAATGTTTGAAACAAACTTCTGTCAATGACGAATAGATTATTCTGATCGTCGTCGAACTGACAACCTATCGCATTGAGACTGGCATGCGGATGAGAGAAGCCTGCTTATTGGTGAGGGACCAAAACACCGGAGGGGTTGGGGGTGGGTGGGTGGAAAAACGTGGGATGGGCAGTAGGAGAGCGGGTTGGGTCGAGTGAGGGTATAGAGAAGTAGGAGATTAGCCGGGAGTGGGGCGAATCCTAAATTTCCCAGGCAACGCCGGGTACCCCAGCTCAGGGGCGAATCCAGGGGGCTTATCCGGCCATGGCCCCCCCCCATTTAGGAATGCCCAGGTATCGTGGCTCCCCCATTTGGATTGAACATGCTGTGGAATAATGTATATATTGCACATTTTGGCTCCCCTATTAAGAAATGCCCATGCATTGTCCCCCCCCCCCCCCATCTGGAAATGGCATGTATTTGAAAAAAAGGTCATCAACTTTTTCGGCGGATGAAACGGTATCACGAAAATTTTGTCTCCAGACCCAAGGCCTAGAATTTTTTGTCCCACCCCCCCCCGTTAAAAGTTTCTGTATTCGCCCTTGCCCCAGCTACATCTATATAATTGTGTTCGAACAACTAATATTGCCTGCTGTTGTGTAACACGATACGCCACAAGAGAACTTACTGTACTAGAATGATGACCATGATAATATCACCGTGGTGATTTTAGTACAACACATTGCGCTATAACAAGTGCACATAGGAAGAAAACGCTACAACCTGGTGGCTTTCAAAAGTACTTTTGCCCACACCGTGAAGACGAAGCCTAACCTACCCGACGTTTATTTCTTACTAAAAATTATTTTAAAACTAATATTAAAAGCGACACAATGCAGTAACTATTATAATTATAGTAGTAAACTGAGGAAACAGGGTCACATCGGCATAAAGAAAAACACAGAGACTGCAGACAGAAGACATACAGACATGCGCACGGGCACACAGACTAGAACAGGCACGCGTGGCAGGCCAACACTGGCGGACAAACAGACCGGGAGCCAGACAGACCGGGAGCCACAGTTGGAAGAACCTTTGCATTATGTATTATTATTTTATCCGTAAAATGATGAACCAGACTAAACACGATCAGACCAACCCAGTTCCGACCAGACCAGATCAGATCAGACCAGACCATTTATCAGACCAGACCAGATTAGATCAGATTAGATCAGATCAGACCATATCAGATCAGTCCAGCCCAGTCCCGACCAAATTATATCAGACCGCATCGGATCGGATCAGACCAGATCAGATCAGATCAGATCAGATCAGACTAGACTAGATCTATTAATAGAATAGCACTAAACAGAATAGATCAAAATAGAACAGCACAGAATAAAATTAGACTCAAAGGAAAGCAGCACGCGAGTGGTCAGCTTAAAGGTCAAACGGTGATGGAGCGGAGGAGAAGGGAGTGGACGACATGGAGAGGATGAAAGAGAGGCTGCGATGCGAAAACGGACAGGGAGAAAGAAAGGGAGAGACAGGGTTTGAGCAATACGCGGAAGGACAAGAGTAGGGGTGGGAGGAGGAGAGCGGGACAAGGGACAGATATTGGGACATGGATGGGAGGTTGATAGGGAGTGACCGTGATGTGGATTGATGCGATTGGAGGAAGGGAGGAAGGAAGAGACAACGGAGAGGAATTTGGGAACAATGTGCAAGAGACACAGGAGAAGGATTGGAAAAAGGAGAAGGGGCAAGAAAAATGAACGGAATGAGGCAGGGATGGATGGAGCATGCAGTGTGCAGGGATTGTAGTATGAGAGGAAGAGACAGAGAGTAAGATTTGAAGAGATATGGAGAGAGAAACGGAGGAAGAGAGAGCGAGACAGAGAGACAGTGAGAGACCGTAAGAGACATGGAGAGACAGTGAGTGATAAGGAGAGACGAAAAGATACAAGTAGAGTCAGGAAGAGACACATAAAGAGAAAGGGAAAGACAGGGACAGACGTGTTAGATACAGTGAGAGATACAGGGAAAGACAGGAAGAGACAGAGACAAACGTGGCGAGACGAAGAGAGACAGAGAGCAGGATTGGTGCAGTAAGACAAGAAGAAGAGAGACAAACAGACATGCATGAATGAGATGAGAGAAGCAGATGGAGTGAAAGACGCAGGACAACGCAGGAGGGAAGAGAGTGTGACAAAGGGGGAGGGTAGTGTGGTTGTCATAGTAACAGAAGGTTGGCCATCGAGCGATGGGTGGAGACTACGTGGGCAGACGAGCAGTACGCATGCGCCAGGTTCGGATTTTATTGCTGCCATTCTGCGCCAGCGAACGGAATAAAGGAGACAGACAGACATATAGACAGGGATAGACAGACAGACAGACAGACAGACAGACAGACAGACGGAGTGACAGGCGAACAGAATGGCAGAGTGACAGACAGACACACAGACAGACAGGCGAAGATAGAGTCACAGTTATGCAAGACAAATTAAAACTGACACAGATAACCAGATAGGCGAATGCACACATATGCACACATATTCAGAGGTAGACAAGCAGAGAGACAGATAGACAGGCGAATACAAAGACACAGACAGGAAAGAAAAATAAACAGTCACGTTTAAACATTCATTCGTCATTCATTCATTCCAAGAATTCATATAGCGCCTCTTTAAAAAACCTACTAAGTGACGCTCAGGTGAGAACATGCAGAGAGAGAGAGAGAGAGAGAGAGAGAGAGAGAGAGAGAGAGAGAGAGAGAGAGAGAGAGAGAGAGAGAGAGAGAGAGAGAGAGAGAGAGAGAGAGAGAGACACGAACATGTATTATCTACGAAGAGATAGAGAGAAAAGCATAGACAGACACACACATACAGGCAGACATAGATAGAAACAGAGATGGAACTGGTGGAAGAGAGAGAGAGAGATGGAGGAAGATAGGAAGCGTGTGAGGACAACTGAGGAATAATTGAGGATGGAGTGATTGATGAGATGCGGTTCAGTATGGACGATGAGGATGAGGAGGATTATTAGGAGGAGATAGAAGGAAGAGGATAGGAGGCGGTGGAAGAGGAAAAGGATGAGGTGGAGGACAAATGAGAAGGATTTGTATGGGACATGGACACGCTGTGAAATGGAGGCACAGAAATTAATGCGAATAGAATTATAATAATGGAAGACTGAAAAGGAAGAGGACTTGACCAGAGGGAGGATTTCAAGGAGGCATGGGTAAAATTGCTTCAGACGCTTTTTAAACAGTTTCCTGTCCAGAATTTTAGTGGAATCGGTCCCCTCTTCTATGCACAAGTGCAACTCAACCTTCCGCTCGGTAGATGGCCTCCGAAAGACACTATGATTGTGACGTCAGAGGGTGCTCAAATGTATATAGGGATTCGTTTAGATTTTCAGAACAGCCACTTCTATTTCCATGCCATCTACATGTAATTATTTATTTAGCTTTTGCAGTGCTGCTGATGAGCTGTCTCTTAGCTGCTGACAGGCCCTCGACAAAGAGTCGACATTGAGTTGCAAAACTCGAAATGCTGGCCCTATGGCTTGGAAGTCATCGGGCTCCTGCCTGCCGAGGTCTGTTTCCGGCGCGTGACCGGGATCCATACTGAAATTTGGATTCGGTCCTGCTGGAATTAAGGATCATTGGCTTCCCTCAGTGTGCGATATAATCACTACTGGGTACTGACGGAGGGGGGGGGGGGCGCGACGAGAACGCTGATCCAATGCCCCCATGCCATCTAATATTACACGAGTACGTTCTTTTATGTAACCCAATGCCGTTCACGTCAATTATGCCTTACATTCAAATACAGCGATGTATAAAAAGCAACTCTAACTAGGCCTATTATAATTCGTGGTGCAGCCAATGCAGCGTATGACAACACTTTACATGATCAGCCACTCGAGAGAGTATAATGTAGATCTATGATAGCATCATCGTTCCGGATCGGAAACATTAAGTTTTTTATTAATAACGCTGATGTTATCCTGGGCCTTCCACTTGGAATGGACTTCCGTTAGAGATGCGCCTTCTCCCTAGAAACAATGCCAATACAGTTTACAATTCGCTTAAATCCAATTTGCATTGCTGTGTTTGTGTTGGTTGCGTCTCTGAGTAGTTTTCTTGAGGGGCGCTAGAGCGGCTAGACAATTCTTTAAATTAATGAACAACTAAGATTCTATACAAGTCATAATCAGAGCACTGGCGGAAACCTAGGGGGGACAGGGGGGACGGTCCCCCCCAATGAAGACGTTGGGGGGGACAGCCCATGCATTTGTCCCCCCCAATGTTCAAGCGTTAGGACATGTACACAATCTTCAGTAGTGAACTAGAGAGAAAAAAATTTTAGCAGATGAAGTAAATATTTATAATGATATGAATTCCAGGACAATCCAGGCTCTAACCAAAAGTTATTAAGTCCAACGTTGGGTAGTTTGCGAACATTATACAGTATGAATAAGACACCTCTTTTAACATATTATCAATTATTACAAAAGCTTTGCTAACACCCAACGTCACAAATTCACAATGTCATCGGGTTTCTGCTACATTCAATTCAGCTTCTCTTCAGGCTCAAATCAGCGTCATGTTCAACATTAGAAGTAATATGGAAAGTAATTACGTAAGTAAGTATTTTGTTTATTATTCCTCTTGAAAACGAACAATGGGATATAGAACATCAGTGGGTCCATGGACCATGAGAGGAGTTTATTACGGGCTAAGGGGGGCTCAAACTCCTCAAGAAGGCCCAGATTCGGGTCTGTCACAAGGAAACTGGTATAGTTTCCTGGGTTAGCCCCCAAGAAACTTTCACGAACGAAACTTGAATCCGATGATTAACACTTTTTGTCCAGGAAAATAGCATGGTTGTTGTGAGACTTCAAATAAAGTCGTTGACTAAAACGGGTGTGTCCGGAAAGTTAATATGGTTTCATGAGATTTCTACTAAACTCGACGTGTGTAAGGAAAAAGAATGGATTTTAACCCGATGACTAAGAAAAGGTCAACACACTTTTTTGCCCGAAAAATAATATGGTTTTTGTGAGATTTAAACCAAACTCTATGTGCAAAAAATACGTTTACGCAAAACAGTATGTTTTTTCTGAGAATAAAAAAAATTTCTTCGACTAAAAAAGGTGTTTACGGAAACATTATGGTTTAATGAGATTGCAATTAAACTCAATGAATAAAAAAGGTGTTTACGTGAAACAGTATGGTTTTATGAGATTTTAATTAAACTCGATGAGTTGATGACTAAGAAAAGGTGTCTACGGAAAATAGTGTGGATCTATAATATTTCAATTACCATATATGACTAAAAAGGTGTTTACGGAATAAATTATGGTTTTATTATATTTCGATTAAACTCGGTCACTAAAAAAGGTGTTTACGCATAATAGTATGATTTTATGAGATTTTAATTAAACTCGATGAGTTTATGTTTAAAAAAAAGGTGTCTACGGAAAATAGTATGGATCTGTGTTATTTCAATTAAACTATATGACTAAAAAAGGTGTTTACGAAATAAATTATGTTTTTATTATATTTCGATTAAGCTCGATCACTAAAAAGGAGTTTACGCAAAATAGTATGGTTTTTATGAGATTTCAATTAAACTCAATGACTAAAAAAGGTGTTTACGGAAAATAGTATGGATCTATGATATTTTAATTAAACTAGATGACTAAAAAAGATGATTACGGAAAATTGTAAGGTTTTATGATATTTCAAATAAACTAGATGACTAAAAAAGGTGTTTATGCAAGATAGAATGGTTTTTTAGATTTCAATTAAACTCGATGACTAAAAAAGCTCATTAATTTTTGAATCGAGAAAAAAATTCCGGCGCTGCTCAATCTGGACCAAGTCTCCGCCTCACATCCAAACTTCAAGTTTTTTAGACCCCAAGAATGGAAACCAAACTCCGCCCACGATTTGGTCTCTTGAACGGATTTAGGCTATGCACAAGGAGAGTTGGCAGGGATTTTAAACGTGCAAGTTCACATAGATGTGTTGATTTTAATAAATAGGCAGTTATAATGGTCTTAGAGAATTGTAAAATCACATCCTCGCAGCTAAAAATAGTTCCAAAAAGCCATCGTCGTCTGATTGGCAGTTATTTACCAAGGTAGATCAAAAGGTTGAGAAAAAGTCATGCAGTTCTGAAACTTCCTTTGATATGCTCTGATAGCAGGTATATAATAATTATAGACATGAGTAGGTTTTCATTTCTATCAGTGTTTTCTTTTTAGTCGTTCTAAGAAACATAATTTGCATATAATAAATTAACTCTAAGATTTTTGTCACGAATTTGAGTAATATTCAGTACATAGCATGTTATTATTATTCAACAGTTTAACGACATCTTATAGCTACAAAGGCTGTTGACGTCTTTAAAGTTACGGTATCAATATATTTCAGTTCACTGTTGTTTAAATGTTCCGCAGTTTCTGTCTTTATTGTCTATCTGTTTTCTTTTCATTGTTCTTTTCTGGAATTTGTATGATGATCTATGTCCATGGCGACAGTGTTCATAAGGTGGTTGCTGTAGATCCTCTTTGATGCATTGGTCATTATTTAGTGTCACTATTTAACATGCATGCATATATTTAACTATACATTCATTTCCTGATTTTTATTTTATTTATTTTTAATTAATACATATATAAGCAAATAGATTAGATATTAAACATTTATATGAAAATCAAATCATTCAGCCATCATCTATAAGCTTAACAATAATAGCAAAAATCATTTTATTCAATGCCTATTTAATCTATTACAGAATTAGTTAACACAGACACATACACACAAACACATACACACACACACAAACACACAACAAATACAACTAAAATTATAATTCATATGCAATACTTCTTACATAATTTTTCCATTAGTTATGGTCATAAGTATATTATAAGCTTCAAGATAAATATCTTGATTAGAGAATATATTTTTAACAGTACATTCCACTTTTTTCTCTACACATTTTTTAAGCAGTAGGATTGAAATGTCATTCTTTTTACAAGCAAACAGCACATGTTCGATTGTTTCAGGCACTTGGCATTTAGAACAAAGGTCTGTTTGGCTTTTACCTATCACTTTCAACCAGGAGTTAGTAAGGACATGCCCCATTCTAAGTCTGGTAATTTGAACTTCTCTTTTTCTTATGGAGTCCATAAATTTTATATCAGTTGATACCAAAGGTTGGATCGATTTATAAAAACGCCCTTTTCGTTCATTGTCGTATTCAATTTGCCATAAATTAATAACATATTTTTTAATTAACGAATAGATTTCCTTTAATTCCAAATAATTTGTTGAATTGACCTCCTCTAATTCTTGCCCTTTCTTTGCTAGGGTGTCTGCCATTTCATTTCCAGATAATCCAATATGACTAGGGATCCATGCTATGATTATACTGCTGCTTTTAAGTTTATTAACATTATCTATAAATTCCAGAAATAAATTAGGCCGTGAACAAGACTTGTTTTCTTTTATAGATGTGGCCACACTTAATGAATCAGTATATATAATATACTTATTTGCAGTTTCATTCACATTTTCATTTTGGATAATCCATTTTGTCGCTTCAATAATGGCCGTTAATTCAGCAGAATAAATTGAGGAGTTATCTGCTATCCTATAAACGTTGTGAGAATTCATGGAGGGTACATAGAAAGCTGCAGAAACGATATTTTCAATTTTAGAGCCATCTGTATAGATTGATGTGCGATCAACATATTTATCAATTAATCTTAATGATAGTGATGACATAATGTTAGGAGAGTCCTACATAGCATGTTTTTCTTAAATATATATATATTTCGTTGATTGAATACATTACAGAGGTGTCTATATTAAATGCTTCGAATGCTTTTTGCAAAGCAATTGTGTGAAATTTGGCACATTCCATCATTATATAAAAATATGATAGCAGCTTTTAAAGAGGTGTCTAATGCAACCTTCACTGTGATCGTGTTCAATAACAAATTGCAGTTTGAACTACATGTACTTCTATCAGAACTCAGAAAATGGATCATTTTTTTATTTTGGATGACAGCTAAGATGCTACAATTAGATGTGGACATTAAAACAGCCTTCCCTCACCCTTCCCAACTCGGCGTTTCGCGCCTCAGCGATCGACCTTTGGCCGCTCGTCCGTCCCCCCCAAAGTTCGGACCAGGTTTCCGCCTATGATCAGAGTATTTTTGTAAAACGCGATATACAATAGATTTCGAATCACGATTTAGAGGTGTCCAAAAGCAAGCGGAAAATCATAACTCACAACACTGACCAATCGCGACGGACTATATAATAATTATACGCACTAAACTTTTATGTACGTAGAACTTTAATATTTACACAAAACACCTTTTTTCAAATGTGTGAAATTAAATTAAAACTAAAACCTTTTTTTTCCCAAATGTGTGAAATCAAATGAAAACTAAAACCTTTTTTTTCAAATGTGTGAAATCAAATGAAAACTAAAACCAGTGGCTAGTCACTACATGTTGAGTTTATTACATGTAATAATAATCATAATAATAATATTATTATCTGACCCATCTGACTAAAACCATTCATATAATTATAGCCTACGTACAACAGTCAATTTCACCAAAATATTACAAACAGTCTACAAATAGAACAAACGCTATTATCGCTTTTAGTGAGACCACCCACTGTTTTTGACGGTTAAAAAACGTAACGCAGCAAAAGTAACAAAAACCCGGCAGCCTCCTCCCACGCCAGTCCTCCGTCCGTGCTTTCGGCTTTCACCATGATCTTCATAATCCATTATTCTCCTCTCATCTCCCATGCACCCCGCCGCAACAGTGTAGTTTGGTTTTTCTTGTATCGTTTCTGTTGCAAGTTTCATTTTTACCTGGGCGCAAACCCACCGCAGAACCTCCTTCTTTTTCAACCGGGCTTGGGACCGGCTTTGGCGGAGATAACTTAGGTTAATAAAAATCGTTTATTTTGCTATTTTTGCCGAGTTACGTTTTTGAAACGTCACTAAACAGGGGGTATAGTCTCACTAAAAGTAAAAGTGATATTATTTTTGTTCCTTAGTGAAATAGTCATTGTACGTAAACATGAATTGCCTTTGAGCCTGCAAGTTTAATTTTAAATTTCTACTTCTGGACAAGATGGGCTATCTATAGGCTGAAAACCGCAGCGGTCTTTTTACATGTTTATCGACACTGCCATATATCAAAGATCATTAGTGTAGCCCTCCTGCTTTATCTAGGCTTGGGACTGGCAGAGATCAACCAGTGGCGGAGTTTGCATAGGTCTTTCACGCTTGTTACATGCTTAACAACACTGACATATCAGAGATGATTAGCGACGCCCTCCTCCCTTATCAAGGCCAGGGACTGGCACTGGCAGAGGACAACCAGAGGTGGAGTGTCATAGGTCTTTCTTATCATGGACCATCACGCATAATGACGTTAAATCATTATTCAGCGGGGCTCACAAGCCAATCGCGTAGCTAGGTTTTCATGGGCCCGTGAGGCTGAAAACCGCATGGGCCTCTGTTTGGCCTTGCAAGGTCGGTATCCTGGTATCCTCGCGTACTTGAAGTCAAGATCAATTATATTGCTGCCTGTAATCACCAGGTGCCAGCACTAACTTAGCGAAGATAATAATAATATCGAAGTCGCTTCAATTCATTCGCTAGATGGCGAGAGTCGCATTTCGCTAAACACGAGTGGAAGATTTAATCTTATCAACACAATGTGATAAAAAAATGAATTAGAATCGACCTGCACGTTCATCCAGGCCTGGAATTGGCACCATGATAAGAGCTCGAGCATTCGAAGGTTTCCCAATACACTGCAGGTGCGGTTAGACATCGTCAGTGGCGGCGCCAGGATTTCATTTTTTTTGGGGGGGGGAGGTTGAACTCGCGGATGAAATATTCCATTTTCATTCGTCAAAATTTCTGGCGTCCTTTCTTGTCATCCGGTCGAAATCTCGTAAAAATGTTCCATTTTCATTCGCCAAAATTTCCGACGACCTTTTTAAAAATCATCTGGTTCATTGGGGGGGGGGGGGGGGAGGGGGCTAATCGTCTAAATGCTGTTTTGCGTCCTCATCTTCTTTCTATGTCATATCTCCCTTCTCATTGCACTCAACATCTCTCTTCTCTTCTTTCAAATTGACCTCTTTCTTTTTATTCCTAATGTCTCTTATCCGCAACATCATCTTCCTATTTTCATCTATTCCTCCTCTTTCCTTACCTCCTACCGCCCTTTTCCTCGTTCTTATTCCGCTTAACCCATTTTATCCATTTCCTCCAACCTACTCGTCCACCATCGTTTTCCAAAGTCTTCCTCCTTCCATGTTGTCCTTTTACTCCTCACTCTCCTTTATTCTCACTCCTCCTCCTTCTAATAATAATAATAATAATAATAATAATAATAATAATAATAATAATAATAATAATAATAATAATAATAATAATCCGTCCCTTCTCCCCATCCCACCATTTCTCATCCTCATCCTCATCCATTCTCCTTCATCATATCCTCCATTTTCTTCCTTCTCCCGTCCCCCACTCCTCTTTCTTCCGTCGTCAAAGCGCCGCTCTTCCGTCTAATTCCACCTCCGCCTCCTCACCCTCAGCTTCCTCCGCGGCCTTATCACCGTCGCTATCTGCTGGCGGATTGATCCTCCAATCATTACATCCGGTAACGGAATCTGTGCGTCCGTTACTCCGCATCGCTCCTTATCTCGGACCCTCGTGGACCCGGTCAGACCCACCCAATTACGCCGCGCCAGCTGATTACCCATAAAACATCGCGCCACCGGTCGTCCTGTCCATTGCGAAGTTTCCTTCCCGGTCGCTAGAGGCGCTCTTGATTCCAATGCGTGGGTCCTTCCTGGCCGCTGTAGGCGCTCTTGATCCTATCGCGATTGACGGTCTCGCGGTTTCTTGAGGCGTCCGTTGTGATGCATATCTAGCGCCATCTGTAATGAAAAATTGCATTGTGAGTGTGAGCGTATGTGCGTGTGTGCGTGTGTGTGTGAGTGCGAGCGTATGCGCATGCGTGTGTGTGTGAGTGCGAGCGTATGCGCATGCGTGTGTGTCTGTGTGTGTGCGCGTGTGTGTCTGCGTGTGTGTGTGTGTGTGTGTGTGTGTGTGTGTGTGTGCGTGTGCAAGAAGATGCACATACAATGTCATACATGTAGAGATTGCTCGATTTGCCATTCGACATAACAAGCAGGAAATGATACATGATCACGTGATACATGATCACGTGATGGATGGCGATCATATCAAGTGAACCTAGTAACAACAGTTTACTGTTGCTATACGGGGACGAATGTTATTGTGTCATTGTGATTTATAATATTATGGGTCCTAAAATTATAACGAAGCAAACTTATAGAGTACGCATAAAATATAATGATGATGATGATGATGATGATGACGACGACGACGACGACGACGATGACGACGACGACGACGACGATGACGACGACGACGACGACGACGACGATGATGACGACGACGATGACGATGACGATGACGACCATGACGATGACGGCGACGATGACGACGATGACGATGACGACGATGACGATGATGACGACGACGATGACGATGACGATGACGACGACGACGATGATGACGATGATGATGATGACGATGATGATGATGATGATGACGTTGACCATGATGATTCTTCTTACAACGACGACGATGACCATTGATGTTTGCAGTCTATGCTTGGAACTGCAGGCAATGTGAGAATACGAACGGTGGCGGAATAAGGCGTATAATTATATTATACAATGTAATAGAGGTTCTGGAGCTTTGTTTTGGAATAGTTGACAAGCGTGCTTGATAATTTTGAACGCTTTCGCAGTGTCTTTTCTGTTCATAATACTCGCTTTTCAACGCAGCTAAGAACATAGTTATTACGGCGACGAGATGTAGCACAATCACTGTATTTGCGTTTCTGAATAATTTATATAAGCTTTGATAACCCAAAAAGAGGTGTCTGTTGCATGTACATGATGCACTAACGATGTTCGTAAATTGTAAGACATTATTTCTTTTAAACATTAAAACAAATCCGTCCTGAGAACAGACAAACCATATTAAATCAATAAATAAAAGAAATATACTTAAAATATATAGTACGAATTTTTGCCTTGAAGATTTCAAATGCAACGTTTCGAGAGTGTGTGTGGCACGCTAGCAGGAGCCGACTTCTGTTGCAACTCGTATACTCTGTTGCCAATGACAACCGACGATGTAAGTATCGCTGACCTATTGACCCCGATGCTGACAAATCAAACCCCGCGGCCATGACGTCACGTCCGCACTTCGCTTGATCTTGACCATACGACCACGGTTTCTCCAACGAGAGGTTGTGCAGTCCACCGTTACTTGTGTTATATAATCGTCGTCTTCACTATATCAAAACAAAGAGGTCAATTGATCAATACATTACACAGACTTTACAACATTAATGATGACCATAATTTCATATTCAATGAGGTTTTCTGAAAATTATGTTGCTTAACAAGAACATGTATACGTTCCCGAATTATAAACTTTTTATAAAAAAAAAGATTCTTCCAGTAGGCCTACAGAGTTTTAGCAAAGCAGACTCTGTGTCGGAGGAGACTTTATATCGGGAGGAGGGACTTTTTAGGGTTACATGTTCACCGGCGCTAAATTCTCTGCTTTTCCATATAGCATAAAAATTATACTGCAGCTTTAGATTTCCTGGACTTCTTTCAAATTGTCAACGTCTGTTGTTTTACAATTCCGTTATCGACTTAGGTGGCGCAGCTGACTGTCTTCTGCATATATAGTAACATAGAGCAACACTATAAGGGTGTGTTAAAAATTTCTTATTATTATTTTTCCAAAGTTTAACGTCATCATTATAACAACAAAGGCCGTTGACGACAATTATACAAGTGTAGAGAACATTAAAAATAAACTTATAGAATCCAAACAACACCAACGAGGTGTCTATAGACGGCACTTTACAATTTCATTGACATTCAATTTCTAGACAACACAAAGTAGTTCATCTGATACTCGTTCAGTTTTGCACATTATGATAAAACGATCATAAAATAATTATATCTGAACATTAGACAGTATAGTTGTATATTGATTGTCTCATACACCTACATTAGTAACCAAAGTAATCAATTTCTGTTATAAAAGTTCAATATAATATATTGAACTTTTATAATATTATTATAAGTGCATCAATAACAATAACAATAATAATATTGTAATGTTTCTTGTACAGAAGCAACCTGTAGGGCCTACCATTTAAAACGTCAATCAAATATTTATAAATCTGATCAAGATACAAGTTCCCTAGCAGGGCAAGAATTAGAGGAGGTCAATTCAACAAATTATTTGGAATTAAAGGAAATCTATTCGTTAATTAAAAAATATGTTATTAACTTATGGCAAATTGAATACGACAATGAACGAAAAGGGCGTTTTTATAAATCGATCCAACCTTTGGTATCAACTGATATAAACTTTATGGACTCCATAAGAAAAAGAGAAGTTCAAATTACCAGACTTAGAATGGGGCATGTCCTTACTAACTCCTGGTTGAAAGTGATAGGTAAAAGCCAAACAGACCTTTGTTCTAAATGCCAAGTGCCTGAAACAATCGAACATGTGCTGTTTGCTTGTAAAAAGAATGACATTTCAATCCTACTGCTTAAAAAATGTGTAGAGAAAAAAGTGGAATGTACTGTTAAAAATATATTCTCTAATCAAGATATTTATCTTGAAGCTTATAATATACTTATGACCATAACTAATGGAAAAATTATGTAAGAAGTATTGCATATGAATTATAATTTTAGTTGTATTTGTTGTGTGTTTGTGTGTGTGTATGTGTTTGTGTGTATGTGTCTGTGTTAACTAATTCTGTAATAGATTAAATAGGCATTGAATAAAATGATTTTTGCTATTATTGTTAAGCTTATAGATGATGGCTGAATGATTTGATTTTCATATAAATGTTTAATATCTAATCTATTTGCTTATATATGTATTAATTAAAAATAAATAAAATAAAAATCAGGAAATGAATGTATAGTTAAATATATGCATGCATGTTTATGCATGCATGTTAAATAGTGACACTAAATAATGACCAATGCATCAAAGAGGATCTACAGCAACCACCTTATGAACACTGTCGCCATGGACATAGATCATCATACAAATTCCAGAAAAGAACAATGAAAAGAAAACAGATAGACAATAAAGACAGAAACTGCGGAACATTTAAACAACAGTGAACTGAAATATATTGATACCGTAACTTTAAAGACGTCAACAGCCTTTGTAGCTATAAGATGTCGTTAAACTGTTGAATAATAGTTCCATCTATATATACAGCAACGAAGCAAACTGTTTATTCACAAAATCCGATCTTTAGTTATAAGTTTAATCAACCGAAACACTTGATTTTAATATAGATTGACATAAATTTTGATTCTGATATAAATTTCTACAGTTGTCTTCCTATATAAATATAAATGTGTATATAGTGTGTACCCTTATGCATGGTATTATTGGCTTTAATTTTTGTTGGGCGCGGTGGTGTTGTCGGTGTTTGTCTGTATGTGCACTTATTATAGCGCCCCTTCAAGCTGACTACTCAGAGTCGCTCCCGAATGCAGCGCGGACACTGCATTGGAGTTTCACGCCGAAGCGCTGAGCAATTGCGAGTGAAGGACCTGCCCAAGGTCCCTACGCGGCGATTTGAGGTGGATTCGAACCTGCAACCCTTCGGCTACAAGGCAACGAACATACCCACTATATAACCACCGCGCCATAGGCCTATAGGCTATAAGAAGTCAATATAAATTATATCCTATAAATATAATAATGCATACATGTTCACAGGTTCACAGCTAGGCCTATAGAAGTAGGCCTACTCTCCGCGTTACTGACCCTGAGCTCTAAACAATTATTGGCTACCAAATTTCCAGAGTAAGTAAGTGGGTAAATATTTTCTTTGTTGCTCCACTTGCAAGAGCACAATGAACATGAAACATCATTATAATATATCCAACTAGGAATTGGTAATGAACGGGAAAAGAAGTGAATGTGATATAAAACTGTTCTTGATTAAATGTAAACACACCAAATACAGTTTTAATTCGTCTTAACACATCTGAATGCTGTCTGCAAACAGCACTTCTCATTTAAGAAAAGATCCTTCTGATCTTTGACGTGCCTTAAAACCGCCGCGTTAACTCTAACTCTGGAGAGAGGCGAGGTCTCGATCAAGCCGCACAAAAACCATCAGCGTGAAGTGTCAATCACACGCAATACAGACCACGCCTCGTTAACAGGCCACGCCTGCAGCCACGCCCCGTTGAAGCGGGCGTTTGCTGTCGATACTGCTCGATAGATGACGTTGTGTGGAACGTCATCGCGTGGCGCCCTCTGTGGCTGGAGGGCTTGACTGGTCGAGAAAAGAGATTAGTGGAGTTTATAGGATGGATGGAGAGAGGGTAGCAGCGGATTATAGGACGATCTGTTGAAGAGTGTCAAAGGCGACTTGAAGTGTCAACGGCGACTTGGATCAAAGACTCTAATGAAAGGCTGTGTATTATAATACGACTCTGGTTTCTATATTACGTAAGACATTATTAAACATTTTGAGTTCGCTTTCAAAACTCATTTATGCTTTTAATTCAGAACGATTTTTAACGAGAAATAGATCTATGTTTCTCTTGCTGTTTTAAATTAATATTGATTATTTATTTAACTAATGAACCTCTGATTCGAATACAATTTTGTAACGTAACCAGCTATAAAAATATTTAAATAAGTCATAACTTTAGAATTTTACACTGTGTTTAACTTGACACGTTGCGATTTAAAATGTTCTGCAGTACAGTAATTTATTGTTGTAGGCTTACACTGAATGAAAGTCGCATTTCAGTAAAAGTTGCTTAATGGACGAATGTCACGAATTTAAGAGAACTTAAGTGCTTTTGATTCCACAATTCAAGGTGTACAAACACAAACATGCAGCAATTTAAGTATTTTGTAATAGCCTAGGCAATTTATGCGCTCAATTCTAAACATTTCTAGGGATCTAAAAAAATTAAGCTACCTTAGCTATAACAATTTAACAAAATTGGCAACTCACACGAATTTTATTTAATTTTAAAAATATATTAGCTCATGCAGTTTAACGAATTTACCTGCAGGTCGTTAAATTCTAACGTTCTTCATTAACTCGCAACTATATTTCAATAATTTAATTTACAGCCTATCCTTAATTAATGGACAACTGCACAGAATCAACACCGGAAAACTGGTTGCTATGGCGACAATCAACCAAACGTACAACGACGTTGCCATGACAACTCAACCTGTTTCATATCCAAGCGCAGTAATTATTCGCGTCGCTAAGCCATGAACTGAACGCCTCGACTTTAATCTAAATGCGCTATATAAACTTCTAAAGCGGAGAGCAAAGAACTAGCATCGAGACTGACATAATGGCGGACGATGCGTCACTGTCTCCTTTGAAGAGCATCGGGAAGACATTCTCTCCACCTCTTCCTCCTAATCCCTTTCCTCCCCCTGCTCCTCCTCCTCCTCCTCCTATCTCTGAGTCGAAGTCACTCCTCTCGACGAAGGCCTCTGCCTTCTCCATCGCCTCCCTCATCAGCGATCCACCTTCGCCGAAAGCACCTTACAGTGATCCAGACAATGAAATGAACGCTTCTACATGTATTGTGGATGATGGAATAAAGCTGGTGGATGAGGAAGAAGAGGGTGAGGTGAAGCAGAACACTGCAGTCGTTGACGCAATGACCTTCGAGGGTAAGTCGTGAGAAAGAATTCTAAAAGTCCGCTCTCTCTCTCTCTCTCCCTCTCCCTCTTGCTCTCCTCCTACCTCTCCTCCTACTTCTCCAGCTCCCTCTTTTTATTCTCATTATTTTCTTTATTTTTATTTTATAAATCAAAGCGGCAGAGGAATCCAGAAGTTCTCCGATGTAGGAAATTTCTAACAGTTTTCACTCTTGATGAAAAGAGTAACGATGGGAGTTTTTAAGGTAATGAAAAAACACTTTGGCACGAAGGTCCACTCAACCTTCCATTCGGCAGATGGCGTTTGTAAACTGAGCAGTATTACGACGTGGTGCATGGACACCTTGCATGGCTGTCGACTGCAGTTAAATTCGACTCCTGTAATAAACTGTGATTAATTATTATTCATACATGTAGCATGAATTTTTGCAATCGTATATACAATACTGACATATAAAGTTCAAAATGATATTAATCAATATGGTATCACGGCCATGAAAATAATTGTGAAACGGATGGATCCAGTTTTGACGAGGGCCTATGACAACAAAGGCCGTTGCCCTATACATGGACAGAAATTGGTTTGTTTGGCATAATAGGCTACAACTCTTCCCAGAAACCAACGTATTTTTAGCTGTTGACATCGACTATTATACAGAACATTCAGCACATATATACACGCAAACATTGATAGCATTGTATACTTAAGTGATCAACGTGATATTTCTTCAAATGTTGTCCGCAGAGGAATCATGTTCCGTGCAATTTGCTGACGATCCAAGTTCATGCCATGACCTTTCACCCTGCCATGACCTCGATCCAACCAACCAGACTATGGTCAATCAACGTTCCTGCGTCCGAGTACCCGACCATGGTGCCCTGGTACCCACTCCAGCACCAGTCTTGCCCATGCATCCGCCGTTCGGTCGGGTACTTCCGGTCACGAAGGCGACATCTGGTGGGGAACTGGGAACCGTCGTCTGCCGATTGGAGACGAAGGAACTGTGGGAACGGTTCCACCAACTGGGAACGGAAATGATCATCACCAAATCGGGAAGGTACGTTTCTCATCTTCCTGTATTAAAATGAGAATTTTAAAGAGATTCATCTGCGACGATCAGTTTGACATTGATGCTATAAAGGTTGCTATTAATTCTGTTCCTATATGCATGTGGCTGTTGCTATGGAGATGATTGTTGCTATGGAGGCAACTGTAACTATGGAGGTAACTGTTGCTATGAGATGAGTGTTGCTATGGAAGCGACTGTTGCTATGGAGGTGATTGTTGCTATGGAGGCAACTGTAACTATGGAGGTGATTGTTACTATATATGGAGGTAACTGTAACTATGGAGATGATTGTTGCTATGAAGGTAACTGTTGCTATGGAGATGATTGTTGTTAAGAAGGTGACCGATGTCATGATTTCTATTTCTGTAGGGGCGACCGTTATTAAGTAGGCTGTTGTTGCTATGAGAGCTATAGTGCTGCTTTGGATGGCATCATTGCTGTTGCTATGAACGTTGCTATGCAGTTGTTGCTAACGAGTATGTTACTTCCGTTGCTATGGACGACAATAATTCTGTTTGTTGCTAAGGAGGATGTTTCCGACACTGCGCGTCAGTTTCAGTGGATTTGACATCAGGACGCGGTACGCGGTACTGATGGACATCGTACCAGTCGACGGAAAGCGGTACCGGTACGCGTACCATCGTTCGTCGTGGCTGGTGGCTGGGAAGGCCGACCCACCGCTCCCGACGCGCCTCTACATCCACCCAGACTCACCTTTCACAGGAGAGCAGCTGAGGAAACAGAGCATCTCATTTGAGAAGCTCAAGCTGACCAACAACACGATGGACAAGAATGGACACGTAAGAAAAAAACATGTTGCAATAAAAAATATAATTATTGTTCTGATGTATTCATAACAGATCATATAGGGCACTTAAAACAAACAACTAAATCTGTTGCCTAAGCTTAACATTATCTTTATATAACTTCTCAGTTAAATTTCAAAGGTGTTCAAAATGTCGCGCTATATATATATATATATATATATATATATATATATATACCGATTAAAATGTTACAAAGAATCCGAGTGGCTGACCCCTCCTCAGCGAGGGATTAATCCTAGCCAGAAGGAAAAGAAGAAAGAAGAAGAAGAAGATATATACCGATTGGTGGTTTGCGGCATCAATTTATCGACACTGTTTGAAAACAAAGATCATTAGCGTCGCTCCACCCCGTTTTATTATTCAATCTTTGGATTTTCATTGTCAACGTGCAAGCAATGAAGTTAAAATCATAAGCCTGCGATTTTCTAAAGTTTCAAAGTTAAAATATTGCGGTATACGTTCGCGCGACCGAAATGGATGCCTTGCCTATAATAATAATGTGTACATGCGTTTTAAAGGTGTCTTTAAAGAGCAAGTCTAAAAATGACTATCGTGTCCCAAGCAGCTCTTATCCCATCCAGCTGCGTTTCTCAAAGGAGCGTTGGGAAGGAAAGTCTGCATGCAGGTGCATAAGGTATACCAAAGACATGGGCGTCCGCAGCGGGGCGCAAGGGGGCGCAAGTGCGCCCCCTGGATTTTTCGCATAGTTCCAAATAAATTTAGATTAATTATTTGGTTGTGATTGTTACAACGCGATTTTCAATGCGATTATCGATTCGTTCTACAAGTTGAACCTATATATCTTTCTTTGGGCGCATAACGTATTGATAGGCTATATGATTCTCTCGTGGTAATATGGAAATTCAAACTGTCACCCATTAAATTTAGACCATGTGACAATTATTTAAAAGTTTGCGCCCCCCTAGAAAAATTCCTGCGGACGCCCATGACCAAAGAGACGCGAGAATGGAGGGTATAGCATGGAGACACCCACTTTGTCACTTACTATAGTATACATGACTTATCCGAACGAAAATAAAACAGCAGTAGGCCTACACTTTGCGACTATAATTTATTATATTCCGCAGTAATCCTGTCCCAAACCCGGTAAACGAACAGAACGACGTTAATAATAATCTTTGTTATCACACCGCGTAATGAAAATGAAACAACCAATGATTTCTGTAAACGGCTGCAACTGCCTTTGTTGCATAAGTTGTCATCAACTACACGGTGAATCCATGTACTTTACGTTTGAATGTAGCCTACACGTATTATCGTTGTCGCATTTTTAGATAATCTTAAATTCAATGCACAAGTATCAGCCGCGCATACACCTGGTGAGGAAAAGAGAAAACGGATCATCCTCCTCCTCTTCCTCATCAGCATCCTCATCAGCGTTGGAAGCAGACGAGGAATTTCGAAGTTTCATCTTTCCTGAAACTGCCTTCATTGCGGTGACGGCTTACCAGAACCAGCTGGTCAGTTTGACATCCGATAATGTTATTTTATGCTAATAACGTGTTTTAATAATAATAATAATAATAATAATAATAATAATAATAATAATAATAATAATAATAATAACAATGATAATAATATTAATAATAATAATCATTATAATCAATGTAATCATTATAATCATTATAATCAATGTAATCGTTATAATCAATGTAATCGTTATAATCAATGTAATCAATGTAATCATTATAATCAATGTGATCATTATAATCAATAATTGTAATCTCTAGATTAATTGTTGCAATCTTAGTCTGCGTCTCTTGTAAACATCAGATTTCATTAAAGTCTGATCAATTCGTGAATGAATCGTGCATGTCGTGGACAAAGTTTTAAAAAAAATAATATAGCCTAATCTTCATGTTCTCACATTCTTTTCTAACCGTCCTAACGTAATTATGGACAGTAGGCTAAGTGCTAATATGCAAATACCAGGTACATTTTAAGTTATTGTATACTTTCTTTCATTGTTGCTTGATCATTGTTGTGTAGATAACAAAGCTGAAGATTGATACGAATCCTTTCGCAAAAGGTTTTCGCGATTCTTCTCGATCGTCTGACGCCGACAGGTACATGTATATTCTACTATAATTATATCTTATCAAATTATTGCAAATTGAGACTTTGGTTGTGACTTTAGTTAATTGCTACTTTCATTGCAATTGCATTCCAATAATAAACAAACGCACTTGAGAACTGCAATTATTGTTGTTGTCATTCTATATATATCTATAGTTGAAATTGATATTATCCCTCAGGCTACCAAGCTTTTTTGTAACACTGACTACCAAGGGGGTGGTTACCACCCCCCTAGATTTTGGGTTTGGTTCGAGATATCATAACTTGTAGTACATCAATGGATTCAGCATTCATTTCTGCACAAAATGGTATATTTAGGTTTGAAATATATGAAAGCACCCCGGAATTATGAATTTTTTTCTGTAGGCACCCGTCGATTTCACAAAACGCATACTTTCGCATAAGAAAATATTAGATTTTGTGTGTTTTTGACATAATTTATTTATTTAAAAATAGTTTACATATAATAAAGTCCAATATCCAACTATAAAAATTAGTAATAAGTTAGTTTTAATTACAATAAAAAGAAAAAAAACATGTATTAGCTGCTGAAAAACGTTTACGCAGACATATCAGTTTACGTTGTAAAAAAACACAACATTTTCACACATTTAAATTTATTTTGAGCACTTCCGGTCATCAAATGTCAAATTAATTGGTATCAAAAAATAGCCCTAAATGCCCTCTATAGAATGGCATAACTTACTTCTCTTGAAAAATAAATTATGAATAATTTTTAATAGGAAAAACATGAAAATTTTATGAAAATAAAACACTTTTTATATATTTTAATTTATTTTGAGCACTTCCGGTTGTCAAAAGACAACTCCGTGACCACCACAATGTAGCCCCACAATCCCTCTACAGAATGGTGTAATTCGTGTCTCTTCATGTCAAAGGACGGATAAGATACAGCCGATAATCTAATGGGGGGAAGGGGTGGTATCCACCCCCCCCCTGGTGCCTCGGGTATATCGGGTATAACTTTTGAATGGTATGGTATATCATCACACATTTTAGCTCAAAATGTGTGCAAATGAATCCTCTACAGCTACCTAAAACGTCAACATTTTATTCCAAAAGAAAAAAGTTTGATTTGGGAAAAACCTAGGGGGGGTGGATACCACCCCCCCCCTGGTAGCCCGAGGGTTATATACTAATGCAACGCTATAACTTGATTGTCAAATAGCAGTAATGCAATTGAAATCATCACTTGCAGTGCAATTTTGAATGCATTTGAAAATATTGACCGCAGCATCTAGAATCTAGATCCTTAAGGCAAAACTGTTGCTCAATAGTAATTCCAATCACAAAGGTAATTGTGATTGTTACTCTAACTGTAATCGAAATCGTAATTGTATTCAACGTTGTTGTGCAAGTTTTGGAACGATAATCGGGGTTCTTGAATTATTTCGCATCTTTTTTTAAACAAAATAACGCATTCAATTAATTACATTAATTTTAAGAAGGCACATAGACGAATAATAATTATTATGCTTGCAAAGCTAAAAATTGCAGTTGTGGATTCAAAGCATAATCTTTAGCATAAGAAACGGAATTTTAAGTGGAACAACATCTATTGTAAGTTGAGAGTGTCTACATGTAGAAGGACCATAGAATGTTCACGAGATTCCAGTGCCGTAATAGAGATTGCTTGAGTCTACTATGTATATTATTGTGCTTCCGCTTTAAACCGGAAGTGGTCATCGGTGCGTGACTGGACGCTGCTAATTCTCATTGTGTCAACGCGTGGCGTTGGTCAAGCTGCTGTCCAGTCGGTGTTTTATGGTCGACGAGGCGCCCAGTCAGAACTGACCATTGTCAGCGCAACGCTGGTAGCCCGTCAGTGCGCCTCACTGACAGATCTAATTCAAATTACGCAGCGATGGAAGGGAACCAGCGTCTCCCCCGAGGCAGGCGAGGATGTGAAGCATGGACTGGCGGAGGAGGAGGAGGAGGAGGAGGAGGAGGAGGAGGAGGAGGAGGAGGAGGAGGAGGAGGAGGAGGAGGAGGAGGAGGAGGAGGAGGAGGAGGAGGAGGAGGAGGAGGAGGAGGAGGAGGAGGAGGAGGAGGAGGAGGAGGAGGGTGGAGATACGAGTTCCACCGTCTTCAGCGACGATACAGAGAGAAGGGGAGGCAGAGTTTGATCGGAAGAGGAGAGAGGAAAAGAAGGAGGAGGAGGAGGAGGAGGAGGAGGAGGAGGAGGAGGAGGAGGAGGAGGAGGAGGAGGAGGAGGAGGAGGAGAAGGAGGAGGAGGAGGAGGAGGAAAGAGATGGAGGTACGAGAGAGAGAGACAGACAGACAGACAGACAGACAGACAGACAGACAGAAGAAGGAAGGAGAGTGTGTCTGTCCGCATGTCTGTCTATCTCTTTCTTCCTGTCTTTCTCTCTGGATGTATCTCTGTCTTTGTTGAACTTTCTTCCTTTCTCTCTCTTTCTTTCTTTTTCTGTCTTCCTCTATTGTTCTATAAATTTTTCCTTTTCTCCCTGCCTCCCTCTCACCATTCATTTCTCCCTCTCTTTCTCTCTCCATATCTCTCTCTATCTCTGCCTCAGTCCATCTTCTCTCCCCCATGCAGATAGAAAAAGACACAGAGACAAGAAGAGAGACAGAAACAAATACAAAGAGACTACTGAATACGACAGCTACAGAGGGACACAGAGTCAGACAGACTTAGAGACAGAGACACTGACAGATGAAAAGACAGATCGGAAGAGGAGAGACATGGCTCTGGACAACAACACTCAATTAAAGCAATCGTCGTCGTCACCCGTCGATAAGTCTCTCGGAGATCTCGGAGCAACGTTGCAACGTTGACGCGAATTCGTCGAGCGTGAAACGAGCGATTCGATTCGTTTGCGTCTGTCTTCAATGAACGACACTTCATGCGCGTTGAGAAGAAGAAGAAGGAGGAGAAGAAGGAGGAGAAGAAGAAGAAGAAGAAGAAGAAGAAGAAGAAGAAGAAGAAGAAGAAGAAGAAGAAGAAGAAGAAGAAGAAGAAGAAGAAGAAGAAGAAGAAGAAGAAGAAGAAGAAGAAGAAGAAGAAGAAGAAGAAGAAGAAGAAGAAGAAGAAGGAGGAGGAGGAGGAGGAGGAGGAGAAGAAGAAGAAGAAGAAGAAGAAGAAGAAGAAGAAGAAGAGACAAGATGCGCTTTTCATGCCACGCTGATTCCTTTCTGCATGTCACAGGCTGCGTTTTTCGTGCATCCTCTGAAAGAGGAAGGCTCTCTGTCTTACGGAATGATCTTCTTGATATTTATTTGTTTAGAGAATGACTTTTGCAGCTCCATCTGTTGATGCATTGTGAATTAAACACTGGCGAACTACAGGTTAATTATTGGTCACAATTACAACCTCCAAATTACAATAATTTTAATTCATTGATTCATTCAAGTATCTATATAGCAACTCTGGAAGGAAACTACTAAGGGAGATATTCAAGACTTCAGAACGGCAAAGAACAGTTTTCAAGTGCTTTTAATAGCAAATAGGATGTGTCAAAAAGAAACAGACACAGAGGTAGGCTATACGAGCAATAGGGACTGGGAGCATTCCCATTCGCACTGAGTGTAGGGATTGATTGGAGTACTATAGCCCAGTGGTTCCCAAACTTCAGCATGCCGCGGACCAGCAATAATGTTTGGTGAAGCTCGCGGACCTCTAACTTAGGCCTTAATGGCGATTATCAACACAAATAAGCTGACTAGTGACTACAGTTATCAATGTAGTAAATTTAGAATAAATTTAAATTTTTGAATTCGCCAGCTGGCAAATTAAAATAAGGCGGGTTAATTTATTTAAAATATTTAAATATTAAGACAGAAATTTGAATAAATTTTGGACAACAATTCTAATAATTTCACAATTTTAAACTAAAAAACTAATAATTACAGTTTAATAGTTTATTAATTATTTTTAACTCTTCTCCGCGGACCGGCGATCATACCTCCGCGGACCGGCACCGGTCCGCGGACCACCACTTTGGGAACCACTGCTATAGCCGACAAAGATCAAGGAGGCACATGCAATATGTCGGAAGGCTTATATTCTGAGATCGAATGGGTGAAAGACTACAATGGCGGCGAGAGGTATTGCAATGAAGACTTAAATTGAGGGCTCTGCATGTGGCAAGGATTCCAAGGAAGGTAGTAATTCAGTCACCACATTATTTCTGACAGTTTTTCATGGTTAACCACGTGCGTGTAGCGTAGACCAGCGTTTCCCAAAGTGGGTTCCGCGGAACCCAAGGGTTCCGCGGGGTGGGCGCAGGGGTTCCGCGAAAAGATGGTCAAATACTTTCTTACTTCGAAAGATGACAATAATTGGATACAAAACCTTCAAAGTAGGCAAAAACCCAGCTAACTCTTCTAATGAAGACTTCTCGATCCTCTTATTGACATAGACCTTCTACAATCTACATTGTAGCCTATTAGACCTAACGCAAATGAAGCAGATTTTCGATCAACCTTCACATGATCAGTGTCTGGAATGGGATAGCTAAAAAAGATCCACAGTAACTGCTACTGCCATTTGTCATGTAAATATTGTACGAAACTTCATTCTCATACTTTATTGGAAACGAAGCAAAGTATAGAATCCACGAAATGATGCAGCTGACAATAAGAATCCAGCTTTCAAGCATCAAGCCAGGACCTGGTATATAGCCTAAACAATATGCAAGAGAAGAAACCAGCGCGGATCATATTTTAATTTCATGTAGGCCTACTCCCATGGTAAACATGTATTGTGATCCACGAGTCGTAATTTTTGAAAACAGTGCTATAGATAATTTAATTTTTCTATAAGAAACAAGACATTCTAGAATATTATAGTGCGTGTTTAGGTCTATCATGCTGCTCAGGCGCTATGCATGTTTTAATGCGTTTATTGTTGAGATTGGGGTTCCGCAATAAAATATTAGGACGCGAAGGGTTCCGTGGCCCAAAATGTTTGGGAAACGCTGGCGTAGACCATAATATTATAATATATTTATATATATAAATTAAATATAATCAAATGAATTCATTTTAATCGGTGCCAGCCCCATTACATAGGCAAATGTAAAAACGCAATGTAGATCGATAATTTTTCAAAATCAATCAATCAATTCTATTGTTTAGATGCGGTGGGACTGATAGCCATCCATCTCTTTTCTTTGGTCTTCCGAATCGAGATTCACTGGACGCACTCATCAAACAGCACACCTATGCTCGCTCACCTGTACGAGCTTACACACCTGGATGTGGTGATGTTGACATCATGAAACAGGCGTACTTCGAATTCAACAAAGGTGAGATTCTTCCAATTTAAAATCAATCAAGGCTGAATTAGGTGCATGGGAAAAATTTCGGAAGGGCTTCGGGGTACCATTAATGGACATAGTTGTAAAAAAGACACTGTCACACAGTGCTAAGTTGTATAAATTAGGCAATTGCTTATTATTGTTATTTGTTTTTTTTATTTAAAAAAAAATTCAGTTACTTAATAGATTATAATTATTGCCATTGTCGTTAGCGTAAATATCAATATTCTAATTAAAACGTTAAAGGCTAATTTTAAAAAAGCATAGATATTGTGATCGCTCTTCAAACTACCAACTTCAAAGAGTATTTTATTCTGTTGTATTCAAGAGACTGTAGCTATAATAATAATAATCAGTTCGTCAAAACTTTCGTAACATAAAATTGTAACGCCCGCCCCCTCGGACACTCCCGGAGTCGCCACTTCCGGTCCAACGTGTGAGAGGGCCGCGTGCGGTTGCAGGTCGTAGTTCAGAGATATAGACGGAGGAAGGGAGGCGGTAGCTTCGGGGTTCGAATCCCGTCGGGTTCGGGAGGGCCAGGTATCTCGACCTCTTAGCTCTCCGTATGAAACTGGGGCCTTACTGGCCAGTCTTTCACTCCGGCGTAGGATTCCGGGGTTGACCGGAAGTGAAAGGTCCTTAGGCCTAGCCCCCGAAGCTCTTCCCAGGCCGATGGCTGAGTGGTAAGGTCTATCCGCGGTGGTACCAAAGGGAAATATTGCTCCTGGGTTCGAACCTGCAACCGGCTTCGGAGATGCCCTGGGCGTCGTTTCTAAACGTTCTATACGCGCGACGACTTCAGTCAGCGCTTCCCTAACGTTATCTTGTACTGAGGCAATTGCCTCTTGTGTATTTATAGCGTTAGCTTGAAAATCCGTTCGGACAGAAGAAATAGCCTCTTCCACATTGCTTTGTACGACAGAAATAGCCTCTTCCACATTGCTTTGTACGACAGAGATAGCCTCTTCAACATTGCTTTGTACGACAGAAATCGCTTCCTGTGTATCTCTAGCATTATTCTGTATGGTTGCCTGCACATTAGTCTGCATAGAAACCATGGCTTCTTGGGAGGACTTCGAATTCGTTTGTATGGCCTCTAGTAAAATGCCTATCTCCAACGCAGATGGTGGTCTAGAGGGCTGCGAGGGCGTTGATGCTCCGCTTCTATCCATGGCGCTATACAAGTTCTGGTTATGTCAAATCCTAACGCTAGCAAGAAGTAAATCCGAAAGTTTAATCAATGGATCTTATTATTATCAGAAACATTCAATAATTATTCGCAATGTTAACCAACAGCTTACAGTTTAAAGCAACTGATATTAATATGCAACACAATTCAAACAGACTTCAATCGGAGCAGACAAAATGAATCCCCAATTTTGTACTTAGATGCCAATCTTAATTTCTCTGCCCAAAAGATCAATTTAGTTTTGTATTGAAAACCCCAGCAAAACTGTACCTTCTACTAGAGACACAGGACAAGGCCGACGTTATGCGAGGAAAGGCGCAGATGGAGCGTCGAATCCAGGACGTGCGTCGACGATAAGTGACTCAGAGGAATCCGCAACAATCGACGCTGACAGGACGGTAAGGCCGAGTTGACACGTCGAAAACAGGGAATCCACGGCAAAATATTTTAATAACAGATTGACGCCCGTAGGCTAACTGCGCAGAAGATTTCGACGACAGAAGAAATTCCGGAAACCTGAGCGGTTTCGCTCCAAACGAGAGAAAGATCGAAAACCAGAACAAAAGACTTAACTCCTTTACGAAGATGCGAAACAGAACCACGTCGCTGACGATTCGCTCGTAACACAAAACCGCAATGCAAACAGCTCCTTGCCGGTTTCTAGAATTCTTGTACAGAATCCGTGAAGAACAAACGTAACAACGCAATAACTCAGACGTCGAAAACCACGCCGACTTAAATAACTTTCACGTTTCTAAAATAATCAAACTCCGATTTTGTAACTTGCTCTCCAGAGCTACACGTCTATCTTCGTCAAAGTACGTCGTGAATCTGCCCTCGATTGCGCGTTCTTGAGTTAGTAACCACGCCTCAAGGGAACGCGACGCATGCGCAGAAGGCACTGCACGAGCCGTGATCACGCATGTACCGCGTGATCAGATAAAGCGCGCTGAATTCCTATGCAGCTGCGACCACCTATCTCCCTCTAAGCGCCTGTCTGCAGCTCACTGTCTTTCTCTCTCTTCCTCTTGCTCTGACACGTACGCACGAGTTGCACTGAGTCAACCGTGCTAAAAATAGACCAGGTCACCTCGTACAGCGTGAAGGAAAAATACCACACATGCATTCAATGACAGCGGCCAGCAGGGCGTATTGCTCCGTCCGTCCGCCTATCCGTTTATCTGTACTGCTCTGGCGCTGCGCCTGTCATATCGGCCGACTCCTCTTCCTCCTTTTCGGCCGACCCTCCATTCGCTGAGCGTATGCAAGAAGCGATCAATAACCTGGTAGCTATGGCGACCGCTTACGTCACGGCCTTAAAATCGTGTCGAGCACGATCTCAGCATTAAAATCTAGGTCACCAATATTATCTAGGTCACCGAATGCAGCTCAAAAATTGATATAATATATTTTATATCGGACCCTGAAAATACCATAACGGATCCAAAATATATATGTGGCAACCAGAAATCAAATCCGTAGCGCCTGGGTATCCCAGTCGCGACACTCTCACCGGCCATCCCCCGAATTTCCGGCTCTATTTAATTGGACAAATGGAGCCTGAAATTCTCTGTAAGGCTATAGGCTACTCCGATTTTAACATTAAAAGTTCAAAATTAATTGCAGTAATCAAAAATATGCAATGCACAATTATAACAGCAGAATCGAACAGCGTTAATCAATAAGCATTAGACAGTCAACCGGATTGCCAGTTCACTCTCAATAAAAGTCACTGCGCAAATTTAAGTGAAAACGGTCATCACTGATTTACAATTCAGCGAAAATTGTCATTTCAATATCCATAACGCCAAAGGTTATGTTTATATGGCTCCTTATAAGTAGGCCTACTTATACATATATATATATATATAGGCCTGTATTTATCACAAACTTTCATCCGTCCAGTTTTTATGAAGGGAATTCAATGGCAAACCTCAACCTAAATCACAGACAGCAGTTAGACCAGTCACACGATTAGGCCTACATTATACCATATTATATCACCCATGACGTCATACTAGGCCAGACCCCTGTAGGTTTATCGCTGTGGTATAACCGATCAGCTTCACCTTGAGTCAAGCCACGTCATTGTTATAACAAGTCATCTGAGTTTCATACTCACTAATATCACTAAAAGGCAGATAATTATCTAACGAAACCACACTGCTATCATATCAGAGCAGAACTCCGTCTAGATTTCAACTCAGCCTATAACGCCAGAGAGACTCTCTGAGTACACAGCTTCTGTCTCTAAGTAGGCCTAACTCGTAGCTAAATATAACTGTGTCTGCCACTATCCAAATTTACCATCGAAAGCTCGCATAACTCCAATTTAACAATAGGCCTAGATATAATATTAATATAATATTCTTCATTAATCCTATTTAGTAACTGAGGATAAAATAAGCGACATATTAGGCCTACGTTATAAGCCCTACAAACAATGTGTACAAACAGCCCTGCACAATATAGGCCTAATAGGCTGTAACACTAAGTTTATATTCTATGCGTGCTATGTATCGGTTGCAGAAAGCCTAATTTACATTAAAAGACTCATCAGCCCATTGCACAGAACACTTACGGTAACATAAGCTTAATTAGGTCAAATTAATATAGGCCTACTGCAACTTACGCTCAAGTACAATATTACGCTGTAAACGTCGTTTACGAGACAGCGTAACCACATATAATAATTATAGGCTACATATAGCATATTGCCTATGCAAGAACTTATAATAGGCCACGTTGGTCTATCTACATATATAGTCCATACATAAATTAATCACCGTCAGCTTAGCATGAATATAATGAATCTAGGTCATCCTTCTTTCCTTCAGTCACTTTATCATTAATCCAATGCACAGTCCATGAGACCACCCACACGAAGTCACTATCGTGGGAAAATCATCATTGACCCACGTCACCGGCTTCTTTGAAGCGTCTGAGCGTCTCTCGCCGACGCCGCCTCCCTCCGCCGTATCGATACACGGCGACGTGAGAACAGCAAGCGTTTAGCCAAGGCTGACACAATTTTAAGTCACACGTGCAACTGACTAGAGGTCGCCTTTACTCATTGACACGTACGCTGGTCCAAATATAGATACGTACACAGCGTACACATTAAAGTCGCATAACCACAATATATATACACACCAGTCCATATAAACAAACTGAAACTTAGGTCATTCCTGCATCGCATTAAAACCCTTGCAGACCGATTAATAATAATATTAATATTAAATTATCCTGCGGAATTATAGGCTACCAGTTCTACAGTTAGTAATATAAACCGCCACAATATTAATATACAATACACTCAGCCGTCAATATCAATAGGCCTTCAACTTCAATCATCAGACCGTCCACAAAATTATTGACAACCTTACACGGCTAAATAATTCCAAAAAAATGCAGCAATTTATCCACAGCCTATCAATGTATATATGGACGCTTAAACCTCAGTATTATTATTAGCAGATATTATATATTTATAATCCTCCTCCTACCGGTTTAATACACAACCAGAGTCAGTACAGCTGTTATGTAGGGCTCCGGCCGATATATTTTAATTAGGCCTATATAAGCCAAACAAAATAATATAATATTATCTACTTCAGTCTATCCAGAGGCTAATTCCTTTTATTATGTCTGAACGAGCAACATATATATATATATAGGCCTATGCACGTTAAAGTCATTCAAGCCTGCTATATTATTATAAACATCTTCGTCTAAAAATTATATGAGCTCATCAGCCGTTAATCACAGTATATTATTATCATCTATAGGCCTACCTTAAGCCTATAATTTACTTATATAGCGCCCTTCGGGATATAAGCCTACAATTTAATATTATAATCGCGTGTACCCTAGGCTTAAAATATGTTTATATAATTATAGCGCCTTGTACTATGCAATCACAACAGCTGAGCAAAACAGAACATATAGGCTTATGTCTTAATATAATCAATGCAAACTATATATATATTTCTTCTGCTGCTACAATAAGACACTAAGGGCCTCTAGAATTTTTATATAGCGCCATTTTAAATCATCAATAATGCCTCTATCATTTATTATTATATATCTGCTATGCTCACGACTAATTAAACATCTTATGTAGGCCTACTGCTGCATCCAATTTACTGAGTGAATCTGTTATTATTATTCTTGCCTCACAATATCTCAACATCAGCCTATCAGGAGGATAGGCCTATCATTATTATTACCATCATAGCTAATTAAAAATGAGCAATCTTAATCATTCTAATATATCCCCTCAGGTCAAAAATCATTCATAAAGCGCCAACTATTTATATAGCGCCACACAATATATATCATCTGATGCAATATTCAAACTGCCATCTTTATAATGCAATGCAATACAATACAAATATTAATCTGTGCAATGCCACACACAGTTCAGTCAACCTACCATGCACATTACAGTATTTACACCGTAACCCACACATGTAAAAACCATTACATGTAAAATTAACTCATTTTCATCAGAATCGAACTAAACTATGTTACAGATGCTCCCTGCATTCAGCTAATCCCCGCAAATTAAGCGGTCACCACAAAGGTCAGTCAGTTGACCGTCAGTTCTACCCATCGGGTAGCGGACAAGACTTCAACCGAGGAGCTTTGTCGCTCATACTGACCCAGCGGCGCCCCTCCAGTGGTGCGTACTGTTCCCACCGATCCAACCGGTCCTGGAGATGATCTGGGGTGGGCGCGCGTACGGCGAACACACGACCAGTGCTAGGGTTGTCCTGATTATCGCCCACCGGTCGATCGGGATTGTCGCCAGGTGGATTCTGTTGCTGCTGCCGAAGTGGACATCTGCTTAGCAAGTGCGAGCTGGAGTCGCAGTAGAAACAGCGCCGACCCTCTCTTGGCGAATTCCGACCAACGTTAGGATTGTCGGGATTATCGCTCACACCTTGACCGGGGTTATCACCAGGCGGGTTCTGCTGCCGTTGTCGGAATGGACAATCCCGCGCGACATGATTTGTAATCCGGTGACATTCGTAACATCTTCGCTCCGATCGTCCAACTTCCGGTCCCGCCGCCTGTCGGTACCAGCAGGCGGAACTCCCATGGCCTGTTCTATTACAGATCGAACAGCGTTGGTTATTCCGCCAGTTATTTCCGTTTGAACCGTTCTGATCTCTCCACGACCCGCGATTATTATAGTCTCTGGATTGTGGCGCCGACACCGGTTGACCCCATTGTCTCTTCATTTGCTCCATCTCTTCTTTCATTTGCCTCATCTGTCGTTCTAGATTATCGAATTCCGATTGTCCTTCTCTGACAGCGTTGACTCGTCCATGCCGTCGTTCGTGCTGCTCATGGCTACTAACTTCCGCTTTCTGGTAGCCGTCCAACCGCATAGCTACCTTGTACGCTTCGTCAAGGGACTTCGGTTCTCGTTCCCTAATCTTCAGAGCGAGATTTCGGTCGCCCAAGGCATCCACAAATGCCCGAATAGCGATGGCTTCGCTGTGCGCTGTCGATGAGCCAGGATACGCTCGCGACGACAAAAGCCGAATATCATCGACCAATACTCCCAGGTCTTCGTCGCCTTTCTGCTTCCGGGTGCTAAGTTGCGTCTGGAACAGGGTTTGTTGCTCGGCGCTACCGTACCGTTCCCGAAGTCGTTGGACCAAAGCCGTCCATGTATCCAAGTTCGACTCGCTCAGCAAATGGGTCGCCGGTTCGACTAAGGAGACGACCAGTTGATTAAATTTCTCCTCGTCCGACCAGTCATTGTTCCTTGCGCATACGGTGAATTTGCGCAAAAAGACTTCCACATCCGTCCTTCCGCTGTACGATCCAAGTTTCGCCCATTGCTTCGGTTTAGGAGGCGAAGCCGACGACTGCTTGACCTCACTCGCTTCAACCGTCGTAGATGGGGTCGGTTCCGGTTCCTTGAGTGTTCTACCAGCGCTATTCGTCGGAAGTTCCCAGTCACTAGGCATTGTCTGTGTTGCAACGGATGTCATGGGAACGGATCTGGTAGGACCGACGGACGCGTTGACAGGCGGCAGCACTTTTATTTCACCAACCGCAGACATCGTCGCTTTGTCGTCTCCAGTTGTTTCGCTTTTACCCAGAAACGTCGGTTTCAGAAGCGCTTGACGAGGCAGTTCGACGTCACGACTAAATCCGAAATTCTGAGCGCCGAGACACGAGCTCATCCTGGCCGACTCAACGACGGTTGGCCACCGAGGAAAGGCGACGTCGCTGGGACGAGGTGGGTCGAGACAGCGAAGCGGATCGAGCCACATCCGGTTGTCGATGCTGTTGTACAGCGCGTTCGGAGCGTAGTTCGGAGCGTAGTTCGGAGCAGCCATCCATGACACGTATGGATTCTCACGGTGTGCGCTCGGTTGCATCCAGTCGACCGCCGTAGTTGCCACTGGACCGGGTCGAGGGTCGGGTCGAAGGTCGGGTCGAGCGTAATCTCGACCAACCATGGTCGAAGTAACCAGCCCATCGTAGTTGGGCCCGGAGTGATAGGTCGGCATTCTCGACGTGGATTGGAAAGCGTCGACGCGATTTGCCGTCACTTCCGTTCTTGGCTGATCCGGGTATACGAACGGTTCTTGCATCCTCCATCGTGGGTCAAGTCGAGAGTAAGCGCCGTAGATGGGCGATGAAGAGGTCAAATGAATTGGATCGACCTTATCACCCCCCTCCCGCAATTTATGATCAATCGGTTTATTTATTTCAAAATTTCTAAACTCCGATTGCTGTGCTGCTTGCATTCTTTTATCAATTATTTTCACAGTTTTAGGTCTATATTCCATTATTTTGCTAACTTCAATGTCTATGCTACCATCATCAGACATAATTTCAACATTATCAACAAATTCCCTTTCCTTCCTTCTTTCAAAAGATAATGCAGTTTCTCTTATTCCGGCATTTTCAGTTTCCTCTTCCTCGTCAAAATCTCTAGAACTAAATCGACCCCACTTCTGGTACCAATTGTAACGCCCGCCCCCTCGGACACTCCCGGAGTCGCCACTTCCGGTCCAACGTGTGAGAGGGCCGCGTGCGGTTGCAGGTCGTAGTTCAGAGATATAGACGGAGGAAGGGAGGCGGTAGCTTCGGGGTTCGAATCCCGTCGGGTTCGGGAGGGCCAGGTATCTCGACCTCTTAGCTCTCCGTATGAAACTGGGGCCTTACTGGCCAGTCTTTCACTCCGGCGTAGGATTCCGGGGTTGACCGGAAGTGAAAGGTCCTTAGGCCTAGCCCCCGAAGCTCTTCCCAGGCCGATGGCTGAGTGGTAAGGTCTATCCGCGGTGGTACCAAAGGGAAATATTGCTCCTGGGTTCGAACCTGCAACCGGCTTCGGAGATGCCCTGGGCGTCGTTTCTAAACGTTCTATACGCGCGACGACTTCAGTCAGCGCTTCCCTAACGTTATCTTGTACTGAGGCAATTGCCTCTTGTGTATTTATAGCGTTAGCTTGAAAATCCGTTCGGACAGAAGAAATAGCCTCTTCCACATTGCTTTGTACGACAGAAATAGCCTCTTCCACATTGCTTTGTACGACAGAGATAGCCTCTTCAACATTGCTTTGTACGACAGAAATCGCTTCCTGTGTATCTCTAGCATTATTCTGTATGGTTGCCTGCACATTAGTCTGCATAGAAACCATGGCTTCTTGGGAGGACTTCGAATTCGTTTGTATGGCCTCTAGTAAAATGCCTATCTCCAACGCAGATGGTGGTCTAGAGGGCTGCGAGGGCGTTGATGCTCCGCTTCTATCCATGGCGCTATACAAGTTCTGGTTATGTCAAATCCTAACGCTAGCAAGAAGTAAATCCGAAAGTTTAATCAATGGATCTTATTATTATCAGAAACATTCAATAATTATTCGCAATGTTAACCAACAGCTTACAGTTTAAAGCAACTGATATTAATATGCAACACAATTCAAACAGACTTCAATCGGAGCAGACAAAATGAATCCCCAATTTTGTACTTAGATGCCAATCTTAATTTCTCTGCCCAAAAGATCAATTTAGTTTTGTATTGAAAACCCCAGCAAAACTGTACCTTCTACTAGAGACACGGGACAAGGCCGACGTTATGCGAGGAAAGGCGCAGATGGAGCGTCGAATCCAGGACGTGCGTCGACGATAAGTGACTCAGAGGAATCCGCAACAATCGACGCTGACAGGACGGTAAGGCCGAGTTGACACGTCGAAAACAGGGAATCCACGGCAAAATATTTTAATAACAGATTGACGCCCGTAGGCTAACTGCGCAGAAGATTTCGACGACAGAAGAAATTCCGGAAACCTGAGCGGTTTCGCTCCAAACGAGAGAAAGATCGAAAACCAGAACAAAAGACTTAACTCCTTTACGAAGATGCGAAACAGAACCACGTCGCTGACGATTCGCTCGTAACACAAAACCGCAATGCAAACAGCTCCTTGCCGGTTTCTAGAATTCTTGTACAGAATCCGTGAAGAACAAACGTAACAACGCAATAACTCAGACGTCGAAAACCACGCCGACTTAAATAACTTTCACGTTTCTAAAATAATCAAACTCCGATTTTGTAACTTGCTCTCCAGAGCTACACGTCTATCTTCGTCAAAGTACGTCGTGAATCTGCCCTCGATTGCGCGTTCTTGAGTTAGTAACCACGCCTCAAGGGAACGCGACGCATGCGCAGAAGGCACTGCACGAGCCGTGATCACGCATGTACCGCGTGATCAGATAAAGCGCGCTGAATTCCTATGCAGCTGCGACCACCTATCTCCCTCTAAGCGCCTGTCTGCAGCTCACTGTCTTTCTCTCTCTTCCTCTTGCTCTGACACGTACGCACGAGTTGCACTGAGTCAACCGTGCTAAAAATAGACCAGGTCACCTCGTACAGCGTGAAGGAAAAATACCACACATGCATTCAATGACAGCGGCCAGCAGGGCGTATTGCTCCGTCCGTCCGCCTATCCGTTTATCTGTACTGCTCTGGCGCTGCGCCTGTCATATCGGCCGACTCCTCTTCCTCCTTTTCGGCCGACCCTCCATTCGCTGAGCGTATGCAAGAAGCGATCAATAACCTGGTAGCTATGGCGACCGCTTACGTCACGGCCTTAAAATCGTGTCGAGCACGATCTCAGCATTAAAATCTAGGTCACCAATATTATCTAGGTCACCGAATGCAGCTCAAAAATTGATATAATATATTTTATATCGGACCCTGAAAATACCATAACGGATCCAAAATATATATGTGGCAACCAGAAATCAAATCCGTAGCGCCTGGGTATCCCAGTCGCGACAAAATTATACGACTCGGTGCATGGTTGAGTCACACTGTGCACAGTATACCTCTATATCACAATCTATATAAATATACATATAAATATAAATGAATCTAAATGATGTATATATATATATATATATATATATATATATATACGACAATTATAAACCTGTGTAAATGCGGGTCTTCTTCAACCCACACTGCCAGTGAAGTTCCCTTGCAGACAGTCTTATAAGAGACAAAAGCCAGCACATTGCCTTCCTTGCCCCACCCCACCCCACCTCCACACGTATTCTATATCCTATCGCTGCCTCGTTGTTTTGATATGGACGGTTTGCGAATGTTTCCTCAGAGTTCCACCTCGTAGAATTCCCATAAATATCTCTGGTTTCGTATACACCATCGCTATTCTTGGGACATGAGTAAGATCCTACCTCCCTCTATTATGATGACTTTCCTGTTCCTTCTCTTCTCTATAACACACTCTCTCCCTGTCTTCTTCTAAATCCTTCTCTTCCTGTATTCATCATTTCTAGTTTTGTTTCACCTAGATTTCTTTCAAATTTCAATCTTCTCTCTTCTATCTTCCATTCCATTTTGATCTTTGTTGCTTCCTTTGTCTTTCATGTCTTGATTTATCTCCGCCTAGTATTTCTAATCACCCTCCTGCTTTGTGTTTTCACTGTCTTTCCTTCCACCTCCATTGTTTTCTATATAGACTATAAATGCATTGTATTTTTCCTATATTTTCTTCTATTCCCATGCTTCTCTTCCTCCTCCCTCTCTCTCTCTCCCTCTCTCTCTCCCTCTCTCTCTCTCTCTCTCTCTCTCTCTCTCTCTCTCTCTCTCTCTCTCTCTCTCTCTCTCTCTCTCTCTCTCTCTCTCTCTCTCTCTCTCTCTCTCTCTCTCTCTCTCTCTCTATCTGTCTTTACTTCCCTGTTTGCCTGCCCTTCCAGTCGTTGTCTGTCCTTTCCTGCCGTTTCCTTCCTCCTTTCCCAATTCACCTGAAGAAACACTGATCTCTTATTTGACCAATTGACATTTCCCAGACACCTCTAATACCTTTCTCTTTTCCCCCAATGCGCATGACTTGCAAGACGATGTAGTGCAACCGGATCACTCCAAAACACCCGCATCGCATCTTATACTCAGCGGCGCAAAGCGCACGGCATGATGGGATTTCTGGGGAAAGCGGATATCCATACTCATAGTGTTCCCGCATGAACCGCTATACTTTGGATGACATACCAGGTGTGCTCTTATGACGCCCGAGCACTCTACAGCGACTGGCAAACGATGAAAACAAAGATGGTTCGATATACTTTGAGCTGTGTAAACATTTACGCCAACTGTCAAATTGCTAAGTCGTTTTGGAAGCGTCTCAATAAACACGAGAAAAATTGACGTCGAATTATGGCATCGGAAATCATGGACAGAGAATCAGATTAATAAACAGTTTGGATATGCATGAAATAAAGAGGTGGTGGGGGTTGGTAGTGGTGGCGGTGGCGATGGTGGATTGTGGCAGCGCGGTGATGTTCTTTTATAGCTTATTACCCTTATAACCTGTGCCATATAGAAATTAAGACGTAGGCCCTACTGTTACGAGCCCCCTCATGACGATGCCACTAACCATGATGCCTATTGCTTACTTTACAGACGATAACTGCAGGCTAACTCTCATTTCTATGTTAATTATTTATCGATACTGACACTGAATGTGGTTTGTAACTGGTTTAATAAACTAAGACCTAGGTCCTAGCCTATCAGATGTGCCCTGAATTAAAAGGTATCTAATGAGAACATTCGATAATTATCTCCAGTCATGCGATTTTTGCATAGTGAGGATTTTGTGATAAAGTTTTCAAGATAGTTTACGCATTCAT
>OX243812.1:984000-1009000 GCA_945859605.1 Lumbricus rubellus | reverse complement strand
GTAGGCCTAAGATAAAAAAAATTAATGCATTCTCACGAGCATTGACTCCGTGAGACGAATCTTCTCCGTTCATAGATGTCGCTAGACGATGCAATGACGTCTTCATCAGTGGACTCTTAATAGTTGTATAGCATCCGTTTGTTATTCTACACGTTGCAGGAACATATGGTAGAAGTCGACCAAAAGTCATCTTTTATACTTGATATTTGTAAGCGAAAATCATGATTAAAGCCATTCTGATCTTCAATAATCATGGAAAGCCGAGACTCACAAAATTCTACCAGTATTACGTGAGTGTTTTTGCCCCTCTGTTTATCGTTGATATTTACATTTAGGGCACCCTACTTAAATGCGGCGCCATAGAAGTGGCAGACTTTTTATACAGCGTTACCCTTCTTGGTCGATGCGATTGATATAGTTTTCTAATATTGCTTGTTTATTTAAGCGAAATTGGAAGTCGTGCGGTAAAGAATTATGGGCGGTGCACAATAGTCATGTGATCAACGCTAGCAAATGTATGTGCGTGCGCATTTGTTTATGTGTGGTGTGTGAAAGCGTTTGTGACTGTGTGCATACATACATGCATAGTATACATAATTATATGCATGCTTGTATGCTTTTATAATAAGTATAATATATGTGTTTATATTTAAACTGGTTCTAATTACGATGTGATGTGTTTAGTTATGTATGCTTTTTCTAAATATGCGATTGAGTGGGTTTTATGTACCTCGCAATAACGTTGCTAAATACCTTGGTAAATGGAAAAAACATCAAAGGCTTGATCATAATTTAAAACCCATTTTAATATATATTCAATTGCTATTATTATGCATAATTGTATGCTGCATAGCTGACGAGATCGTTGCAAGTAAATGCATTGAGAAAGCTTTTCAAAGAGTAATGCATCTATAGTCAAGTTTTTGGAGATGTTCTGGAATACCAAACGAAATCAGTTCATCAATTGGATGACTTATATTATTAGTTATGATGATATTAGATAATTATGATTATTTATTACTGCGATTTGATATTGTGCAATTTCAAGGTTGACTTCTCAGCAGCGCTCGCAGTTCATCCCAGTCGAATAGGTTAGTCTTAGGGAGAGTCAGACACGAGACAGAAGGACCATTAATTTTAGGCATTTGACAAAGAGTTGTAGGAGCCAATTCCAGGTCACAGGGCCAGCCAAGGAGAAGGTACATTGCTGCAGAAATTATGATGACGTTATTATTATGATGATGTTATTATTACGATAATGAATGCATTGTTTGTTTGTTTAAATTCTTTGTAGGCAGAGGACATGCAGCAGCAGATCATTCGTGAAACGTTTCTTCTCGTCTCAAAACGAGACGACAACGTCTGCAACTTTCTCGAAGGCGGATCGTAAGTTGTGCAATCAGTCAATCAAATCATTAGTCAATCAAATCATCAGTCAATCAAACCATCAATCAAATCATCAATCAATTGCCTCTGGGTTAAAGGCTCAGCGCTCGTGAATAAGCTGGTGTCCTGCACTTTTCTTTTGAGTGGCGCTTTAGAGATTTGGATGTTGTGATTATGAAGTCCGTTTCTTTGTGTAATAAACATAATCTTTAGAGTTTGTTGATTTGCTGCGTTGTAGATTGATTGGCGGATCAGATTACAAACTTATCTACCGACATTATGCAACTCTCTTCTTCGTCTTCTGCGTCGATTCATCGGAAAGTGAACTTGGAATTCTAGACTTAATACAGGTCTGTGTATTGTATTGTAATCTATTGTATTGTATTGTATTGTAATCTATTGTATTTAAAATCATTTGGAATTCTAGACTTAATACAGGTCTGTTAATTGTTTTGTACTCTATTGTTTTGTAATCTATTGCATTATAATCTATTGTATTTAAAATCATTTGTAAGGAAGGTTGAACTGTTCAGAAGTGCCTCAGTTGCGCAAGACACCACGAGAGGAAGCAGGTTTTGAGAAGAGAAAAGTAAGAATTGTAGAGCAAACAGAAGGAGAAAACTCATTCCAAAGAGAAGGACCAATTGAGGCAAATGCTCTAGACTGAGCAATAGCAGTTCTAGATTGAGGAACCAAGATGAACACCATTCATATGGCATATCATACGCACGGTGTGCATGCATGTGTGTGTGCTTGTTGTGTATCAATACTGGACTTGATCCATAGCTGTCTTTGTGTTTGTGTGTGTATCAATACTGGACTTGATCCATAGCTGAATGATACCTTATGACAGAAAATTATTTTTGGCATCACTCAGCTCACTGCCAGCAGGCATTTTAATCGATGCTTACTTACAAATGTGAAATTGTTTAAAGCTTATTTTGGCCATGTTTCCCTCTCTTATCCAGCTTCTAGTTCTGCTCAAAAAAAATATTTTTTTTCACTCATCCAGCTTCTTGTAATAGAATTTTAATTGCAATGGAATCTGACATGGATTTGAACATCAACTCTCTCTGTTTCGAGTCCAACTTGAATAATTCCATTTATTAACAATCAAATGAGTTTAAAAAAATTGTTTTCGCAGTTACTAGCGGTTACTGGACTTGTCAGTATAATAAATTGCTTTGTGACTTTCTAATTTTTTCTATTGTTTTTCTGATTCTTTTTCTTTAGGTTTTCGTCGAAACGTTAGACAAATGCTTTGAGAATGTATGTGAACTGGATCTAATCTTCCACGTTGATAAGGTTTGTTGGATTCATAATAATGACAACAACAATTGTTAACTGTCATTATTCTAGAGTTTGATGACATCTTATGACTACAATGATGATCGACATCTTTACAGATTCCGGTACATGTGATTTTTGACGTCATGGGGACACGCTTCCTACAGAAAATTGTTAAGTGCTTTTAAATGGTTTTAAATTTATTTGCACCAAGGCTCTAATGTTACTGTTGATAAATAATGTGAAATTTATATTTAGATGCCTCTTTGAAAATGTCATTTTCTTAATTTCCGGCTTTTCATTTTTCTGGGTCCTGATAAAAATGTAACAGTGACCATTGTGTTTTGGCAGAATATTGTTCTCCAGTTTGGACCCTCTCTAACTCTATCCTTTTTAGCCGGGCTTGTGTCTGTAAGGTTTCTGATGCTATATAAAATAAATGTCCACATGGGATGGCCCGGTAGCGCATTGGATAACAACACACTGGCATGGAGAGCGAGAGGAACCGAGATCGTGCCCCGTAGGTGGGGGGAACATGCATTGTAGGCTGCTATTAGCACTGTGTACTGCAAGCTGTCTGTTGTGTTAGCATAGTTAAGATTTATGTTTTCTGTCATTTATTGCGTTCTTGTAAATTGTTTCGATTGCATAACTGTGCACTGTATTATCGGTTTCAGTCTGTCAACCGAATTGTTTCAATAAAGAAGATTATTATAATGAATGAATGAATGAATGAATGAATGAATGAATGAATGAATGAATGAATGAAGGAACGAATGAATGAACGAATGAATGAATGAATGAATGAATGAACAAATGAATGAACGAACAGTGCATCATGACTGAGCCCTCACTACCAATGAATAAAAATATGAGATAATAGATTAATTAATTATTTAATCTACAAACTTATGAATTGTTGAATTGTACCTGGTATTTTACTTTCAGTTCCACCTTTATGTTTACTTTAATTTCACATGGATTTCAAACTGGTATTCCTGTCCCTCAGGATTCTTTGCATTTTAAAGTGGATGGGAGGGTGGGTGGATGGATGAGCAGATGGATGGATGAGTGAGTGATCGTAAGAATTGTATCTGTTATGTTACCTTCCAATCTGCCATAATATGTGGCTTTACGCCAAATTATAGTATCGGGCACCGAAGCAGGTACTTTATCTTTGGACAGTATTTAATTACCCAGAGTTCCAAGACCCTTCTTGAACCGTCAAGATGCCTAACCTGACCATAAACGACGCTTAGGTCCCGATGCTTTAGTTATGCTAGCTTTACTAAATGGTGGCCACCACCACCACCGCTATTGTGATTAAATTTTTAATTAATTATGAATAAGTGAATGATTGAGCGAGGGAGTTGGATTTGGAATGTTACTTTTGATTCCACCGTAATATTTACTTGTATTATTTCACCTGTAATTATATTTTTACCTGGATTTTTTACCTGCGCTGATGATTCATTTGCGATGTCCAGGTGCATTACATTCTAGCCGAGCTGTGCCTCGGTGGAATGGTAGCAGAGACCAACATGGTCGATATTCTAACGCATTACACCGACCAGGAGAAGTTCGAGAAGCAGGAGGTAGGTGGCGCCCCCCCCCACTTGCGATCAGATGTGGCTTGGCTCCCCCGCATCGTCTGTAGTGTTCATTTTTGTGTAGCATATATGTAGCGGAGCTGTTAGTTTTCGATGTTGTCGCGTAGCTGGGTAGTGTGTAGCGATAGCTGTTGTTCGTGTCGGTTGTCTATAATAATTATAGAATTCTGTTGTCGTTGCTAAGACTTTGCTCTTGTTGTTGTCGACTGTTGTTGCACTGATCATCTCAGGTGCAATGCCTGCTGGGAGAGTTGGTCATGGGAGGACTGGCCCTCGAGACCAGCATGGCCGAAATTCTTATGCGCTTTGAGGAACAGGAGAAACTAGAGAAACAAGAGGTAATCCTGGTCGAATGACGTCATTGCTGTTTGTGACGTCGGTCGTCGTCGTCGTTGTGACGTCAGTTGTAAGCGTGACTCCGGTCCGCGTTTGTGAGTTTTGTAGTTAAGGCTTTCGTTTGATTACCGTACGGCTTCTGACGTAAACAGTCTGTACCTCCTATTCAACGTGGGAATAATATCAAAGGGATATGAAGCTGCACCTCTCAGTGCCAATGAGAAATCATAATAAATATTATGTTCTTATACGTCACAGGCGATTGTATGGCGTTTATCCGGGTATTCAGCAGGGTAATTTCGAACAGAGTTGCATCATTTTGGTGGGTTTTTTTGTCGTCATCTGCATAATCGCCCAAACATTTCACCTTAATTTATATCAATCCAACTGCAGACTATTCCTTAGAACACATGGTTAATTGTTATATAGTTCGCAAGTTCTCTTTATCGTTAAATTATTTAGTTTTTCACTATGACAGCAAACCAAACTGGAATGGCTGGACCGTGAGGTCTTATTTGCCAAGTCCCGGATACAGCCACATATCAATCATAAATTAGGTCAATGATCTAATTTTCATCTGCTTCATATTCCTTTGATGTTGGATTCAAACTGCCCTTTGGCATCATTTCCGATGCTAATTTTTCTGCCAGCTCAGATAAGTTCCTTTTTTCTTTCCCTTAAATTTGGATTTTCAAAGTTATCAGTTCGGTTTCCTTCCAAGAATTGCAACTTTTTCTTTTCAGTTTTTCTTCTTCTTAATTTCTGCAATATAGAACTCAATGTATTATGATCTATCGTGAAAAGTTTTCTTAAACTTTTCTGTTTCTTTAATAATATTTTATGTTTAAAGTTTTTTGAATTTTTGAATCTCTTTATATTTTGTGTCTTTTACTCATTCTTAACTATTTATTTTATTCAAGGTTAGCAGTTTTTAAATAAATGTGTCTTGCATCATGAAAAGGTATCAAGTTTGAGTGACATGGTTTTTTTTACATACCAGCTTTGAAAGTGTCTACCTGTCTGGGATATATTTCGGCAAAGGCTGCAGAGATGCATGTGTTCAATATTATGCCTGTAATGTTTGAAAGAGGAATTTCTGGGAAATTCATAAAATTCAAAGAGAACTGCTTGATGGTGCAAGCATGATTTTATCAGTGTCAGTTTTCTTTAGTAAGCGTGTAACATTCTAGTGCAGAAGTTGTTTAGAAATGTCTATTTCACCTGTCCCTTATCCCATTTAGATATGAGACATAATGTCACTACATGTACCTGTCATATTTTGGAGTGTCTACTGTCATTACCGTGTGGGGTAGCATCATAATACTCAACACTGTGTAACACTATGTGTGTATACTTACCTTGGGAAGAGTAACTAATTTGATTTTGAATTTTTAATATAAATTGTTATAACCTTTAGATTTTGAAATTTATTTTTATATGTTCAGTAATGACACAACAATGCTGTGGGAACTTTAACTTCATTTGCTTGAACTTGATACCTTTTCTTCGATTTCGGCGCATCGTTTACAAAGAAAATTTCGACTCATAGAGTCATAGAGTTTTGGATGGTCATCCGGTTGGAGTATATTGGGTGGAAGTAAGTTGGTAACATTTTTTACCCTTTGATCACGATGGGTTTGTGCTGATATGAACACACCCTTGAATTGTTCTTTTGTTTAGGTGCTACATGATATACTGAGCAATTTCTTATGTATTCTAAAGATGGTATTATATTTTGTTTTAGTATTTGAATACGATTTTGAAATTGAATTTAGTTCTCTTTGACTTCAGTATTCAATTATTTTTTCGAAGATCTGGTTGAAAAGGCAAAATTCTAACTGAAACTCAGACTCTTTGTTATAACAAGAAAAATGTTAAATTATGCAATTTAGAGATTAAGCCAAGTTTTTATATCATTTAAGTTGATTCTTATTATCAAATTCTTCAACTTTCATCTTTTTGAAGCTTAAACTCCTCAGGAAAATGTGTTTGAATTGGCTTTTTATATCCTACACATGGATACAATTTGTGCTGTGTGTCTTGGTTTTTAGCTTTTAGTTTGTTTAATTAGATCTACTTTTTAGTTTCCTTTTGTAATTAAATGATACTGTTAAGATATTATAGTAATTTCTGAGTTTTTTATTTCTCTAATCTTTCGGATATATCATAGAGGTAAGATGCACAATGTATTGGAGAGAATTTATTTGAAGGGCTGTGGACTTTAATTTTAAAAATTATTATGTATAAATTTGTATATGAATTTATTTTGCTTCAAACAGTTTCGAATTTAATTTTTGTTTAATAAAATATGAACTTGTTTTTTATTTCAAAAGATTTAATTTGATGTTTTACTTAAAAGAGATTTGAATTTAGGCCTATTTTTGTTTGAATAAGATTTAAATTTATTTGTATTTCTAAAAACCTTAAATTTAATTTACTAAAGGTTTTGATCTTTTTTAAAAGTAAGTTTATTCTTCAAATTACAGCCATTAAAATTCTCTTGCCAACAAAGTACTCTAATTTAGCAGTGATGAACTTTAAAATTGTCCTCCAGTGACCGTAACTGACGACCCACAGTGTCACTTTTGAAAAAAATTCAATCTGCAGTTTTTAATTTAGGCGTAGAAAAAAATTGTTGTGTTTCCGGTAACCCGACCGACCCATTTTTACGGCCGCGACCCGAATATTTTTGTAAAAAAATTTTATTAAAAAAAATATTTTTTTCAAAACAAATTAAATTTTTTTCCAAAAAATATTTTTTAACATTTGTATTGACATAACATAAGAGACGTCAACAAAATGAAATTAATAGGACTGTTTCTAGAGCAGTTTTAGGTGCAGACAGTCGGGAAATAGGCAGTTTATACTTGCTTAGGACACGTACTTTTTTTCAGCGTGCAAAAAAGACTAGTGGGGTATACTTTTTCGGATAGTCGCTGCATAAAAATATTTTACAAAATAAAAATATTTTCCGACCTACCTACCCAATTTTTTTTAGCTCTGTTACCGGAAACACAACATTTTTTTAGGCCTTACAGTCTAAGCAGGAGATAGCGTTTCAAATCGGTGTTGCTTGAAATCGTTGGTTTGCAGTTGATTTGTGTTTGTGCTATTTTGAATATTTATGATTGACTGACCTACTGCCGACCGTCTATCACTTTGTTTGATTGATTGATTGTTGATTCGTCAGTTTTATTATTAATTAACAATGACTGCAGTCTAATTGACAAAGTGTCAACCGATGGTGCTCCAAGAGTAATCTGTAAATAGGTCAACACTTGCTAAGGATCATGGCAACATTCAGACCGTCAGGGCAACATCAAAGATCAGTGATTGACTGACTCTCTGAATGACTCATTGACTGACTGGCTGAATGCTGGGCGTTCTTTCGACCAGTCAATAAATCAACAACTAGTCCAGCATAAGACTATGAAGTCTGTCGGTGCGTCCGGCAGTTAGTAATTAAGTAGACCCAGTATTCAGTCAGTGGATCAAGCGATTGGTCGTACCATTGCACGCTGCTATAGACCCTTTCTATGGTAATGGTAAGGCCCCTCTTGGCACAAAAAAGTGCTGAACATGTCAGTATGGTCGTTTTGCACTATCATCCAAAAGTTCAACTCAACCTTTCATTCGCCAAAAGACGTTGATCAAATGAGCAATATGGTGTGGTGGACGCCTTGCATGGCTGCCAAGCGGTTAAATTTGACTCCTGTAGTAACGTGTGATGCTTTGAATTGTAATCATGCAGTGATGTCAGTTTTAAATGATAGACGATGGTTAATTGTATAGCTTAGCGACTGATTGTTTGATTGATTGTTTGATTGATTGTTTGATTGTTTGATTGATTTGATTGTTATAGGCCGGCCTGGCGTCCGCACCATCGCGAGCGGTATCTGCCGTCAAGGAGCTTAACATTCAACAGCGAATCAAGGACATCAAGTTGCCCGATCTTCCTTCCATTGGAAGCCTCAAGTTCTGATCATCGGTCGCCGTCGTATAAATTCCAGAATTGAACGAGAGAGAAGTGAATCTGCTGCAGCTGTCTAAAGTCACGCACATTCCTTTTTGCCGCTGAACTATTTTCAAAACTCAGTTTGATTAGTCATACGAGGGTTGGGTGGTATGTTATAGGGAAACATTGTGGAGTATATATATATTGATTGGATACTACTATTACTGCTGCTACTATAAAGCTCTTGCACTGAAGCTGTCAATAGCAGGGTGGTGCTAGAGTGGACGAAATTGTGGCCCAGTTCAGTGCAGTCATGTTATGTAAAGAGGTCCACTGAGTGTGACTGTGCAATGAAAGGAACTTATCTTCCAGAATCTGTCCGTTTTGTTGAGTTTTGATTCCTATATACTTTTGTCACACTCTCAGTTTCCCCTTGACTTTCAAGTCTACTAATACAGTGGTTCCCAAAGTGGTGGTCCGCGGATCGGTGCCGGTCCGCGGAGGTAAGATCGCCGGTCCGCGGAGAAGAGTTAAAAATATATATATAAAAACTGTAATTATTAGTTTATTTGTTTAAAATTGTGAAATTATTCGAATTGTTGTCCAAAATTTATTCAAATTTCTGTCTTAATATTTAAGAATTTGAAAAAAATCAACGCGCCTTATTTTAACTTGCCAGACCTGATGGCGAGTTCAACTTTTTTTATTTATTCTAAATCTACTACATTGATGACTGCAGTCAGCTTATTTGTGTTGATCATCGCCATTTAGGCCTAAGTTAGCGGTCCGCGAGCTTCACCAAACGTTATTGCCGGTCCGCGGCATGCTGAAGTTTGGGAACCACTGTACTAATATAAATATTTATCTAACTGCATATTCCTCTGGCGACTGATTATGTGTGCCTCAGATTCGCATTTCATTGTCACCTTGCACGTGCTATGAATTTATTTTAAAACACAAAATATCTTGTATTTTGTACCAGCGCTATAGAAGTTCCTAGTTTACCTTAAACTTTTTATGTCTATGGCCTCGTTGGTTTTGAGTTTTCTTTGTTTGAGTTGAGCAGCGATTGCAAAGAGACTCTTGACAGTTCATTCCATTGAAAAGGGACCTATTACGAAGTTGTTTGCACATCTGCATTACTATTGTAAACAATATCAAGCTGGAGACACGTTATTGTTATGAGTATTATTGAATGAATTATATTGCAATGACGTTGACTTGAATAACATTCGCTGGATCAAGGCATGACACGCAAGACGACATACAGCCTATGCGATGATTTACACGGCAAAGAAGATAGGAAGGAGTTGTGGTGTACCAGACAGTTTATTACTCGATGTCGTTTGACCAATGCATGGTACGTTGTAATTTTGTAATGTGGGTCACACAGTGGGTGGCGTGTGCGTGATGTTTGGTTAATGATGAAAAGTGTTGAATTTATCGGAATCTCGGGATTTCTACAGCGTTCAAAATCCGAATTCGTTGCAACCAGTTTATTCATTGTTGCTTATTAAATAAAAGGATCGATATGGGATGCTAGGGTTCGTGGGTGAAAGTGGTTCTTCGTAAAGATCCAAAGTTGTGGAGCAGGGAGACAGTAGGTTGACGAAGTTGAATGGTGTTTAGAGTTCTTGAAACGGCCAAAGATATAAGGCAGGGTCATGAGAATTCCGGTGGATTGGGGTTTTAAAGCCGTCTTTTTATGGCCCCATTGTTTGAGTCTTCTTGCATGCCCAACTCCACTTTAGCCCCATTTAGTTTTCTCCAATTCTCGTACTATGTTATAGAAACGAAGTGGAATTGGGTTTTGATTTGCTGAAGTGAGCTGTATTTTCGTTTAGAAACTGTTTCGTGTTGTTTATGGACAACTTAGCAGGTCCGCAGTATTTGCTAAAAGGTGATTAAATGTTATACGAACAAATAGAATTTTCGTGTATATTGACAGTGGTTATATTGACACCCAGAGTCCCGGACATTCTGTACAACAGCAACAACAGCACAAACATTAAGATGTCTTTTCTGGCACGAAACATTGAATGAACTGTTGATGTAAAGTGTGATAAGAAACTAACCTTTGTTTCATTCACCTGCTTAGTTTGTTCTGATTTGTGTAATATATTCGCATTATTATTATAACTGCTGTCGATTAAACTTTGTCTTCCATTGAATTCGTGTTCACATGACAATAATGACTAAATTTTCTGGCTATGCAATCGTAAGCAACTTGCTGGAATTGACTTCGATGCTTTTGTGACTGAATTCCGCAGTCTGAAAATGAAACTTTATTTTCTTCTGCTTACTCTGCGATCTGCACATTCGCATAGGCTATTATTATGGAACCTCTTAATTAAATAAATCACAAAATAATTGTATAACGCGTTCATACAAATCTTTATTCATATAAATCACACAAAATAATTTTTGCATATAAAAAATATAAAATCGTCACATGATCGCATGATTCGTGTGTTTGTTTTCTAAGCGATCATAATAATAATTATTAGCAAACGATGGCGATGTAGAGTTGAGAATCGATTTCTAGAAGTTTTCCTTTTTATTCGTCGTAACAAGATTCAAAGCTTTGAAGAGCATCATGCGACTCTGGCCATTTTGATCGACCATCACAGCTGCCACCTTCAGCTCATCGTCCACCTGGCGAAAGAGATGCACATCACAGATATCCTGATAAGCTGAGAAGGTCGACAGTGGTCGACCAGTGAATGCGTTCCACAGACGAATCGTGCGATCAGATGATCCAGATACGACGAACTGACTGCGGCTGGACACGGCGACGCATAACACCTGCGAAAAGAAACCGTCATGCTAGTAGGCGCCTGGGAAAATCAGAGCTATGCTGCTAGAATTTTACACTTCACTTTCTGTTCCGCGGCTCCGCCCCTCTGATCATTCGGTAACTCGACCCGCGGACCACCATGACAACCCTTTTGACTCAACGCAGCGCTCATGTAGCCTATAAGCCCCGCGCTTGGCTTTCGAGTTGCGCTTTAGAAATTTGAAGATTACGATCATAATTACATTCAGCAGTGCCAGTAAGTTGTGAGTTGGATCGATCTGAATGACCTATGCCTACACATTATACACAAAGCGTCAGTAAGCGTTTAGATAAGTTGGTTACGCCTATTATTATAGATTCGAAGAGAACTACAACCTATTTTTCAAGGAAATTGCAAGAGCATTCAATGACCCTGAACTTAGACATCCTTTAAATCGAACGTAACAAATTATACTAATGTAGGTTTACTGAACCACTTTATATTACAATCAGATAAGCCGGTGACCAAGCCGATTCAGCCGATTCAGCTAATAGGAGACATACGATATCTATGTATATTGATAATTTAGTTGATTAATTAATTAATCGATTAACTAACTAATTAATTAATTAATCGATTAACTAATTAATGAATGAATTAATGAATTAATTAATTAACCGGTTTCGTATGTCCACGTAGCGTCGACTGTATGTCCTTGTCGAGTGTATCGTAGACTCTGACGAGTGCGTCATTGGATCCGGTGATGACGTAGCGACTGTCTGGCGCTACACAAACGGCGTTGATCGGCTGCGAGTGAAGATGGTCGGCGACATGCAGGAAGGTGTTCCACTGCCAACGCTTCTGCCTCGGAGCATTCGCTGCGTTAAAAAAAACATCATCATAATAACAATCATACATATGATGATGATGATGATGATGATGATGATGATGATGATGATGATGATGATGATGATGATGATGGTGATGATGATGGTAATGATGATGATGATGATGATGATGATGATGATGATGATGATGATGATGATTACGATTATGATGATGATGACGATGACGACGACGGTGACGGTGACGATGACGATGACGACGACGACGACGATGACGATGACGATGATTACGATTATGATGGTGGTGGTTTAACACTGGTGTGGTGGTGTGGGTCGCTTTCCAATGAGCATCATTTATTACAGACAGACCAAAATATTTATTTAAATGATCAAATAAATAAAATACAATTTTAAGATGAAACTAAATAAATCGATTAAATAGGTGTGCTATCAAAATTAATTAATTAATAGACGATGGATATAAGATTAATTATAATAATTGGTATAATACCATATTCGTTGAACTGATTCAAGTCAAGACAGACGATCGCTCCATTCTCTGTTCCAGCGGCAAGCAGACCTCCGTTCATATGGACAGCCTTGCTCGTCAAGAACGAGAACCTCATCACGAACCTCGATCTCTGCTCGTCCCCATCCTTCGCCTGACTGAACAGCTCGACGGCAGCTAGCATGCTCTCCTCATCACTTTGACCTTCGACGTAGAGGTCAGCGGGTCGGTTGAGCAGCGCATCGTCGTCGCATGGATCCTTGTCCGAAGTGAATTCCACCTCAAGGTCATCCTCGCCTGCACCGCTGGCACGCTCTGCCAGGCGCCAGATGACCAAACGCTTTTTCGACGGCTGAACGAGAATTCCGAATTCAAGGTCATTGGTGACCAAGAGGTCATCGCCAGGGTCGCTGGCGTCATCGTGACTGCGATACTTCTTTAGTCGTCTACCGCTCTCCGCATCGTAAGCAACCGCTGTGCATCCTGCGAGAAAAATAACATTACTGTTACGAGACATAATAATTATAATATAATATCCACCGCATAATTATTGGGACAGAATGGAGCGCTCTGACCTACCGCCAAGTATTTAAGCGAAAGTAAGTAAGGTAGTGTGCAAAAAAGCAAAGCTAGTTCACAATTATATTGGTACCGAGAGATATAAGGCTCTCCCCAACCGCCCTCTCCTTCTTCTATTCTTTCCTTTCTTCATTCCGTGCCACCCTCCCTCCGTTCCTCCGTCCCTCCCCCTCTCTTCATCTTCTTTTGTCCGTCCCTCTCCCTCTCTTCGTCTTCTTTTGTCCGTCCCTCTCCCTCTCTTCGTCTTCTTTTGTCTGTCTCTGTCTGTCTCTCTCTCTCTGTCTATGTCCTCTTTTGTCTCTGTCTCTCCCTGTTTACATCTTCTTTTGTCTCTGTCTCCGTGATTGTCTCTCTGAGTAGGTCTGTGTCTGTTCCGGTCTCTGTGCCCTTGCCTCTCTGCCTATGTCTGCCTATGTCTGCCTATGTTTGCCTAAGTATGTCTGCTGAATATCATTGTGCATCGGTGCGTGTATCTCTGCATCTTCGTCTCTCACCTTTTTTCCTGGCGCGCAGCAGCAGGCAGCTTCGTCTGTCGGTTGTGACGGCGCAGAGGTCAGCGAAGGTCACCGGAAATCTTTCGATGGCGTTTGCTTTACCCGTTCGACGACTCCACGTCTGCAATGCATTATTACGTCACAGCCAACGTCATCAGTCTGACGTCATTACTGACGAAATTCAATTGGATGGATGGATAGATGAATTGGTGAGTGGATGGATGGATGAATTTGGTGGATAGATAAATGGATGTAGACCTATGGATTGATGTATGGATGGATAAATGGATGGATTGATAAATAGATGAATGGATGAATGGATGTATGGATGGACGGATGGATGGATGTATGGATGGACGGATGGATGGATGTATGGATGGACGGATGGATGGATAAATGGATGGATGGATAAATGGATGGATTGATAAATGGATGAATGGATGTATGGATGGACGGACGGATGTATGGATGGATGGATGGATGGATGGGTGAATGGATGGATGGATTCGTACACCAATCCAATCCTTTGTTGGATGTATCCATTATAATAGTGGTATATTCAGTAGCAGTTATAAAAATATGATAAAAAGTGACGATGATAAATTATTTCTGAATGATAACCAACCACAGTGCGTCTCGACTTCTCTGAATTGGCTTCAAGATCCGACAGATGACCAACACCGATGACGTAGTCGTCGTCTAATATCAGCCTCGCCTTCAGCACACCATCTGTCGAAACGAGACAAAAACTCCTAAATACTTGCGCTAAATAATTAATTGATCGGAATATTATGTAACATAAGAAGAGCACGAAAAGCGCAATAAAAAGATACGTTTTAGACTTTTAGTTGTCTTCAATTAGGTCTCTGTTGGGAGCATTCATCCGCGAGTCTAGGGAGTCCAGAAGATACCCCGGACGCATATAGGCATTCCGTACCCGATTTCGTAGCATTGCAAGCCATAACGCTTTTTCATTGGCCGTTCCAGATTATAAATATTCATAACCAATGACGTGTTCAGTGCCTTCTCGTGCGCTGTTGTTGCTGCTGTTGTTGGCATACGGGGGAAAATGGCCGATTGCGGTGCGCTTAAAGTTTTAAGGAGTTTCCATTCGATAGTGAAGTAATCGAAAGTGTGAAGATAGACTTCAAATCAGAGCAAAAATAAAATGAAAAGGTTACGCGTTGTTACATGCGCGCCAGCGAATATGTCATCGACCAACTCATCGCTTCAATAAATAATACGCTGTGGTCAACAGCTATGGGCCTATGTGATGCATCAGGGGTCTGCTTCGTTGAATCAACCGCCTCCTGCGATACCAAAAATCAAAACTGCACTACAGAAGTCATAATATTACATCACATTGAACTAGATTTCATTAGCCTAAATTCGCACCAGTTGAAATTAGTGTTCCACACATTCCCAGTTGTAACTTTAAAAGCTCTAGGAGTCTAGGTTTATTCAGTTTTCGTGAACTGACTCATTTTCCATGCCTATATAGCCTACTGTTCGACAATCAGTAATATTTCGAGCTTAAATACATTAGTTCATGTCAATCTCAGTTCTAGTGAAAATCATCCTAAATTTTAAACCTATGTGTAGTCTATGCGCAATTGCATATAGGCTAGGCCTAAATAGGTTTTATTAAGATGTGTGACAGTTACATGTATCTTCATTCAAATTATTCAAAATTGATTATTTTAAAATTTGAATCATGAATCAGAACCCTTTGCAACCACGTTCACAGACCTTCTAATTCCACGTTCTGGCATCCTGCCAGGAATAGATTTATAGAAACACTTCTGTACAGTTAAAAACTAGGGGGAAAGGTCATTGTCCTCCGATTGGAAGTAATTTACCATGGAGGGTGGGAAAGGAAAGAAGGGGTTGTGGCGCTATGCAGTTCTAAAAATTCCTTTAAACAGCCCTGTAGCCTAAGAGTGAACGTTACTGCTGAATTATGAATAGCCTAAGTAGGCCTACCAATAAAAGCATTAATATGAATGCAATTAGCCTTATGGCTTTACAAAATAGAAAGGAATTTTGAAAAAACATCAGTGTTACTCTTTTATCATTGCTTATCAATAAATAATATTGACTTTATTCAACAATACGGTTGACAGGCCGCAACATAATAGTCTAATGACAACTTGTCACGATTCAGACGTAGCGAAGTCCCAACATTTACAGTTTGACCTACCTGCCAATTGCTTACATTTTAAAAACAATTACTAAACTAAAATCGGGTGTTTAAAATTTTGGGTGACGCAGTAAATAATAATAATCGTCTATTCAACAATCCGGTTGAAAGACCGCAATCGGTTACAGTGTACAATGATGCAGTTGAAACAGTTTGCAGGAACTCAGATTGCAGAATACATAAATCTTAGCTATACTAGCTGAGCAGACAGCCTGCAATAGGCGACATGGAGCTAAAAGCAGTTTAATTTCAAAGCATATCCGCCCAATAATAAATCACGCAACGCAGCTTTATCCCATTATATGCAAAACTGTTTGGTGTAGGCTATCTATTTATTAAAGCACTTTATAAATCTTAGCAGGTAACTGCCATATAGCCTACCAGGCCTAATGGACGAAAAGGCTGCGAGTTATTAAACATAATAGCTTAGCTAAGATTATTGATACTGCCAACGCAAGCCGCAAAGTCTGTAAACAAAACGTACTTAATGATGTCACTGGTTATGAATATTCATAATATGGGATCGGCCAATGAGAAGACGCTTAAGGCTGACAACGCTACGAAATCGGGTACGGAATGCCTATATGCACCCCGGACATTAATTTTCCCGACATCTAGGCCTATCCCCGGACTTTTCTCCGGGGTAAATCACCCGCACATTCTCCCAGTCATCTCCCACGGTAGATCTTCATTTATTTGTACATTTGTTTTACACTCACTTAATTTTGTTCCTGCACCTCTACCGTCTACGATATTGGTGCTCACAATTAGATAGGCTATAGGCTACGTTTTTCCATGATTTCTGACATTGCCGTTTAAATTGGAAGTTGTCCCATGTCGTTTCGAAAAAATGATAGGACCTTTTTTATAGCAACCAATTGAGACTTGAGAAGACAGTTTTCAAAACAAAATTTGTAATGCATCACTGTTACTATAGAAACTAATTGGATAAACATCCCGATTTTATTTGGCATTTAAATTAGGCCTACTTATTTAATTTAAGACATTTAATTATTGAGCAACCACGCTTTTAATGTTCTGAGTCTTACACAAATGTCTTAGAAAAGTTTGTGATAAGCTTATAATGAATATTGTGGGACATGCCTCGTCCACCCAAAGTATTCTCACTGCAGCTAGCCAGAGGTGCAAAGTGCCAACAACTTTAGATTTATTAGCCACGGCATGCGAGGACAAGACTGCTAGAACTCTTACTCGGATTATTATCTGATTCTCGTTTACAAAACAAAATGTGCAAAATTTCATGAAACAATTTCGTGATTTGAAAACCGAATTCTGTACTGAAAGACGATCATGACATCCATTCAAGTGCGTATTTATCGAAGCATATAGGCCTAATTATGCGTTCAAACACCCACCCCCACCCAATCCCGATATGCAATTTACATAATTTATTCACTAATTCTGATGAGTGCTTTCTGTGTATTTTGCGACCAATTCCATTGAAATTCTCGTCACAAATCGAAACCGCACCGAATGTTTCCTTGTTTTTCCTAACCACAAGAGAACTATCGCGCACCTAAATAAGTGAACTAATATAAACGGTTGATTAGAATAATTTCCGTTCGTCTGCTGCCACCTACCGATGTCTCTTGGCATCTGTAGCTGCGTCGTCATGTACCTGCCGTCGTGTGTCGCCACCATCGGACCCTTCAACCGATACCCAACCACCATCCGCGACACATGCGAGTCGGTGAGACCAACATCGACGAAAGCGACATCTGTGGCTCCCAGCAAGAAGATGTCCTCATCGGACAGAGCCTCTCCAGACTGCAACCGTGCATCCACCGTTGTTCCAGCGTAGCACGTATCACTCCGCGTGAAGTCCATGGCGAGCGGGGTCACCGTAAGGTCAAAGAGGCGCAGGTATTCATCGGCTCCAGTCGTGTAGATCGTCAGCGGATCCGTCTCTTCGATGCAGTTCACTGAACCGCGGTGGGCGCTGAACGAGTGGCCGAGCACCGCCGAAGGGACGTGATACGCTTCAATGATTCCGTTACTGAATCCAACGAACGCCGTCGCGTTGTCCTTCGCCATTGACAAACAGATTGGACTGCTATGTTTCGACGTCGCGCGACCTCTCACTGACCCGTCCACACCGTGGATGACGAGCAGAGCTTGACCTCCCTCTGACTCTGCGGCAAACAACACGATCAGCATCCCGATCTCAGTGACGTGCAGCGCTACGACACGCTTCGTCAGTTGGCCATGCGTGGCAGCTGCATCCGACGACGTTGATGACCTGCGTCGGTCACCGTCTGAGCCGAGACAGGCGATGTAGACGGAGTTGCCCTCGAGGATGCGGAAGCAGCCAGGGATGTGACTGACACGCGGTGGAATGCGCATGAAACCCGACGCAGCGCGGTTCGACGTCCGCTTGAAGTAGTAGAGTTGACTGGACGGCATCGCATCCGGGGTCTTTCGCGGGGTTAGCATCGTCACGTAGAGATGATCCTTGAAGACTTCGACGTGGGTGATCTCCTCGCTGACGAGCCCCTCTCCCGTCAGACCGATGAACTTCAACTCGACGGCGTCCATGACGATGAGGGAGCATTTCTCGATCATCAGTTCATGAAAGTTGATCTTGATGATGATTTTTGATACGTCTGCACTGACGGACGTCGGTTGGAAGACCTCCTCTTCAGCGGATCGTGCGGCTGCGATGGATGCGAGGTTCGGCGGCAGTTCGTTCAGCAGACTGCACTGACCGAGAAGTTCTCCGGTCGTCACGCACCACTTGAGCAGAACGGATCGTTGAATGTAGAAGACATGTTGTCTGTCGGTGCTCAGCAGGATGCTCTTCAGCTCAACGTTGGCACCGATCCGATAGAGAGGTCGTATGATTGGAATCAGTTCGAGGATCTCCAGACCGTTCATCTTTCCCCACACGATGCCGTACTGCATCGCATGGATGCCCAACAGATGGGTGGGACCCTTCCGCGCCAGCTTCAGACTTCGATCTCCTCGAGAAAGACCTGGATAGATGGGGAAGAGGAGGACGCGAGAAGCGGTCACGAGAAGCGTCTTTGCGTCGACGACCATGCGACGAATGCATTCGCTCGTCGCGTTCTTCTCGCCGGAGAATCTGCCAGCGATCTCGACCTGCAGCATCTCTGGATGCTCGCTTATGGACTCCGCCGCATCCCTCAGCACCCTCTCGATCAGCAACAGGTCCTCGTCCTTGTCACGGATCATCTCAAAGTCGGACAGGATCTCGGTGAACGGCCGACCTCGCAGCTTCGTCATCAGCCACGGTATGTTGCACAACACCTTCGTCTTCACCTCGTCGCGCACGATTGCCTCCGGACCCGACTGGTAGAGGAACTTGGGCAGCATCTGCAGCTTCCTGCGGTTCTGTGGAATGAGCAACCGATGCGTGACCATTCGGTTGGCACGGTCGAGAATGATCTGACGCTTCCTCAGGTTCAGCGTCTTCTCGATCGAACCGTTCTGGTAGAAAAGGTCGGAGAGGACACGGTTGCAGTAGTGGTAGACCTCGTTGTTCTGCTTCCCATCTCTCATGTAGCGCTTGATGATGGCGCTGCTGACGCTGCGGTTGCGCCAGTAGAAGACGGGGATTCCGTAATCGTCGACCTGAACGAGAAGGTCACTGAAGCGGAACCGCAGCCGAGCGATGAGGAGCTGCGGACAGCGGATGGCACCGCTCGCTGGATCGGTGAACTGGAAGACTTCTTCGAGAACCTCATCGTCACAGGCGAGTGCGTCTTCCCACTCCACTTCACTCAACCCTCCCTCGGACACGGTCAGGTAGCAGAGGGCGTTACGCACGAACACCGGTCCCAGCTGGACTTCGAGGGCGGCCAGCAGCTTCCAGACGACGCCGATGATGGTCGATGGAAGGCAGTCACTCGTGACTGTGTAGCTCGACTTCCACAGCGCTGCTTCCTTGGCGAGAAGACAGGCGTAGAGTGGCGATGGACATTGGTCGATCATCAGCAACACTTCGTCCATCTGTGGCTGCGTTATGGTCCGCTTGTTTCGCAGCAGCTGAGATCGAACAATCTCGAGCGCGTCGTCAATGCTTAGCTTCTCTGGTTGGACATAGATGGCCGACTCACGGAAGAGGATCTGAAGGTTCCTCGAGACAAGCTGGTTCTTGTTGGACGCCGTGAGGATGAGGTGGATGAACGGTGGAAACGAGAGAGGGATCCAGCCGAGAGAGTGTGCCTCACCATGGTGAGAGGACAGCTTCTCGAGTCCGTCAAGGATGATGAACATTCTCTCGGTGGCACTCACGCGACTTGCGGCCGTTTCGAGCATCCTCGTGAAGTAGATCCTCATGTCGACGAGATTATTGTACTGCTCCGACGGACGTGGTAGACCGTACAGCTCTGCCACCTGGTTGTAGATGGTAAAGAGAACGTTTGTGATGGACATCGAAGCAGGCGTTGTGCCGATGAATCTCATGATGACCGCCGTTCCTGCACCGAACCAGTCCTTCAGATGGCTGGCAATCTGAGCGGCGTATGTGGTCACACCACTTCCCTGATCGCCACGCACGATCAGCGTCTGACCAGCCTCGACGCATGACCTCACCACAGCCTCGACCTTCGACAGACCAAAGCGAACCTCAGAGCACTTGATGACGTGGTCGACGCAGATGCGCGCATGCTCGATGACCTCCTCACCCAGTCGGTCAACGAAGAGCACTGCGCGACTCCTATCCATGAAGAAGTGAGTGATCATCTCCTTTGAGTCCTGCACGAAATCTCTGACGACCTTGTACAGGTATACCTCGTTCTCTGCCGTCATGAACGCCTTCTCCTCGGCCGTCTGAACGCCACCCTCGAGTGTGTCGTCCCAGTCGAAGTTGTAGTGCTGCAGATAGGTCGGATCCTCGAACAGCATGAACTCCTGATCTAGCTGGTCATCCTCATCCACAATATTCGACATCTTCCGCTTGAACTGTGCGTCCGCCTTCGTCTCCACCTCGTTCGGATTCTCCCACAACTCAGCCTCGTAGAACCTCGCCTGATTGCAGATGAAGTTGTGACGAGCAGTCGACATCGACATCTTCAGCAGCTCGAGTCGTTGCTGTTTGAGTCGATCGATGGAGCGCTGCTCGTTTCGAATGACGATGTCGACGTAACGTGGCGCCATCTCCTCGTTGACGCTGTACTCGATCGAGTCAATGCGACGCTCGTAGCAGACGCAGTAGCGAGTCTGGTGAGCGAACATCCCCTCGCGAATCTCCTTCTCGACCACTTTACATGTACGAAGACACACACACACACACACACACACACACACACACACACACACGACATGTTGTTTTGCATGGACACACTCAATCGTCCAGTTGATAATCATTTTTATTATTATCATTATTATTATTAACCTTCTGTTCTGTATAATACTATTCAGCTATTTTGTAGGCCTTCAAGTCGATTGCTCTATATTCTAATCTGTTTTAGCCTACGCTGTTTTATTCTATTCTGTTTTAGCCTACGCTGTTTTATTCTATTCTGTTTTATTCTATTCTGTTTTATTCTATTCTGTTTTATTCTATTCTGTTTTATTCTATTCTGTTTTATTCTATTCTGTTTTATTCTAATCTGTTTTAGCCTACGCTGTTTTATTCTATTCTGTTTTAGCCTACGCTGTTTTATTCTATTCTGTTTTATTCTATTCTGTTTTATTCTATTCTGTTTTATTCTATTCTGTTTTATTCTATTCTGTTTTATTTTATTCTGTTTTATTCTATTCTGTTTTATTCTAATCTGTTTTAGCCTACGCTGTTTTATTCTATTCTGTTTTATTCTAATCTGTTTTAGCCTACGCTGTTTTATTCTATTCTGTTTTAGCCTACGCTGTTTTATTCTATTCTGTTTTATTCTATTCTGTTTTATTCTATTCTGTTTTATTCTATTCTGTTTTATTCTATTTTGTTTTATTCTATTTTGTTTTATTCTATTCTGTTTTATTCTATTCTGTTTTATTCTATTCTGTTTTATTCTATTCTGTTTTATTCTAATCTGTTTTATCCTACGCTGTTTTATTCTCTTCTGTTTTAGCCTACGCTGTTTTATTCTAATCTGTTTTAGCCTACGCTGTTTTATTCTATTCTGTTTTATTCTATTCTGTTTTATTCTATTCTGTTTTATTCTATTCTGTTTTATTCTATTCTGTTTTATTCTATTCTGTTTTATTCTATTCTGTTTTATTCTATTCTGTTTTATTCTATTCTGTTTTAGCCTACGCTGTTTTATTCTATTCTGTTTTTTTCTATTCTGTTTTATTCTATTCTGTTTTACTCTATTCTGTTTTATTCTATTCTGTTTTATTTTATTCTGTTTTATTCTATTCTGTTTTATTCTAATCTGTTTTAGCCTACGCTGTTTTATTCTATTCTGTTTTATTCTAATCTGTTTTAGCCTACGCTGTTTTATTCTATTCTGTTTTAGCCTACGCTGTTTTATTCTATTCTGTTTTATTCTATTCTGTTTTATTCTATTCTGTTTTATTCTATTCTGTTTTATTCTATTCTGTTTTATTCTATTTTGTTTTATTCTATTCTGTTTTATTCTATTCTGTTTTATTCTATTCTGTTTTATTCTAATCTGTTTTAGCCTACGCTGTTTTATTCTCTTCTGTTTTAGCCTACGCTGTTTTATTCTATTCTGTTTTAGCCTACGCTGTTTTATTCTATTCTGTTTTATTCTATTCTGTTTTATTCTATTCTGTTTTATTCTATTCTGTTTTATTCTATTCTGTTTTATTCTATTCGGTTTTATTCTATTCTGTTTTATTCTATTCTGTTTTAGCCTACGCTGTTTTATTCTATTCTGTTTTATTCTATTCTGTTTTATTCTATTCTGTTTTACTCTATTCTGTTTCATTCTATTCTGCGTTATTCTATTCTGTTTTATTTCAAATCTGCGTTATTCTATCTTAAGAACTCCGTATAGCGACAAAAAATGAACGGAATTTGATAACCAGATCATCCTCCCCTTCTTCTACTCCTCCTCCTACTCGTAATTATCCCCATCTTCGCCATCATCATCGTCATCATCATCATCATCATCGTCATCATCATCATCATCATCATCATCATCATCGTCATCATCATCATCACCAACAACAACAACAACAATAAAAAAACAACAACAACAACATCATCATCATCATCATCATCATCAACTTCTTCTTCTTCTTCATTAACAACAACAACAACAATAAAAAAACAACAACAACATCATCATCAATCATCATCATCATCAACTTCTTCTTCTTCTTCATTAACAACAACAACAATAAAAAAACAACAACAACAACATCATCATCATCATCATCATCATCAACTTCTTCTTCTTCTTCATTAACAACAACAACAACAATAAAAAAACAACAACAACAACATCATCATCAATCATCATCATCATCAACTTCTTCTTCTTCTTCATTAACAACAACAACAACAATAAAAAAACAACAACAACAACATCATCATCATCATCATCATCATCAACTTCTTCTTCTTCTTCATTAACAACAACAACAAAAAACAACAACAACAACAACATCATCATCATCATCATCATCATCATCATCATCATCATCATCATCATCATCATCATCATCATCAACAACAACAACAAAAAACAACAACAACAACAACATCATCATCATCATCATCATCATCATCATCATCATCATCATCATCATCATCATCATCATCATCATCATCATCAACAACAACAACAAAAAACAACAACAACAACAACATCATCATCATCATCATCATCATCATCATCATCATCATCATCATCATCATCATCGTCATCATCATCATCACCAACAACAACAACAACAACAAAAAAACAACAACAACAACATCATCATCATCATCATCATCATCAACTTCTTCTTCTTCTTCATTAACAACAACAACAACACTAAAAAAACAACAACAACAACATCATCATCAATCATCATCATCATCAACTTCTTCTTCTTCTTCATTAACAACAACAACAACAATAAAAAAACAACAACAACAACATCATCATCATCATCATCATCATCAACTTCTTCTTCTTCTTCATTAACAACAACAACAACAATAAAAAAACAACAACAACAACATCATCATCAATCATCATCATCATCAACTTCTTCTTCTTCTTCATTAACAACAACAACAACAATAAAAAAACAACAACAACAACATCATCATCATCATCATCATCATCAACTTCTTCTTCTTCTTCATTAACAACAACAACAACAAAAAACAACAACAACAACAACAACATCATCATCATCATCATCATCATCATCATCATCATCATCATCATCATCATCATCATCATCATCAACAACAACAACAAAAAACAACAACAACAACATCATCATCATCATCATCATCATCATCATCATCATCATCATCATCATCATCATCATCATCATCATCATCATCATCATCATCAACAACAACAACAAAAAACAACAACAACAACAACATCATCATCATCATCATCATCATCATCATCATCATCATCATCATCATCATCATCATCATCATCATCATCATCATCAACAACAACAACAACAACAACAACAACAACAACAATAAACAAACAACAACAACAACAACAACAACAATAAACAAACAACAACAACAACATAGTCATCAATCCTGTTGAGTGATCGTTAGATGTGTACTTGTGTAGCTGACCTGAGAAAGCGAATTGGTCTGCTGTATCTGTTGTGATGCTTCCCTCATCCTGACCGACCAACAGAATCTTCTCCATCGTATCACGAATCGTCTGCTCAACGTTCGTCCATTGTCGAGCAGCAGTCTTACGGATCTGCTCGTTGTAAGCTCCATACTCCATCAGACCGAAGTTGGGAATGCGAGCGGTGATCGGCTACACAAGAAATTTAAAAAAATTACAGATCATCCATTATAATTATTATCCGCACAATGTCATCTCAGTGGAAATAGTTTCATCAAAATTGTGATGTAAAGATCAAACTCAGTT
>OX243812.1:881500-979000 GCA_945859605.1 Lumbricus rubellus | reverse complement strand
AGGTAGAGCTGTCGAATTGCCGGATCGTCCTGAATCCAGACTGAAAAAGTAAACAATGCAGTGTATCATGTGTATGCCTATAATTACAGTAGGTTATCTGTCGTGGATAATTATACTTGTTCAAAGATTTCGACACTTTGTCTTGTGACCATGTAGTGTTCACCCAGCGCAATATTGCTTCTGGTTTTTCACAACCAATGATCAGGTTTGACCAGACTTCAACAACGAATTGCAGTTTTTAAATACGTTTTTCTTTAGCTAACGTCGATGAAAAAGTTCCGTGCAATTACATGTACATGTACAATAGAGACGATGCCATGGAATCAGCAAGAAGATTAAATCGAAACTGATTTAGGCTAACTGGAGTGGATTGAGTTGAAATGGATTACAAGTATCATATGGACTGGACTAATAATGGACTTGATTGGAAATAGGAATGCAGAAAGATGATGAACCGATCGAATGGACTGAAAATGACAAGTCTGAACTGGATTGGACTGAAAATGACAAGTCTGAACTGGATTGGACTGAAAATGACAAGTCTGAACTGGATTGGACTGAAAATGACAAGTCTGAACTGGATTGGACTGAAAATGACAAGTCTGAACTGGATTGGACTGAAAATGACAAGTCTGAACTGGATTGGACTGAAAATGACAAGTCTGAACTGGATTGGACTGAAAATGACAAGTCTGAACTGGATTGGACTGAAAATGACAAGTCTGAACTGGATTGGACTGAAAATGACAAGTCTGAACTGGATTGGACTAAAAATGACAAGTCTGAACTGGATTGGACTGAAAATGACAAGTCTGAACTGGATTGGACTGAAAATGACAAGTCTGAACTGGATTGGACTGAAAATGACAAGTCTGAACTGGATTGGACTGAAAATGACAAGTCTGAACTGGATTGGACTGAAAATGACAAGTCTGAACTGGATTGGACTGAAAATGACAAGTCTGAACTGGATTGGACTGAAAATGACAAGTCTGAACTGGATTGGACTAAAAATGACAAGTCTGAACTGGATTGGACTGAAAATGACAAGTCTGAACTGGATTGGACTGAAAATGACAAGTCTGAACTGGATTGGACTGAAAATGACAAGTCTGAACTGGATTGGACTGAAAATGACAAGTCTGAACTGGATTGGACTGAAAATGACAAGTCTGAACTGGATTGGACTGAAAATGACAAGTCTGAACTGGATTGGACTGAAAATGACAAGTCTGAACTGGATTGGACTAAAAATGACAAGTCTGAACTGGATTGGACTGAAAATGACAAGTCTGAACTGGATTGGACTGAAAATGACAAGTCTGAACTGGATTGGACTGAAAATGACAAGTCTGAACTGGATTGGACTGAAAATGACAAGTCTGAACTGGATTGGACTAAAAATGACAAGTCTGAACTGGATTGGACTGAAAATGACAAGTCTGAACTGGATTGGACTGAAAATGACAAGTCTGAACTGGATTGGACTGAAAATGACAAGTCTGAACTGGATTGGACTGAAAATGACAAGTCTGAACTGGATTGGACTGAAAATGACAAGTCTGAACTGGATTGGACTGAAAATGACAAGTCTGAACTGGATTGGACTGAAAATGACAAGTCTGAACTGGATTGGACTGAAAATGACAAGTCTGAACTGGATTGGACTGAAAATGACAAGTCTGAACTGGATTGGATCATTGAACTATACTAGTAGGCCTATAATAGACGAGGCTCCGTGAATCTAAAGAATTGGAATGAATTGAACTCGATTGCATTGGATTGAAATGCAATGCGATGGACTAGATTAGAATTAAATAGAATGAACTGAAATGGATCAGAGTGGAATGGCTTGCATGTAATGAAATTTAACCTGACAATGTGATGCAATGAATTATAATAGGGTGAAATGGAATTGACTGAAATGGACAAGATAATAATTATCATAACATTATATTAATCAAAAATAAGATTAGATTATAGATTCTAAGATTAGATTAGATGAATGTAATGATTGATTTTCTAAATGGCTTAGCATATTAGATCGAACGACTGACCGTTTTGAGCCATGCTCGATGAAACTTGACTCATCGATCGAAAGCCAAGCGTCTGTCTCTTCACATCTGGCAATTCACCCTAAAGACAATCAACGATCATTGCAACAAATCAATCAATCAATCGATCAATCAATCGATTAATCGTTGCTCGTTTATTCAGAACAATATCATATAGCGCCTTTTCTGTGACGACTATAACCATGGAGAGGCGGAAGATAAATTCTTACACTGCTTTGTTTTCAGGGAACGTGAAGAACACCTCAGTTTGTTTTCGGCGGTTCCGACAAGACCAGGCCATGTCCTCCACGAGTTGCTTCCACCAGCGAAACAAACGGGTTATAACCTGCGCCCCAGACACCATGATCGGGTACTTCCACGAGCAGACAATCAAATGAGGAAGACATTTATAACTAGAATGTTATTTACATATTAATTAATTAGTTTGTTTAGTTTTAATAATTTTTATGTTTTTATGTTAAATTTGTATGTGATACTTGTTCACCAGAGTGCTGTTTGGCAGCTGGTTAAGAAATAAAGAATATACTTACTTACTTACTTTTATAATTATAGTCCTCAAAAGGTCTGTGTTCAAAGGAATTCCCTTTACCAGCCATTAAGAAGCAAGAACTTGTATTGCCGAGTTGTGTGCTAATTAAGGCTGTGCTAACTTAGGCTATTAATCCTGGGTCGGGATTCCCGGGCAAAGGAACGACGGCGTCTCCCACGTGAAGTTGGTCATTCAGATTTCAGAGCTAAGGTATAAATAGCATGTAATGGGATTACCACACCTGCACCGCAAAACTACAGCATCTGTAACTCTATTGATTAATAATTTGACTAAGTATTATCATTACATTATATAAGAAAGCAGCATAACAAAATTAATTATGAGCATAACATTACATAGCATAGAATAACGAAGCAAAAGGAGGAGCATATCCGTAGAGATGACAAGTAGGCCTAAGTAAGTAAGCTTAATCCTTAAGGAACCATTGAACCCGCGGTTTCTGTGTGATTGAAAGCTATAGGAAAACGACCAGTCTAGTCTAAGTCCATAATTATCATTGTCAGGATAGGACGTATCTTCTTCGCCTGTCATTCAATGCTTTGCATGAGATGATTGGCGATACAGTACAGAATCTTGCAACCACAATAATATTATAACAGTTTATCGTAATTATAATTATTATTATACATGTACATCAGATTAATTCAACTCTATTTCTTCAACTCTATTTCTTTAACTCTATTTATTTAACTCTATCTCTTTAACTCTATTTCTTCAACTCTATTTCTTTAACTCTATTTCTTCAACTCTATTTCTTTAACTCTATTTCTTCAACTCTATTTCTTTAACTCTATTTCTTCAACTCTATTTCTTTAAATCTATTTCTTCAACTCTATTTCTTTAACTCTATTTCTTTAACTCTATTTCTTCAACTCGATCTATTCTTCTGTTCTGCTATAGTCTGATTTCCATTTTATTATTCATCATCTTCTTCCAACCCCCACTTATATTCCTGGGCGCCCTGTCGTTTGCGCGCAGGACGTTTGCGCGCCGTCGTTTGCGCGCCGTCGTTTGCGCGCCGTAGTTTGAGCGCAGCCAAAAATGCCCGTCATTTGCGCGCGGGACGTTTGCGCGCGCGCAGTGTGGATTGACTTTGTACTATTATGTCTGCCATCTTCGTATGATCAAACAGCGAACTCCTGTGTGATGGGGCGGCCTATTTTTTTCGCACTTTGATGTGTACTCCTGTTCCTCTTCGCGTATAAACCTATATCAATCTATTGTTTATCAACCTTTTGTTCTTGTTTTGATTTCTCATGTTATACATGTCGTCTTCGTATAATGAAACAGTGAACTCCTCTGTTATGTGTACGATACTGAAATAGAAGCGGGATTGACGAAAACCGCTTAAGAAATAGAAGCTGGATGAAGGTATTTATAGATCTGAAATAGGAGGTGGAATTGCGAAAATCGCTAAAGAAATGGAAAGAAATGGAATCTGGATTAATTCATTTAAGATCAGAAATCGAAGCTGGATTAATTTTTTTAAGATCAGAAATCGAAGCTGGATTGACGAAAAACGCTAATGAATTGGAAGATGGATGAAGGTTACAAAATAGATTAAATAGAAGCTGGATTTATATGATTACAGTGGTTATTTCGTAGATTCTTTAGCTTGCATATTGTGACGGCGCGCAAATGACGGCGCGCAAACGTCCAACGCGCAAATGACGGTGCGCGCAAATGACGGCGCGCAAACGACGGCGCGCAAACGTCTTGCGCGCAAATGGCTGGACACCATATTCCTGTCATCCATCTCACCCCCCCCTTCAAATCCCTGTTGTGTGCATGCAGTTCCAAATATTCCTTAAAGTGCTCGATATCCATGCTTCTCCTTATTCCATTCTTATACTCCGCCCTTAAAGGCCTCATATCCTCTTATCGTTAGTCTTATACGGTGAATGGTCTTCAAGATATTTAATATTGGCCTCTGATCTCGACTTGATGTTTGCGCGCCATCGCTTTCTGCATTGTATAATGTATATACACAGGCGTTACAGAAGTTGCCTGCTACAATAATTAGAGTTATCAGTCTGCTTTTTCTCCTTCTGCATGATGACTATTCCTTTCACTTCTAATTCTAACTGCATGCACTTACCCTGACGGCCTGGCACCTCTTGTCCTCACCCACCCCCTCTTTCAACCCGGTGCACTTACCCTGACGGCCTGGCATCTCTTGTCTGCCCGCTTCCCTGGTGGCGCTGGTTCTGGCGAGACCTTCGACTCACAGCAGAGCATCAACGGTGAGTTGTTGTTGTTGTCCCTCTTCGACGCTGAATCATCATCATCCTTCGACAGAATCCTCAGCTGCTTCCATTGCGTCTCCCAGAAATCCATCTTCACAATCCAACGCGTCTTCCTCCCTCCTCCTCCTCCTCCTCCGTCTTCAATACATCTTTAACCCACCACATACATATTATTTATTATTATTATTATTATTATTATGCATTTTATTATTATGCATATAATGCGATTTATTCATTCATCCATTCATTCATTCCAGAATAATTCTATAGCGTGTCTTCATTGTAAACTACTCAGAAGCGCTCCCGAATCTAGCAGGGCGAAATATCACAGTTGTGAGTCTGTTGTATCCACCATGAAAAGACGCGATTCTGCATAGTTGCAATTCGTGCGAATGGATGCATGAGCAAAAAGCAATGAGCATGCTCAGAGCATCCCCTGCTGTTCAGAACGAATGGGACGGTGGCCTTCGATAGATCTACCTATATAGGCCTAATATGAACTATGGAGCAACAGAGCTCTCGCATGTAGTCTGGTGCAACACAAAGCTTAGGCTATAATAATAATATTGCTGAACCAGGGCAACTATCACATACTCGATGCGTTGCCGGGTAGAAAAGCCAATGTAATCATTGTAATGTCTACCATCTAGCTGGAGATTGTGGCCAAATAAAAGGGATTTTTCAACTATAGCCTATGCCTAATCGTGCTGCAGCCTGCAGGTCGCAATATAAAATCTTAGGCTATAGGTCTGCAACCGCTATACACAATCGAATACATTTTGTATTAGCCTAATCATGGTAGGCCTACTTGCAACACTAACATTCACCATCAAGCGAGTCAACACAGACGACCACGATATAAAATCAATCCATTTATATTAGGCCTACCTACGGGAAAAAATTTCGACCTCCCTGAGGCTCCCTCCCCTGTTGCAACTCATATGCTACATGTACAATGTATGTGTGGCGGAACTCTTTCCCATGCTTAGACGTAGGCCTTACGTACGTAGGCCAACAACTAAGCTTTTTTTATCCCTTTCCTCCACGAAAGTTAATTAGCTGAAGTTATCTATAAAACATTTTATTTTACCGTATCTAGCATAGGCTACTATTATTTTTCTATTAAACATCACTTGCTAGCTAAAATAATCATTTTTCTTAACCGGTACCGGCAAGGCCGTAGTGTTTTGGGTGTTTGAACACCCCCCCCCCCCCAAATGAAAAATGCAGAAAAAATCTATTGCATGTTTTTAGTTCGTGATGCAAAAACCATGAAACAAAGGCATGAAAACACCCCCCCCCCCCAAATAAAATAATAGATTAAATTTTGATATAAAAAATTGAAGCTGATGACTAAAAAAAGGTCATCAGAAATTTTGACGGAGAAAAATTCAGAAAATGGAAAATATTTCCAAGATTTCGACCAGATGACTAAAAAACAATAAAGGTCGTCAGAAAATTTGGCCGATAGGCCTATTGAGCCTCCCCAAAAGTGAAATCATGGCGCCGACACTGAAAACCCCCCCCCCCCAAATAAAATCCTGGCTACGGCCTTGGGTACCGGTATGTAATAATGGACAACCCATAATTGGCACTTTATAATAGACCTGCATAGCCTATAGGGCCTATAGGCTACATTCGAACATACACTTTGGCCGTCTCAAATAAAGGTTTCGCGACACAACTGTAGTATCGGGGACCTAAGTGTCGGTAGGGTCAGGTCAGGCGTCGTAAGGCTTGGTTATAGTCAGTTGTCGTGAGGGTCGGTTAGGGTTTGGGTTAGTTTCGTCATTTGATGCTCTCCGAAGATACAGTGGCCTATAATATGCCGGTCCCCATAATTTATGAATAGTGTTACTACCTATAGCCTACAACAACAGGTTGTGCCATAAAATTGTAGGCTAGGGCCTACAGTGCCTTTCAAGATGAGCCTCTATATAGGCCTAAAAAATTTTAAAACATACCTATTCTTGCAGAAATATTAGTAAATCCGAAAACAATTTTAATCCAGCCGACAGTAGGCTAGACCTACATGCGAACTCATCAAAATTTACAAATGAATGAAAGAACAACGATGATGACGTCAACAGTTACGTCATTGTCTGCTATCACGCTTAACCAGAAGCTTTGTTACAACGAAAAAATCGCTATTTAATTAAGCTTATAATACAATACAACTGTAATTAATTTTTACAATGCCAACTTACATAGCCCAGAAGTGCACATTGAAGTTCGGCAGACCTTTAAGAGCTAGGCCTATGGAGACTAGGTAGACTGGAAAAAGTAAGTTTTCAGTTGATAGCGAAAGACAGTCTAGCTAAGCGAGTTAGGAACATGAACATTAGGGTGGAGTGAAAAAACCGAAAATTGGAATTCCGAAAAGTAATGGCAACCAAACGTTGCCCAATGACATGGGGTCAAAAAATGTGTAAAAAGTTTTTAAAAATATTAATGTCTTCAGCCCCCATAAGTGGGCCAAAGTTTCCAAAAATTGCATTTTTTAAGGAAAATTGCCGGTTTTATCGTGAAATATTGTTACGGATCACCCCAGACTTCTAGGGTTCCTCCGCGACGAGGTTCAGGGTCAACTATTTACCCAGGACGACCCACCCTGAAACCTTGACAATGCCCGCTGGACCCGGCTCGGACGGTCTGTCCGAGTCTGCAACCGAAGAAAGAATTCAAGACGTTTTCTCCAGTTATCATCGGTTTTCTTCGACAAGCACAAAACTGAGCAGTTCACTTTCTCAGAATAAACAAGGTGTACAGCAATACCGTCATACCGTCAACAATATTAGCGATGAGGGTGTGTTCAAAGTGCGACTGTTCGAAGGGGGAGGGGGTACGCGAGGACTGACGAGGATGCGGACAGAGGAAGCACGTCCGCCGACGAGGATGCGGACGGAGGAAGCACGTCCGCCGAAGCTGTTGCGGACCGACGAGGATGCGGACGTAGGAAGCACGTCCGCCGACGAGGATGCGGACGGAGGAAGCACGTCCGCCGAAGCTGTTGCGGACCGACGAGGATGCGGACGGGGGAAGCACGTCCGCCGACGAGGATGCGGACGGAGGAAGCACGTCCGCCGAAGCTGTTGCGGACCGACGAGGATGCGGACGGAGGAAGCACGTCCGCCGAAGCTGTTGCGGACCGACGAGGATGCAGACGGAGGAAGCACGTCCGCCGACGAGGATGCAGACGGGGGAAGCACGTCCGCCGACGAGGATGCGGACGGAGGAAGCACGTCCGCCGAAGCTGTTGCGGACCGACGAGGATGCAGACGGGGGAAGCACGTCCGCCGACGAGGATGCGGACGGAGGAAGCACGTCCGCCGAAGCTGTTGCGGACCGACGAGGATGCGGACGTAGGAAGCACGTCCGCCGACGAGGATGCGGACGGAGGAAGCACGTCCGCCGACGAGGATGCGGACGGAGGAAGCACGTCCGCCGAAGCTGCTGCGGACCGACGAGGATGCGGACGTAGGAAGCACGTCCGCCGACGAGGATGCGGACGGAGGAAGCACGTCCGCCGACGAGGATGCGGACGGAGGAAGCACGTCCGCCGAAGCTGCTGCGGACCGACGAGGATGCGGACGTAGGAAGCACGTCCGCCGACGAGGATGCGGACGGAGGAAGCACGTCCGCCGACGAGGATGCGGACGGAGGAAGCACGTCCGCCGAAGCTGCTCCTTGCAATCGTCTGTAGAGAGACGCCGAACCTCTAGACCGATGCTTCGCTCAAGGCCGAGTTTCAAAGTCTAACACCCTCCACAAGTGAATCTTTGCCCGGGTCTGCGTTCTACCGCTACTCGAACCTGATTTCGACTGCACCCAAACAGGCGTGCAAGCCTCCTTATATACCAAGCTGAAAGCGATGCAAGCGAAGCGATGCAAGCGAAGCGATGCAAGCCAAGCGATGCAAGCCAAGCGATGCAAGCGAAGCGATGCAAGCGAAGCGATGCAAGCCAAGCGATGCAAGCGAAGCGATGCAAGCCAAGCGATGCAAGCGAAGCAATGCAAGCGAAGCGATGCAAGCCAAGCGATGCAAGCCAAGCGATGCAAGCGAAGCGATGCAAGCGAAGCGATGCAAGCGAAGCAATGCAAGCGAAGCGATGCAAGCCAAGCAAAGCGATGCAAGCCAAGCGATGCAAGCCAAGCGATGCAAGCGAAGCGATGCAAGCGAAGCAATGCAAGCGAAGCGATGCAAGCCAAGCAAAGCGATGCAAGCCAAGCGATGCAAGCCAAGCGATGCAAGCCATGCGAAACAGCTGTTAATAGCAAACAATAAAATAAATAAAATAAAAAATAAAACTATCTCTAGCGTCAACCAAAAACCGCTACAATTCCGGGCCACCAAAAGAAACCGGAAGTCCTCTTTCGGACACCATTAACTAAAACGACAGAATTCCTGTCCAGCTTCTAAGTTCAACTCAACTCAGAATTCAAAGCCATTCTATTCAAAGTCATGCAATACAAACTTCGAAGTCATGCAACATTAATGCAGATTAGTTCCTCGTAGAACTGGAGTCCAACAAACAAATTACTCTTTGTCCTTGAAAATGTTAACGAGAGTCTTCTCGTGAGACAATCAAAAGTCCTTTGCAATTCTGAACCATACACTACAATTAAACAAAAACGGAAGTCCGAAGCTGGACAACACTAACCAAAATAACAAAGCCCTTAATAATTACCACGGTAAGGTATCAATCATCTAAGTCAATAACTACTGGAAGGTCCAACATATCCCCGAAGACTAAGGGATCGAACTCTACTAAAGGCAGAGGAGGGGCTGGGTTTTCCACCACTGGAGGAGGAACAGCGACCACATCATCATCATCATCATCGATCACGATAGCGTCTATAAACGGTTCCACTTCTTGCACAGACACAGGCTGGTTATCCTGGAAGCCCTGAGACACTGCCTCAATCATCCACGAAGGACATTCAGGAAATTCCTCTCTTAACTGCCGCACTAGACGCCTAGAGGAAGCTAACCATACCAACCGACGTGCTCGACGAATCACACCGGCAAAAACGGTCCCAACATCACATTCTGCACTCTCAGCCGCTGGTTGAATCACTGAGGAAGGACCAGCCGACGGCGAATCAACCGCCGTGGTCATTACGTCACGTTTCAGAAGAACATCTTCCGATTGCGGCGGATCTCCGGTAAACAACCCGTCATCGGAAAATGGCCGATCGCCAAACATTGCACCCAGCAATGGATCGTGGGTCCAAGGCCTGTTAAATGACGAAGTCCCTGCTTCGTTAGAAGACCAAACAACCGGTGGCATGGAGTCCGCATGAGAAACCGCATCGGCCTTACGATTTTTCGTGACACCCAGACATGACGATTTTTTATGCCTTCGACTTCTATGACTCCTGAGCGTTCCATCTGCATTATCACCGGTGTATTTCACTCCACAGTCTTTACACTTAGCTTCTTTGACTGGACCCATACCATTGACCTCCAAAAATAATGAGTACCAATACAAACCCGACAGAAATCACTTCACACACACACACAACTAGCATGTGACAACCACAAGCGTAAAACGTAGAATGACAACAAGGCGACCGGTGGACACGAGCGCAGCACACGATGCCAGCCAAACCGATGCAGGCCGACACCAAACGATGCAAGCCGACAGCCGAACAAGGGCGGGCGAAGCAAGCGAAGCAGGCCTAAATGACGCAAGCGAATCAAGCGAAGCAAGCGAAGCAAGCGAAGCAGGCCTAAATGACGCAAGCGAATCAAGCGAAGCAAGCGAAGCAAGCGAAGCAGGCCTAAATGATGCAAGCGAAGCAAGCGAAGCAAGCGAAGCAAGCGAAGCAAGCGAAGCAAGCGAAGCAAGCGAGCGAGGCAAGCGAAGCAAGCGAAGCAAGCGAAGCAAGCGAAGCAAGCAAGCGAAGCAAGCGAAGCAAGGGAAGCAAGCAAGCGAAGCAAGCGAAGCAAACGATGCAAGCAAAGCAAGCGAAGCGCCGGTCGGAAGCAAAAGCCAACATGAAAAGCAAAGCAAGCTAAACAACTAGCACAAGCCAACGGCGTCTAAAAGCAAAAGCAAAAGCAAAAGCAAAAGCAAAGCAAAAGCACAACGCTTTGCTGTCCAATATCAAAACCCTACAGCAACCTACTGGTAGCGATCAGGTTTTCTAACAACACGCCGGGGGCGAAGAGACGTTGAAGCCATGGGTGCTTCCCCATGTGTTGTTGATCCTCTTTCTTTTGCTCGATCGATAATTTCTTCCCACTTTCCTTTGGTTCGTCCATAGCAAGGACGCAATTTGTCCACATGTGCCACAAAAGATTTAGCTTTCTGCGTTCTCTGGATCATGTAATTAACCGGACCGCATACCTTTGTTATCATAAATGGGCCAGAAAAGTTTTTCTGCCATTTAGGTGAACGTCCCACGAATCTACGAGGTGTAAAATACCATACCCAATCGCCTTCTGCGAATGTCTTAGGCTTCACCCGCAAGTCATATCGTCGTTTGCGACGTTCGGCGGCCGTTTTAAGATTCTCTCTAACCACTCGGTAAGCTTGTTCCATTCGTTCTGACAACTCCTGTACATAGGATGAGTACGTTGGTCTTTCACTTTTCTCTTCTTCCGGACACCCGAAGACAATATCCAATGGAGCTCGGTTCTCTTTTCCAAAAATCAATCGGTTTGGGGAAAATCCTGTGACTTCGTGGCAGGACGCACGGTAAGCAGCCATCACATAGGGCAATCGTTCATCCCAGTCGCGTTGATTGAGACTCACCACTTTTCCTAACATTGAATTTAGGGTTCTGTGGAATCTTTCAATCAAGCCGTTACATCTCGGATGATAGCTTGAAGTCCTGACTTTGTCTATTTCTAGGAGTTTACACAACTCCTGAAAAAGATTACCCTCGAAATTTCTCCCCTGGTCAGTCAATATCTGAATTGGCGTTCCGTAACGGACGATAACATTCTCCATTAGCGCCCTTGCAACCGATGTCGCTTCTTGGTTAGCCAGAGGGATGGCTTCGGCATATTTACTAAAATTGTCCATGACGGTCAATATGTATACATGTCCACGTCGGCTCCGAGGATGGGGACCGGTAATGTCCAGACTTAGCCGTTCCCACGGCTCGCCACAGGGCACTGGCTGCAACGGTCCCTGTTTAGGGGGTTGCCCTCTCCTGTACTGGCAGCAAATTTCACATTCCTTGCAAAATTGCTTCACGTCTTTTGACCATCCTATCCAATAAGCTCTCCGGCGTATCTGATATCGAGTTCTTCGGACTCCTAGGTGGCCGCCCGTTATCCCTGTGTGTGCCAATTTCAAAAACCGCCTCCGAATCGTTCGGGGTATAATCATTTGTTCGAGACCTTCGGGAGTACGTCGACACAAGACATCGTCTTTGAGATACAAGGCATCCCTCTGGTGCCAATAGACTTTTACCTCCTCACTTTCGCATAACATTTCTTGCAGGGATGGTACGTCGGTTCCAAGCTGTAGCCATGAGCGTACTAGTCTAAGTGTATCATCTCCCTGTTGAGCCATCGCGACAGATATCTCTTCCGTAACATCAGCTGATCCAGTCGCCTCGGTTACTGCTCGGGTGATTGCATAATCATGCGGCACACTATCCATTCCGCATTGTCGACAAGGCTTCCGTGACAACGCATCAGCATTTCCATGACGACGTCCAGGTCGATGAACAATCTCAAAATCATATTCCGAAAGGCGCTCCAGCCAACGGCCCTGCTGTCCAATTGGTTCCGGCGTTTTCTGTAACCACTGTAGGGCTGCATGATCCGTCCTCAGAATGAAATGCTTGCCCAGCAAATATTGACGGTAAATGTTCATGAAGTGAACGACGGCTAACAGCTCTTTCCGCGTAATGCAATAATTCCTTTCCGCAGACGATAGCAACCGACTGCCGTAGGCTATGACCTTTTCGTCTCCTTCAATTCGTTGAGACAGCACCGCTCCGATGCCGACATCGGAAGCATCACAATCCAACACATAGACAGCCCCGTCTACCGGTAGACTCAATATCGGCGATGTCGTCAGTGCTACCTTTAGCCTATCAAAAGCGTCTTGACATTCATTGGTCCACTCAAAAAGCCTATCCTTTCGTGTCAAAGCAAAGAGGGGTTCAGCTAAAGACGAGAACCCTAAAATGAATTTCCGGTAATAGGCACACAAACCAAGAAAAGATCGCACGTCTCTCAGTCGTTCCGGAATTGGCCATTCTACCACCCCCCGAACTTTAGTTGGATCCACTGAAATCCCGTCGGCAGAAACAATATGTCCTAAGAAGAGCACATTCCGTCTCAACAAATGGCATTTACTAGGTTTAAGCTTCAGTCCTGCCATCCTTAGACGCTGAAAGACTAATTCCATTCGTTCCAAGTGTTTCTCCCAAGTTCTTCCAAACACGATTACATCGTCCAGGTATACAAGACAGATTTCGAAGTTCAGCCCTGATAAGACAATGTCCATTAGACGCTGAAATGTGGCCGGAGCGTTGCAGAGACCAAATGGCATTACTCGCCATCGGAAAATACCTCGTCGAGTGACGAAAGCAGTCTTATCCGCATCGTCCGGACTCATGGTTACCTGGTGATACCCACTTCTCAAATCGAAAGTGCTAAACCACCCAGCTTCTGAGAGAGCATCGAGACACTCATCTATCCTAGGTAAAGGGTACGAATCTTTCTTCGTCTTGTCATTTAGCTGGCGGTAGTCGATACAGAACCGCAGACTGCCATCTTTCTTTTTAGCCAAAACCACATTGGCAGCCCACTCACTCATGGCCGGTTCTACCACGCCTGCAGCAAGCATTTGATCCAACTGCTTATCAATAGTCTCTCTATAGAAAAGTGGCTGTCTCCTTATCGGTTGTTTGACTGGTCGGGCATCGCCTGTATCAATTCTATGCTCAACAAGAGTCGTTCTACCCAAATCCGATTCGTTAAGGGAGAAAACATCCTTATAACTTCCAAGAAGACATTCTAATTTATCCTTCGCCTCCAATGGTACATCTTCAGGCAGGTCTGCTATCAAATCGTGAACAACACGGCTCTCAGCTGGTGTTTCAATAGGAGGTATCTCCTTACCTTCCATTGCCACTTCCACCGGATGTAAGCCACCGATTACCTGGTCCTTACAGAGCTTAGCTGGCTGTTCGCTTAGGTTTATTACTCTAACCTGGGCCGTGTTTGCATTATCCTCCACCAAAACCCGAGCGACATAAACTCCCGGCACGACTTCAGAGGTTTCTGTCATCCATGCCGGTGCACACACAGCCAAATTACCATACAAAGTTCTCGAGGGAACATCACATTGGGACCTAGGGTTCACAACCATTTCTTCTGCTACAACCACACGTCGACACCATGAGGAGCCATTACCCTTGACCAATGGAATGCGCTTCCTCCCAATAAAGAGTGCACCATTTCCAAAACCAAGTCTACAACGATGTTCTCTTAGCCATTCCATACCGAGCATTGGCTCGAAGACCTGATCAGACACTATGAACTGAGTGCTTACATCAAAACCACGCCAGAACTTTAACGGAACAACTACCTGACCAAGGACTCTTATCTCAGTACCGTTGGCTGCCAAAAGAATGCGCGAACTAGGTTGCCATTCTAAACCTTCAACAAAGTCAGAGGGTACTATACTCACTTCTGACCCCGTGTCGATGAGGCAGTTTCTCGGCTGGCCGTTGATCGTAGCTCGAACGTATATGGCGTTGTCGGTGGCAACCGAGGATCGTTCTCGGGTTGTGTGATTCGTGACAACACCGTTTGCTGTACCGGATGTCGACGGACCAGGAGTCTCGTTATTGGCGTCTGAAGATCGACGTGGCTGGCGGCACTGACGAGCGATATGACCCTCTCGGCCACAGTTGAAGCAGGCCCGGTTGCGCCCACCGACTCCAGGAGCAGAAACGCGCGGTCTCGAAGTCAGGTTTGTAGTCGGAGACTGGCTTCGAAGCTCTTCCAGCTGCCGCTGGAATCGTTCCTCCATCTGCTGCTGCCATTTTCGCTGAGACGCGAAGAAGCCTTCCAGTTGCGTCTGTAGCTGATCACCAGTGTCCATCTCTTGCGTTCCACGCACTCGGTTGGGTGGTTTGCGACGGTCATCAGAATCAGCCATCTGCTGATACGCTCCTAGACGCAGAGCCATTCTATAAGTCTCATCAATCGACTTTGGCTCCCTCTCCCGCACTTTGAGAGACAACTCGCGATCTCTGATAGCTTCCAGAAACGCGTCCCGAGCAACAATTTCTGTCGTCTCGCTTGAGGGTACTGGATATGCGAGTACCACCAGACGTCGAATATCGTGAAGCAGATCGCTCAGGCTTTCGTCTACCCGTTGTCGACGATAATATAGCTGTGCGCGAAATGTCTCTGCCTGCCCGTGGGAACCGTACCGCTGACGAAGTCGTTCGACAAGTTGTTCGTAGCTGACATTTTCTTTCGCACCGAAATCCCACAAAAGCTGTGTTGCAGCTTTGTCCAGAGCGCACCGAAGGAAGTCCACTTTATCGTCTTTCGTCCACCGATTGTGTCGGGCACACACTTCAAATTGTGCGAGGAAAGACTCCAAGGAACCGGTGCCGTCGAACTTTCCAGGCTTCATGGGAGTTTTTCTTTCACTCACCAGGCGGCTGACGTCTTCCAATACTTTTGAGTCCATGATGTTCCTGTCCGAAATCAGCACACTTTTACGCTCTTTCTTTGGCAAATCTTCAAAATCAATCTTCTCAACAAATCGACTGGACTCTACCTCGTAGTCGATAAAAGAGTCGGTTCTTCGTCTGGCGGTTGGCGAAGAAGTGATTGGCAAGCCAGCAGCACTTCCGTCCATCTCAGCACGAGGGAATTCACCTGTAGCAGAGCTCCACTTTGGAGTCGCAGAGAACGCCATCCTCCGGAATTTGCTTGCAGTTCCAATACGTTACGTGCTCCGGTAGCTGAAGTCTTTTCTGAGTTCTCGAGTTCCAACTTGTCGAAGTCCACCGAAATTCACCAAAACCGCTCTTCTTTGGACCAATTTGTCGATGTCCAGCGAATTTCACAAAATCCCACTTCGAGGTACCAATTTGTTACGGATCACCCCAGACTTCTAGGGTTCCTCCGCGACGAGGTTCAGGGTCAACTATTTACCCAGGACGACCCACCCTGAAACCTTGACAATGCCCGCTGGACCCGGCTCGGACGGTCTGTCCGAGTCTGCAACCGAAGAAAGAATTCAAGACGTTTTCTCCAGTTATCATCGGTTTTCTTCGACAAGCACAAAACTGAGCAGTTCACTTTCTCAGAATAAACAAGGTGTACAGCAATACCGTCATACCGTCAACAATATTAGCGATGAGGGTGTGTTCAAAGTGCGACTGTTCGAAGGGGGAGGGGGTACGCGAGGACTGACGAGGATGCGGACAGAGGAAGCACGTCCGCCGACGAGGATGCGGACGGAGGAAGCACGTCCGCCGAAGCTGTTGCGGACCGACGAGGATGCGGACGTAGGAAGCACGTCCGCCGACGAGGATGCGGACGGAGGAAGCACGTCCGCCGAAGCTGTTGCGGACCGACGAGGATGCGGACGGGGGAAGCACGTCCGCCGACGAGGATGCGGACGGAGGAAGCACGTCCGCCGAAGCTGTTGCGGACCGACGAGGATGCGGACGGAGGAAGCACGTCCGCCGAAGCTGTTGCGGACCGACGAGGATGCAGACGGAGGAAGCACGTCCGCCGACGAGGATGCAGACGGGGGAAGCACGTCCGCCGACGAGGATGCGGACGGAGGAAGCACGTCCGCCGAAGCTGTTGCGGACCGACGAGGATGCAGACGGGGGAAGCACGTCCGCCGACGAGGATGCGGACGGAGGAAGCACGTCCGCCGAAGCTGTTGCGGACCGACGAGGATGCGGACGTAGGAAGCACGTCCGCCGACGAGGATGCGGACGGAGGAAGCACGTCCGCCGACGAGGATGCGGACGGAGGAAGCACGTCCGCCGAAGCTGCTGCGGACCGACGAGGATGCGGACGTAGGAAGCACGTCCGCCGACGAGGATGCGGACGGAGGAAGCACGTCCGCCGACGAGGATGCGGACGGAGGAAGCACGTCCGCCGAAGCTGCTGCGGACCGACGAGGATGCGGACGTAGGAAGCACGTCCGCCGACGAGGATGCGGACGGAGGAAGCACGTCCGCCGACGAGGATGCGGACGGAGGAAGCACGTCCGCCGAAGCTGCTCCTTGCAATCGTCTGTAGAGAGACGCCGAACCTCTAGACCGATGCTTCGCTCAAGGCCGAGTTTCAAAGTCTAACACCCTCCACAAGTGAATCTTTGCCCGGGTCTGCGTTCTACCGCTACTCGAACCTGATTTCGACTGCACCCAAACAGGCGTGCAAGCCTCCTTATATACCAAGCTGAAAGCGATGCAAGCGAAGCGATGCAAGCGAAGCGATGCAAGCCAAGCGATGCAAGCCAAGCGATGCAAGCGAAGCGATGCAAGCGAAGCGATGCAAGCCAAGCGATGCAAGCGAAGCGATGCAAGCCAAGCGATGCAAGCGAAGCAATGCAAGCGAAGCGATGCAAGCCAAGCGATGCAAGCCAAGCGATGCAAGCGAAGCGATGCAAGCGAAGCGATGCAAGCGAAGCAATGCAAGCGAAGCGATGCAAGCCAAGCAAAGCGATGCAAGCCAAGCGATGCAAGCCAAGCGATGCAAGCGAAGCGATGCAAGCGAAGCAATGCAAGCGAAGCGATGCAAGCCAAGCAAAGCGATGCAAGCCAAGCGATGCAAGCCAAGCGATGCAAGCCATGCGAAACAGCTGTTAATAGCAAACAATAAAATAAATAAAATAAAAAATAAAACTATCTCTAGCGTCAACCAAAAACCGCTACAATATTCTTAGTGCAAAATAACTAACTGCCATTCAATACACCGTTGGAAAGAGCTCTTAACACTGAACAAAATGGTGTATTCATTTACAAAATAGTCCCATATTTGTAGAAGATATTAATTTTTTAACCATACCCCCTCTTCGCGGCATGTCGCGAAACCTAAAACAGTAAAACACTAATAACTTTTTTATCCTTTGAGATATTTCAATGCGTAATATGTCATTCGATTCTGTTTAGGACCCTCTTTCTAATGGTGTATTGTAAGGTGAGATTGCATATTTGTTTGTCTGATATTATTGGGATGGTATCTGATATGCACCTTGACTGAAAGCACTTCCAAAGACTTTCATGGAAGCCGTCACAGTAGGGCAAAGTCACAAATGTCAGAATTTGTCTCATATACTGGCATGCATCATTGACCATCAGCAAGTAATCATGCTTTTTTAAATTTATCCGATCCACTGTGTCTTAGAGGGACAGTAGTGCGTTACAGTCCTATAGTTAATTTTGATTTCAAATATCAGTTTCAGTTCTCGCGATCTTAATGGCGTCCGGACAGACTCATCTCTGTTGTCTGCACCTCAGCTACAGCTGCAATAGCTTCATTCACACTTTTAAGACAATTTCAAAAATACTCTAATCTGGACATTGAAACTGTCAAACTATCGAGCCTGACCGGTAATATGAAATTGGAGCTATTCTGTCCTTTGGCTGTGTTAGAACAGATTGCTGGAACAGCAACCATCCAGGTATGAAAGTCAATTAATTCTACATTATCTGTTGAGTTAAGATTCTGAGGCAGAACATGGAAGCACTGCACAGACAACTTTCTATCTTGTTTTCAGCTATTGACATTCTCCTCAGACCAAGTTCTTTCATAGGAGTAGCCTATACACCGCATTGGGATGATATCTATTATGCACCCTGACTGAAAGCACTTCCAAATACTACAGTCACTCTATTAGCCTAATATACCGCGTACAGGCTATTGGGGTGGCATCTAATATGCACCCTCACTGAAAGAAATGCCAAAGACTTTCAAAAAAGTCGTATTGCCGTCGCAGTAGGGTAATGTCACAAAATGTCAGACATTAGTCTCACATACTGGCATGCATAATTGATTATCAGCAAACAATCATGTTCGCTTAAAATTGTTTATAACCACTGTGTCTTAGAGTGACTGTAGTCTTTGCAAGTGCTTTCAGTCAGGGACCTCAGGGTGCATAATAGATATCATCCCAATACGGTGTATAGGCTACTCCTATGAAAGAACTTGGTCTGAGGAGAATGTCAATAGCTGAAAACAAGATAGAAAGTTGTCTGTGCAGTGCTTCCATGTTCTGCCTCAGAATCTTAACTTAACAGATAATGTAGAATTAATTGACTTTCATAGCTGGAGGGTTGCTGTTCCAACAATCTGTTCCAACACAGCCAAAGGACAGAATAGCTCCAATTTCATGTTATCGATCAGGCTCGATAGTTTGACAGTTTCAATGTCCAGATTAGAGTATTTTTGAAAGGTGTCTTAAAAGTCTGAATGAAGCTATTGCAGCCGTAGCTGAGGTGCAGACAACAGAGATGAGTTTGTCCGGACGCCATTAAGATCGCGAGAACTGAAACTGATATTTGAAATCAAAATTAACTATAGGACTGTATCGCACTACTGTCCCTCTAAGACACAGTGGATCGGATAAATTTTAAAAAAGCATGATTACTTGCTGATGGTCAATGATGCATGCCAGTATATGAGACAAATTCTGACATCTGTGACCTTGCCCTACTGTGACGGCAATACGATTTCCATGAAAGTCTTTGGAAGTGCTTTCAGTCAAGGTGTATATCAGATACCATCCCAATAATATCAGACAAACAAATATGCAATCTCACCTTACAATACACCATTAGAAAGAGGGTCCTAAACAGAATCGAATGACATATTACGCATTGAAATATCTCAAAGGATAAAAAAGTTATTAGTGTTTTACTGTTTTAGGTTTCGCAACATGTCGCGAAGAGGGGGTATGGTTAAAAAATTAATATCTTCTACAAATATGGGACTATTCTGTAAATGAATACACCATTTTGTTCAGTGTTAAGAGCTCTTTTCAACGGTGTATTGAATGGCAGTTAGTTATTTTGCACTAAGAATATTTCACGATAAAACCGGCAATTTTCTTTAAAAAATGCAATTTTTTGGAACTTTGGCCCACTTATGGGGGCTGAAGACATTAATATTTTTAAAAACTTTTTACACATTTTTTGATTCCATGTCATTGGGCAACTTTTGGTTGCCATTACTTTTCGGAATTCCAATTTTCGGTTTTTTCACTCCACCCTAATGAACATGGAGAAAGTTCCAGATGACGGGAACAGCAAAATAATGTGAAAGAACATTGGCCTGTCACGGAATAGAACAGGCCTATCCCCCCTAATAATCGTACCCCACCCTAGATGAAGAGAGGTTAAAAAGCCAATTCCGAGTGTATTTATTATTTATTTTTGCGAATTGACTTCCAGTTGCTTTGTTTTGAACGATGACACTAACATGTAGGCCTAGGCTATCTCTACTCCTAGACCTACTAAATAATTTTCGTTGATCCGAGAGAGTAGGCCTACAACACGCTCTGTTAGTTTAGAGATGAATGACAGGTGAGAAACAGGTCGGTATACTTTGAAAGGATTTCCTTATCAAGCGATGGTTTTTTAGAAGTGGAGTCACCAAAGAATGCTTGAATGTAGGCTAAATCTTCGAGAATTTCTCAGCGCCCGCAAAAACCACGTCAGGGAGACCAGCTTATTCACCGGCGCTGTCATCGTTGAAGAGGAGGCGAAAGTTGCCAGTTGATAAGGAGAGGTTGATTATTTTTTTGATGATGGGGACAATGATAGCTACATGTAGGCCTAGATGCGCACTCTTTCAGTAGGGAAGCAGATAATTATGGTCAATAGGCTAATAGGCCTAATGTTTAAATTTCTCGAAACAACTTGGCTGCAAACAGTTGGGCCATTCTGTAGGCCTAAAGTAAAGTCAAATCAAATTTATTGGAATCGATTCAATATAGGCCTAACATTCTACAATTCACAATGCACAATTTAGCCTAGAGCAAAGAATGCAGTGAAAATAATTATTATTATATACATTTAAATGTGCATGAGAATGTAGGATAATCAGAGGATAAGTTGAATCGACTGAATGTACAGACATGTAGGCCTAAAAGTTACCAGTCTGACCAAATTAATTTGGTCTGAATTATTGAGCAACGGATATGCGATTTCATTTTAGAGGATTTTTACCAAACGCGAGAATTTGGAGGTTTTTCTTAACAGCTATTAGCAACGAACTAGGGGGCGCCGCTGTTGGAAGAATTTTGATTTAATTGCCATAATGACGCAAAACTTTAACAAACTAAGGTCATTATTTTGTTAAATAAATCATTTAATCCTTTTAATTCTTTCAGTTAATGTTTGGATGATGTTACTGGCTGACAACAATTATAAGGTGAGATTAGTGTGTGACTTTGTGTCGTGACGGGGTTGGGCCTTGATGTTTGTACGTTGTGCGTGCACCTCCGTTGCCTTAATTAGCAATTTCATCGTCAATTATATTGAAATCATTTAAAGCTTTATTTCATTTTATCCCCTTCGAGATTTGAACATTCCAGAGTTGAATTGCGCTAATACGGTTTCTTTATAGTGGCGTTGAGTCTTTTTGTAGCGCTGAGAGTTTCGGCGAATAGCTTTACGATTTGAACTGTTGGTGTCAGGTATGAAACTCCGATGACATTCCTGAACTGTGGAACTTAAAATATCGAAAGTTGTGATTAGTAAGTCGTTTTTAGGGTTATCCGTAGTGTAAGTGCTAAATTACTATAATTATTCATCATCGTCAATTCCGTACTTGTCGTTGGTAAGCAAGTAGGATATCCACTTCAATCCTGCTTAAATTTAAGGAAATAATTTTTAAGTGGTCGAAATCCTGTTTAAGAATTATTGTCGTCAATCTAACTCCTATTAATTTTGAGCCAAGAATTTTTCCCCAATCCAAATTCTATTTGTGCGTGTCTTATGGCTGAGTAGATTTGCACCTTCTCAATCAATTTCTGCTAGAGTTTGATCTCATATTATTCTATAAACTTTTCCTCTGAGACTTTAATGTCTCAAAACCAAGGCATATAAAATAAGTAGCTCATTTCCTGTTATTAAAGACAGGAAACGACAGGTGCATGTAAATTTTACAATTCAATGACGAGAAACCTTACTCGTTCGTTAACTATTTGAAAGGTTTTGTAGGACAATATTGCACAAACTGAGACATAATGCACACATAGCTGTCCAATTCAGCTATTTTTTTACCAATGTAGATTTATGTTAAGAAATCTAATCATTGTTATTGTTCTTTCCCTATATTTTATAGTTTCAGATCGTATTTTTATCGTTTGGCTGCTTCGGGCTACTCTTACGAACAACCCTTTTGACTCGACGCAGCGCTTGTGAATAAGCTGGTGCCCCGCGCTTGGCTTTTGAGTGGCGCTTTAGAAGTTTGGAGATTACTATATTACAATTGCGATTAGTTACGACACCCTTTCTTGTGAGAAGGTCAGAACGTGGAATTACATGGTTGTGGGATCAATAGAGCTTATGAATTGAGTTAGATGGATTGATGGATTGATTGATTCTCACTTATGGTCATTGAATGGTATTTTCTCTGTATATTGCTTTGAAGGTTTGTTCTGCCGTTTACGAATAAAAGACGCATTTTTCTCTGACGCTCATTGTCTGAATGTTTTCGTCGTGTGAAGAATCATCGCCCCATCTCCCGTCGTTTTATCTAACATGTCCGTGGAGCAGAATGCTTCTGACAACGAGCGCAACATTCAAACTCTAGAATCTTGCAACAATGCAACAACTGACAACAACAACAATAACAACAACAGCAACAACGAACACGGTCATGCAACTGACGTTGTATCGCCATCTCCTCTGACATCACCGACATCACCTGACGATCCTCTCGCAATTCTGACACGTGGTCCCGATTATCTTCGAGCTCGAATTTTTCAGCGTCAGTCCGGTGAGGTTTGCAAGATGTTGGTGTTTGTGATTTCTAGTGAAAAGGCAACATTTGACTCGACTGTCGTATACATATGCGATGTTTGACCCAAGTCATAGTTAAGAAAGTTCTGTCTGCATGATAAACATGTATCAAATTTATGTCCTGACGCACTTCTGGATCATACTTAAGGACTGACTACATGGTTATAAATGTCCAGAAATAATACCCCAGGCTTTTAGAAAATACCCTGTTGGATTATAAAATCAAAGAATTATCTAAAATGAAGATTGGGATAAATATTTATTATATTATTATTGTTATAAATTTGTTAATTTTATTATCTTTTTCAGTCGACATAAGTAATAAACGCCATGCAATTAAAACCGGAGGCTGCAGCTATTGTTGTAAATGAACATCAAAGTGTCAATTTGGTGTTAAGTCTCGCTTAGATCTGGCTCAGCTAAAGTGCCACCAAGTTGAACCTTTGGATAGTTATAGACATCATCATCATCAATGATCATCATCATCATCAGTCATCATCAGTCATCATCATCATCAGTCATCATCATCATCATCCCTTTTGTCCAAACAAAGCTACAAAGCAGATTCATGTCTTCTTGATGGTTAGCCAGTCGCTTTTGGAACGGTGTCCCTTTTTTGCTGTGCTTCTTCTCCATGAACCAGGGTGCACTCTGATTCTTCTATGCACTTCTCGAAACTCCTAGCCATATTTAGGTCAGGAGCACCTCTGAGTAGCTGCTTTGAACGAGTTCTATAAAAATCATAGTATTGACTGAAAGAATGAATTATTAATAATTTATTATTGCACTGTGATTGTTTGTTGCTGCAGGACACTTACTCTAAATGTCTTCTTGTCTTGTTTTCAACCAGGTTTTGAACGCCAAACTCCTCATAAAAGTGCAGCTGAGTCATTACTAGAGTCGAGACGACTTTTCGTGCGTCAAGAGAGCGAGTCGAGCGGAGTCATGTCAATGACGACTTATCCGTTGAATGTCACCACTGACACGACGTACGTCTTTCTTCAGTCGCTCCTTTCAGCAGTGAACGTAACTGATATTTCTTTTGTTTATTCACTGCACCTGCTCTTTTGCCGTGCTCTTTTGCTTCCAAGACAGTTTCTGAAAGGAATTTATTTGTGTTTTAATTATATTTGTTTTTAAGTTCGACAATTATATTCTGTTGAAATTGTATTTTGTTTACATTATATTTGTGCTTGAATTACATGTGTGTTGAAATTGTATTTTTATTTAAGATTATATTTGTGTTTAAATTATATATATGTTTAAGTTGATTTTGTGTTTTTATTATATTTGTGTTTTTATATTGTATTTTGTATTTATATTAATATTATATCCAAATTATATACCAGAGGCACTTTCTAGATATGTTTTAATACAATACAATTATACACTTTTCATTATCCTGCATATATGCACATAATTAAATTGCAACGATGTTTTTGTTGTAGTACTGAAGAGATGTCGTCGGAAAGTGGATTGGTTGAGTCTATGGTTTCCAAACTGTGCATTCCAAAAACCGAATCTCCTGACGTTGGTGGCACGACTGCGTCTCCCAGCAGCACATCGCACGGCACCAACGCTCACGCATCACTGCGCACACTCATGATCGGCAAACGTCGATTGTGCACAAAAGCCGACGATCCTTACGTTGGCCAGAAGCAGCGCCAGAGATTAGGAAGCGCCGACGTCGTCGTTTCCACAGAACTCAACAGGTTGTCAGATGCGGACGGAGGAGGAGAACTGCAATGGAAAGCGATGGAGTTTGGTCTGCATCCGAAGCAGCGGAGTCAGTCGATTGCGAGCAAGACGGGGTCAAGCGAGGTCATCGAGAAGGTCAATCGAACGGAGAGGTCAGAGGCGGAGGGTGGTTCCAAAACTTACGAGCCGCCACGTGCTGTCTGTCGGCTGAGTCTCGCAGGAGTCGAATCGATGGATGTACAGTCGGAGGCGAGGCACCTGTCTACGGTTGGAATTTCAGAAGTGGGTCACCAGTGCGATGGAGCGTTGTGTCGTGGCGCGATGAGGGAGGTGGATGAATCGGAGGACTGCAGCAAGATGGATGGGGATGAAGTCGACTCGAGCTACAAGTCTGTGCTTGCGTCTTTTCCTGCGTCTAGCGAGTGGAGAGATGGCAGAGGTGAGATGGTGGTTGATAGCGATCCACGCTGCGTCCTTGGCTTCGACCGAGCGGATGATGCAAAGGGCGCTCGGCTTTTCCGTCGCTACAGGAAAGTCGCTGGGAAGTCCGGATCGCGGTCGGATCTGTTGAATCGTTTGACATGTGCATCGTCGTTGTCGGAGCAGCAGCAGCAGCAGCTGCAGGGGAATCCCCTTGCGTCGAGAGACAGCGCTGATTTGGACGCGTTTTTCAGCGAGATGGGAATGGATCGGTCGGCCATTGAGTCGGCTTTGACAGAGAGTCAGTTGGAGCAGACGATTTCAACGACGAGTCTCAACGTCTTTGAGAACATTAGCTCAATCGGGACTCCACTCGACAGTCGCAGCTGCACGAGTCGCGACTCGCAACCGATGGACGAAACGATGTCAAAGTCGCTCGACCTTGACGAGCCGCAGTCGGGACTCGCGGTTTCGGTCGTTGAGCGCAACGCTCGAGTGATTCGGTGGCTGTGTAATATTCGACGTGTTTCAACCGTGACGGATGATGGCGAAGTATGACCCATTATTATTATTATTAAATAATATTTAAACATATTAATATGTTTAAACATATTTAAACATATTAATATGTTTAAATATGTTTGTAGCGCGTGATGATACTATTATGATCGTCTATTTGCACCAACTGCTCGCTGCGTCGTTCAGATGTGTTTTTTCAGTGGATGATGCAGTTTCTCGTGATTACTGTATTAACAGTTGGAAACATTTGTTGAATCGAAAGTAGTTTAGCCTCTTGCCTTAAGGGCAATTACATGCGTGAGTAAATTTAGATATTTTAAATTTTACCTTTGAATTGCCTTTTGTCTGTCATACATAGTCACATGAATTTTTTTCTCCTTTTAAAATTTTGGTCCAAAATTTGCATTTTAAATTGGAATTTTTCTGCCTATTTAAAAATTGCCTCTGTCTTCGTACTTTTCCCAATTGAACAGTGATGAAATTTTTCTTGCTTGTTTCATTAAATGTTCATTCTTTCCTGTAGAATGTACAGATTTGTTTCAACCTCATCTGTAGAAATTATTTTGCTTTAAATAAATTGTTCCTATTTGGATTATGTCACATCTAAACATTAAATCCATTTTAAATATTCCTCTGAAATGTTGCCTCTGAGATTATTTTCCATTTGAAAATTTTGTCTTTTTCTTTTAACCCAGTAGCATAAATATCTAATACGTTTCCAATTCAACTCTGATTTAAAAGATCTGTGACTTTTGCAATTTGCACAAATCAGTGATTATCAGCTCGTCATTAAAGAGTAATATTTTCATATCTAAGATAGAGTTGGATGTCTTGATTGACAGCTGAAGTATTGCTGCTTGTCACTTGATTGACAGTTTGTAACATAATTGAGAATGCTCATAATTATTTGAGTTTCCAGTCTCAAAGCCCTGCTATTGTTTGAATACTGGAAATCTTGGCAAAACTTGGCTAAATTGTAAGGCCTAAAAAAAAAAATGTTGTGTTTCCGGTAACAGAGCTAAAAAAAATTGGGTAGGTAGGTCGGAAAATATTTTTATTTTGTAAAATATTTTTATGCAGTGACTATCCAAAAAAGTATACCCCACTAGTCTTTTTTGCACGCTGAAACAAAGTACGTGTTCTAAGCAAGTATAAACTGCCTATTTCCTGACTGTCTGCACCTAAAACTGCTCTAGAAAAAGTCCTATTAATTTCATTTTGTTGACATCTCTTATGTTATGTCAATACAAATGTTAAAAAAATATTTTTTGAAAAAAATGTAAATTTTTTTTGTGAAAAAAATGGGGTTTTTTTGAAATTTTTTTTTTTAATAAAAATTTTTTACAAAAATATTTGGGTCGCGGCCGTAAAAATGGGTCGGTCGGGTTACCAGAAACACAACAATTTTTTTTTTACGCCTAATTGTAATTGAACATTTATAAAGCGTCGCTCACAGATTCAGTAGCACAGGCTAAACCTTTAATGGCACAGAGAAATGAATGAAGCTGTTGACAAAGCGTGAGTTTTTGATTCTAAGAATGTGCAATGCTTGTTGGTGGCCTATACAATACATGCATACCTGTTAATTTAATTTTATTTCCTGATCATTTCCTGCCTTTATGAGGTTAAATTTTGACTAAAAGTGACCGCCGTGATTCCAGAACATGTTTTAAGTTTATTTGTTTGTGTAAAAGATTTATTTATTAAGTGGTGCACCTTTGTCTCTATTATACAGATGGATATGAACGAGCATTGCTTTATTTGTTGCACATCAATACTCTGGTATAAATATTACTCACAGATAGCTGGACATGTTTGTGACATCATACATTGATTGACAGCTGAGGTATTCCTGCTTGTCACTTGATTGACAGCTTGTGCATAATTGAAAATTTTACTTCTCCGTTTAATTGATCTTGTCATGTTATCGAAGAGGAGAAGATTTGAGATTGGTCTGTGTTACCATATATACAAATTATGCATGCATGTAGTGGTTTGCTTGTGATTACTCAGGCGCAGTACCTAATCAGTTAGACCATTTTCCCTGAAATACAAAGGGTATTGGTTCAATTGTTCCCCTTATGGTTAGGGTTTAAGGGAAGTTCTTTATTCGTGCCATTGCCAAGGATTATATATATTGATTTTTAATTGGAATCATATATTGATAAATCACCACACCAAGAGAAACTCCGTCAGTGGCCTTCCTGACACAAAACCGTGATATCAATTTCCGATAAAATAACAGATGCTTGGTCATTTTATATTGGAGTTTAATTACTGCATTAATAACTGCATAGTAAAACTTGCCCATAATTATTGCTGTTGCTATCCACTGAGAAAGTTGAGTGAGGAAGTGATATCAATTTCCGATAAAATAACAGATGCTTGGTCATTTTATATTGGAGTTTAATTACTGCATTAATAACTGCATAGTAAAACTTGCCCATAATTATTGCTGTTGCTATCCACTGAGAAAGTTGAGTGAGGAAGTAAATACTGAATCGTTAGGCTTGTCACACAGATTTAAATATAAAAACTCAACTTTTCTGTGCCACTCAAAATCCAGTTCTCAAGCGTGAGCAGAGTTTGGTTTAAGTTCTTTGGGGGCCAAAAATAAGTTGGGCTTACGAGCGGCACCGAAAATATTTTTATCAACCAAATTTCTGAAGACCTTTTTCTGACAAAAAGTTGATGACTTTTTTTAGTCCTTCAGTTGAAATCTCATAAAAATATATCATTTTTCCCATCCAAAGAAACTTGATGACGTTTTTAGTTCTTTGGTCGAAATCTCATGAAAATAGATAATTTTCCCAACCCAAAAAAGTTGATGGCTTTTTATTTTTTTTTGTCCTTTGCTTGAAATCTCGTGAAAATAGACCATTTTCTTTTGGTTGTTGAAAATCTCGTGAAACAAATTTTTTTCATGCAGCCTTCTTGGGGGCTTAGTTTCCCTCCCTAACCCCTGATAAACTCTGCCAATGCAATTAAGTCCACAATAACCTGTCTACTTTGTCGATTATAATGTCTGGTCAGAATCATGGGTGGCAGAGGTGGTCGAGAAGTTGAGAACTACATGTAAATCCTTATGTTCGATGTAAACATGAAATTATTTTATAATTTCTTGTAAACAAATGCTGTCACCAAGTGATCTGATTTTGCGTGTTTTTATGTATTCTTAGTAATTTTCTGCTATTTGTTGATGATCATCGATTATGCAAATTTATGTTGACTTTAGAAGGATCTAGTGATTCTATTGATACAATTGATACAGTGGTCAATTCAGTGACACACATTAACCATGTAACACTGAGCGTATGGGTTGGAAATCATCATGTAAGGATCTTGAGCAAGTCCCTCGGTTGCATATGCGTAGCGCTGTGGATTGATGCTTAGTCAGTATATAGTGGTGCTTAGTATAATATTGTGCATTTCGACAGTAGTGAATTCTATGTACATTTATTATTATTATGTTTTTATATAGTGCACCTTCAAGGCAAGATACTCAGAAGCACTTCCAGTCCTACCGCAGCAAAATAAGGCAGTTCTTAAGTTCTATAGCAACTGGTTTCTTTATATTTGCAAATGTCGTGGGAAGGAACCAAAGTTGTTGCATCCTGTTCAACATTGATTCTAATTTAGTTTTTTCGTCGCCCAAAGTGAACCCCACCCGGGTGTGGAAGCATTGACACTGCTTGCCACTGACAGTATATATGCTTTAATTGTGTCCTGTGGTTTGCAAACGTTGATGTTCATTGATGACATTTTATTATTATGTGTGACATGGATGTGAAATTGAATTAGACTGGTGGACTTGGTATGACCTCAAAGATCAGCATATCAGTGCAGAGGAAATATAAAACGCATTGCGGCATTTGTTAGGTTGGAACAGCATTGTGGGGACATCTGCCAATGTGTCAACATAACTTAATGTACCAGTGATAATTATGATGGGCACTTTCTTGAGATAAATTTCATTTTTACTAATATTTATACACTCTTGTATCAGTATCTTATGATTGTCAGGCATTCTTCTCTGTAAAGTTTGTGAGATGTTGATTGTGCAATGGTTGTATTTGCTCTTATTAGTGATCTTTTTGGCAATATGGTCATCATGATTTTTGGTTACTAGTGCTTATACAAGAACAGCATTTATTAAGAGCCATTGTTTCACCATTAGACATGGACAAACCGTTGGCCAGTATTTCCAAAGTGACATATGTACCAATACTTTGGACATGTGAAATTCACGACTTGCTGGAATTTCTGATGTTGTAACACTTTTTAATCACACTATTGGAGTCCATTTTTCTTGTTTGATGACTTATCACCTTTCATAAATCATTTTGAAAATGATATAATTCATTTGTTTTAGTTGCACTTTCATAAGCAAAAGAATGCTCAATATTTTAGTATGTTGAACTGTCTATATATAGAGAGAGTTTCTGGTTCAGATCACACTGTTTTTGGGATGATGAGATGTATGATGAAATTTGTTGGAATGCATTGAAGATCGTGCAGCATTTGGAACTTGTTAATGGCATAGTTGTTAAAATTTTAAAACTGAATAAGAAACAGAGAAAATTTTCTGAATGAAAAAAATTAAAGTACAAAAAATTGTCTTACGTTGCATTTCTAATTTATGAACCTTGCTTGTGCAAATTTGGTTTTAATTAGCAGATAAAAAACATCTTTATTCTCTCTGTCTTCTCCTCCGTCATCGATATGACGATGAGGCCTTTATGAATTTCCTCCAAACTTCTCTGCTTCTGATTATTTCTCCGATCTCGGCTAAGCTGGTGCCCTTCTCTTTCAGGTCTTCTTTGATGTTATCTATCCAAGTCTTCCGCTGTCTACCTCTACTTCTTTCTCCTTCTACATGTCCATGTAGTGCAGCGTTTGGCAGTCTTTGTTCCTCCATTCTTCTCACATGACCGAACCATCTGAGTCTTCTCTTCCTGATTTTTTCTATTATCGTTTCATCGACTCCTAGTTCTTCTCTTGTTTTTTCATTTCTGATCTTCTCTCTTCTGCTTCTGCCTATGATTCTCCTCAGCCAGCTCATTTCTGCCACCAACAGTCTTTGTTCGTCCTCTTTTCTTAAAGTCCAGCATTCAGATCCGTATAGCAATACTGGCTCTACTAAGGTATGATAGAGCTTCATCTTAGTTTTGATGTTGTAACACTTTTTAATCACACATCTTTATTACTAAACACTAAATAATATTGATCTACAAAAGTAATTTTTGTTTCTTATGAGTTTGGTTTATTAAAAATATAAAAAATGGAAATAAAAGAGGGAGGGGTAGAACATGAGAAAAAAAACCCGAAAAGCATGATTGTTCTGAAAAAACCTGTTTTTTTCAACAATGTAATTGTCATTGAGATGGTTTAGGTGTGGTGGTGGTGGCAGGCATGCGGATTTTTCTGGAGTTTAAAGTTTGTTACTTGGCTACGTTGTACGTATGTGAGTTGCAGTTGATTTTGAAGCATACCAGATGTGCTGAGAAAGCATTCCATAGTTAGTTTTCAGTTGGAGATTTTTTGTTTTCTAATTAATTTTATTTTTATTAATTTTATTTCAGTATTGCTTGATGAGATTCTCTGTGTTTTGGGGCCGACGTTTTGAAGAGTGCTATGTCAGTGACCGGTGTCATTACTAAGTGTTATTACTTTTTCTGCAATCAGTTTCCTCATGCTCCCCCATCCATCACTCCTAGGGTTTACCATTCAAAAATAAAGTCTCTCCACTTTAGACACTCTTACCCTGACTCGCCTGATCTTCCACAATCCAATTCTTGACTTAAACGTCACACACCTTGACAGATATACTTGTCATCTCTGATCCTTTGGTAACTGCACTAACTGGACTACTACCTCCTTCGGACTATTCTTTTGAACTCTTCTAACTAAACACAGTGCTTGTGAATAAGCTGGTGCCCTGTGCTTGACTTTCGAGTGGTGCTTTAGAAATTTGGAGGTTACATTACAATTGCGGTTACGAGGTTTTGCTGATACTATAATTGGTGTTGCTCTTTCTGAATGTCATGCTGATGGATAATAACATCTGTTGATTCCAATACCAGGTTCTAATCAGGAAAAGAAATTGTCTGATTTCTCTTACATGAACACCAAGCAACTGATCAGATGACTGTGCAAGTCTTTTAAAATATATTCTTAGTATATTCTGTTATTAGTTGATGATTATTTATGCAAATTCAAATGACTGTAGAAGGAATTGGTCATTCTAGTGACACATTCATTGCAATTGTGTTTTCACAGTACTGTACTACTTTCAATTTTGATGCATGATGTAGTTGTTACAGAATTGATTAGTGATTTAAGTACGTTTCATATGTGATTGGTGTTTGATGATGAGGCAGGTCTGATTGGGTGGATTCTGATATGGTGGATTCTGATTGGGTGGATTCTGATTGGGTGGATTCTGATTGGGTGGATTATGTTGGTGGATTCTGATTGGGTGGATTCTGATTGGGTGGATTCTGATTGGGTGGATTCTGATTGGGTGGATTCTGATTGGGTGGATTCTGATTGGGTGGATTATGTTGGTGGACTGAACTTGTAAGTTCTGCTTGTGCACTTTGCTCTACTTCATTGTTTTGATTGTGGTAAATTTGGGTGATGTGGTAAATTTGGGTGATGTGTGCTCGGGTCCTCTTCCTCTTTGGTCTGCGTGGGTGGGTTTTGTTTCGATGGTCTGATAGGATGGTAAGTTAAGGAGGGGGGTATGCTTGGGTGTTTTTTTAAACTTAGGGAGCGGTTTGTTTCAGCAGTTTGTTAGGGTCGTCAGTTGTTGGAGAGTCTGCTTGCTTCAACTTGCTTGATGTATTCTTCTGTTGTTGGCTTGTCTACAATTTGTGACATATCAAGTCTTGCCAGTTATTTCAACCACACCAAAGAAGGTGAATGCATTTCGCAAGAGCTTCTTCTGTATTTCTGTACATTCGTCTGTGGTCTCCTTCTTCAACGTCTTCTGTCATTGAGATTGTGTGTAAGCAGAGGTTGAGAAATCTGTGATGGAAAAGACATCTGACATTTTTAGATTTCAAACTTTCAATTGATGAGTTAGCAAGTCTTTCCGAATAATAAATTAATTTCTGTTTCCTTGAGTTTTGAATTTCTTCAACTGTATTTCTATTGCCTTAATACGGTCTCTATAATATTATAGCTGCTCAGTTTTCAATGTTGGGCCTATTGATCTGGTGCATGAGATCCTTCACCAATCACCACCAATGCGCATTAGAATGCTCCATGCCACTCAAAGTCCCCCGTGTACGGACCTCGGCTTCCTTACAAAGAGGAGTAGGCGTATCATGGGTATCGGTAGTAACTGTTGTAATTTTCAATATGACGACACTCATAATAAAGACCATTCGTGTCAACCTCCGTCATCCAGGTTCGGGACTGTGTCCGGTTACACAATACACATGCAGCTGATTATAAGAAGGTATACGCCTAAACGTGCAGTGCATTAATGCTAATCCCACAAACAAGTGCTCCCACAAATGTAGGCCTAGATACAATGTCAGAGTAATAGTAATGGTCACTCAAGGTATTCTGCTTATATCCTTCACTTCTCCAGCGTCCTTGGATTAATTTCTAATTTTGTTATGCCTTCTTTGTAAGTGAATTACTGTTTTGGACGAGATCTGGACAACCCTCGACCGTTGCTCCTCCTACCACAACAACAGCTGAGTCTGTGCTGAGCAAAGTAAATGTCTGATTGGCTTTTACACACAATTCCTGATTTAATGTTTCAACAGCTGCAGGCGAGTAGCTGGCATCATGGACGGTCGGTTCCTCGTTCGTCTGAGAACGTGCTCCAGATGACTTATTTGATCCGGAGTTCCGCGAGATTTGAACGGACTTGTTGCTGATGGTTTGAAGGAGGGGCGTGTGGGCGGGGCTACCGCAGGGGGCTGGCACGTTGCCAAGTTGATCTGTTTTACGCCAGCTGTATAGTACAAAGACTTTTAGCGGCGCCCTCCTCCCTTCTTCCAGGCTTGGGACTGGCACTGGCAGGCACTATGCAGCTGGTGTGCAAAGCCTGGACTCCCAGTGGCGGAGGTACTGTCGCCCTTGCGTTCTTTTTCCTCGCCTAACGGCGTACGCATCGGACTTTACGTCGTCGAGTGAACCTCTTGTGTCGGTGCTCGAACGACGCTTCGAGGGTCGTTGCCCTTGCGCACTTGGTCACCGACTCCGGTCTCCGTAGATGTTGAAGTCGGCTGCAGCTCCCCCGCCACGACAAGGCGTACGCATCGGACATCTACACCGTCGGGTGGCATCTATGGTTCGATGGCCCGAACGGCGCTCCGGGGGAGTGGCACGTTGCCGGGATTTGTGCGGCTACAAGTAGTTACGATAGGTTTGTTTGGGCTGATGCAGGAGATTGAAACGGCGCCAGAGTGGGCGTGGCTACCAGAGACCGTGCATCTATTTTTGTATTTTGGGACCAGAGGAGGTACTTGGGAGTGGCTAAGACAAGTCGTTGCTAGGTGAGGGCGGGTGTGACCATCACGTGGTGTTGGATCATGAATAGATTGGGCGTGGCTTCCGCAGGGCGTTGTGCTGTTGCCAAGGTGAGCGTGGCTAGCGGCTAGTGTTGGGCCAGGGTGGGCGTGGCTAACACAGGGCGTGTGAAATAAACTCGAATGTTCCTGGCTGCTGCGTGACGTCGGAGATAGGCAAGGATAGGCGTGGCTAATGTACGGTGACGTCAGGATGCTAGGATGGGCGTGGCTTCCACATGTCCGTCGAAGGCAGACGGCATAGGATTGGCTGTCGTCTTCAACTGCCGAAACATTATCTGAATGACACCGGGTCACAAAGGTCGCTTCAAAATCGTCATCGATAGTACCACGACAATGCATTTCGAACAGCTGAGGAGGATTGGAAGAGCTCAACGGAGCCTTGGTGGACGGAGACGGGGCGAGGCAGAGCCAGTCGAGCTTATGAGGCTGGTCGATTGGGACCTTGTACCGGTCGAGCCTTGGTTGATGAGGGGTTCTAGGTCCTCCTCCTCCAAGGGATTCTTCGACGTCCAGATACTCCGCCTCATCGCTGCCCAGAAGGACGGCTGACTTGAGGCACTTGGTCACGTGACTCTTCCGCCTGAATTAATTGCAGTTTAGCATAGAACAATACATGACAATATATACAAATTGTTATTACTAAAATTATTATTAGACCTATTAGGGTAATTGTTATAATTATTTTAAATATTCCCTCCCGAGGTATTTAGGATCCCTCGGGGAGTTTATTACCAACAGTTAGGTCACTACTGTTAATTAGTCATTTATTAGTCATTTAGGCCTACTACTATCACCATTATCATCATTATTATTTCCAACATTTATTCTTTTTGAGCCCGAGGTAAAAAAGACCCCATAGTAAGCTATTATTTTATCATCATTCAATATAGTTTTTGTCATCATCATCATCATCATCGGTATCAGCAAAATTATCATCATCGGTATCAGCATAATTGCCATTACGCCTATGCAAAACAAGAGTGATAGTTAGAGCCTCTATGGAACAATCCTTTCCTTAGCAACAGCTTTTAGAAGTTCGTTGCCGTCGCCAGCAATAATTACTTCTGGAAAATTGCATCTCTAATTATTAGTGCCAAGATATTGCGCTATTATTATGATTATTTGAAAACGTTTAATTAACGTTGTCCTATGACATCAATGGCCGTTGACGACATGCAGTATACAGAAGAGGATTAAAACAAATTCTATAGCATCCTAAAAACACCGTCAAAAGGTTTCTAAATGAAGCTTCATAATTTATCTCAAAAGATGTTGCGCTGCATCGTATCCCAGTAGTGTAAATAACGTTTTACATGACATTGTGTCTAAGAGAAGTTGATATTTGACCGTAGCATTAGGCCTGTGTCACACACTAAATATAGATCTATGGATACATTGTACAAGATTATAGGCTATAGGCTATAAGCTCTATTTAAATCATCAATGTAGGCCTACACAAATAGCTTAGAAAATTCGCGAGATCGTTGTTTTAGGTTTTTTCTGCAATTCAGAGCATTTCGAGTCTTGGCATTTTCCACAAACGAATGTAGGCGAAATGCAACACTTGAATTTGGCATGAATAGCATCGTCCACCGTTTCGTATTCGCATAAAATTATCAGCAATTGAAAATTAAGAGGATTAAATTCTAGACTGCGTTTGTAACGCCACCGTATTATAGGCCTATATACTTTGGTGCATCGCAATAAAGCGCTGGTGAATTAATATTTATTATTGTTTGTCTTGCGCACATGTCCTGCGCTTAGCTCTAGAGTATCGTTTTTGAAGTTGGGAGATTACTATTAGGCCTACCAATCGAGTTACGGTTACCAGGGCCTAATAGCCTATAATAGCCTATAATATTATAGGCTTATATAATTATATAGGCCTATACGATAACAACATTAAGATTACAATTAGGCTACGATCACCTTCTTCTGTGGATGAGCAGAAGCAAGAGCAGAATTCCGAGCACGATTCCCAACAATATCCCGATTGCCGCAGCCGCCATTATTCCTACAATTAATCTGAATTTGATAAATCATTTCAAAGGCCTTGTCTCAGGCATCAAAATGACACAAAAATTATTGCTCTAGCTTAATTCTAACCGAAGATAGGCTATAAGGAAATAAGCGGCAAAATTTAATTAATTAATTAAATTAATAAAAAAAATAATTTGCAGATCGAGAGCATTAAAATAGCTTAACAACTTGTCTTTAAAAAAAGTGAAAAAATTTCCACAAACATTTTTTAGATTAAATTTTTTTTAAATTAAAAATCCCAAACATGGTATTTTTCTAATATCTTTGCTGATGTGTAATCTTCGACTTAATGCTGATTTCGGTGCGCGGCGCCACATAGGGCCTACATGTAGGCTATAGCCTAATAGCTATTATATAAGATGTCGTTATACTTTGAGTAGGCCTATAGCCTAATAGCTAGGTTAATAACAGTGGACGTAGGCCTATAAGCTTATTTTTAAATTTAAACTCCAATCTCAAGCCTGGATAAAGTATGTCTGCCTGTCTGTCTGATTGTCTGATTGTCTGTAGGCTATATCGGGGTTTTCATCTGAAGACGCTTTTCACTTGTGTTGATCCTATAACCTCGTCAACGTTTCAGTGATTCAAACTTCGGATCCTGAAAGACAGCAGCTATGATTAGGCCTAGGCCCATACCTAAATGCTAATTTATATCAATCCGTTTATAAATCGTGAGTCCATCTACCGATCGGAAATGACTTCATTCCACTTGCGCCGATCTCAGCTTCCCGTTGCGAATCTACGAAATGCAAGATGAAAAATGTATAGGCTAAGTTATTAAAGACCCATAATAATTAATTATGGAGATTGGATAATGCTAACGACAGGTTAAGGTTTGCCGGAGGGTGACGGGGTTCATGGTCTAGTCTTTCTTACGGCTCTAGAATAAAGTCTTCATCGCATATCCCCAACTGCACGTGGATCATAGAATGGCACACCAGTTAGGCTACTTTTATATAATTCCCATGGCAAAAGGACTACAGGCCTACTACAATTATTATTTCTGCTACTGCTACTGCTGCCATCGGTGTTAATTATGATGATGATAATTAATTATATACGGCAATAATTGAGACACATGAAATGTAGTTGATCGAAAGACAGATACACAAAGACATAGATCGACAAATACAAAGTCACAAGAAGACACACGGACGCAGACACACACAGACGAATTGAATGGCACAAAGACGGGAAACAAACAGACACACCCTGTCACACAGAAACCAGCAGGACACAGAGAGAGACAGACAGACAGACCGATACAGAGAGACAGAGAGAGAGACAGACAGAGACAGGAACATAGACAGGGACATAGACAGAGAGACAGTGATAGAGAGAGAGAGAATGTGCATGTGTGCATGTGTGTGTTGTAATAATGCATGGACAACCTGTGGAGCAGTTAGTGACGATTCCGATCCATTTCGTTCCTTTGCAGGTGAGATATGACGTTTCTTTCGTTCGATTGCAATGAATAACCAGACGATCATCAAATCTTTCGATCCATGAATCAGGAGGAAGAGGTCGAACATCGGCGCAACCTGTCGCTGCATATGCACGTTTGCACGTGACAAGAAACAATTAGTATTATTGACACATAAAGATTACGATTACCACGTTCAAAGTTACTGTTACGCCAACATTACAGTAGCAAACGCAGTTGCAATCACTCGTCTTAAATATTATTTCGATCAAAGACTGTCTAAAATTTGGCTAAGCATGGAGTGACTACAACATAAATTTATATGTATTCTTCGACACCTTTACAGCAATTTCTCACGGGCAAATAACACTGAAATTCTGACTAAATGCTTCACATAATAGCTGTTGATCTTGCTCAAGTGCTGTAATATGCCAAACAAATTTCTGTCGAGGGCAACGGCCTCTGTTGTCATAGGCACTCGTCAAATCTGGATCCTCTTAAGACGCTGGCAAAGCCAAGATTGTCGTCATAAATGTTCGTTAAAATTTTTGATCTATTCTGAATAATAATTATTCTTCAACGACGCTTTGAACTGTAAAAATTGAGTCCATGACGAGGATCTTCCCTATAATGGAACAATAATAATCATAATAATTAATAGTCTTGACCTAACCACAAATAAACCGACGTCCTGTCAAATCTTAATCACCAAAGCACGTGCGGGTCTTTCCAGAAACAGTCTACGGTAGAAACTCTCAGCACAGTCCACCATCAAGAACGGCAAGAGAAATTCATATTCAGCATTCTTGGACACCTTTAAAATCTGTGTAAATATGTTCTATAAAATTAATATATTGGTTTGAAAATTTGAAAATAATTAAAACTTCCTTACTTTGGCTTGAAAATTCAGAGATTGAACAACGACAATGCAATGTTAAACTGCATCGCAATGACAGTGAATAAATTATAATGTAGAAGAAATGCTTCATCCAGTTTATGTGCATAAACTATAGGCATACGCCTACTTGATGATATATACATGTAGACATACATACGCAGCATACAGATAGACAGAAGACAAATTAGTCGGACAGACAAACACACAAACATACTTAAATATACATGCATGACCACATACAGATATACATAAATACAAACATAATTATTATGTACATGTACATGCATGCATGCATACAGATATACATACATACATACATAATTATTACATGTATGTACATGTACATGCATACACACATACATGCATATCACCAGATGCCAATCTCATTTCTTACCTTCCAACTTCAGCAAATGATTCCACTTCCTGCCCTTCGCGGCCACCACCGCCGCCATCCCTTGAAATCCGTTGCCAAGCAACAGCGTCGCCTGCGTCCCATTGGTCGTCACCAGCGGCTGCTCCCTCCTCCGCAGCTGGCAGTTCCTCCTCGCATCCCCATCCGCTCCATCAACCGACCGACCGTGACCGGCCTTCCACTGGCATGATGGCCTTGATGACCCAGCACCGCCGCCGCCTGCCTCGTAGCCTTGGTAGTGGCCAAGGTTGTAGAGGGTGAGACGGACACGCTGGCCAGGCAGGACTGTGAAGACGAGGCGGCAGTCGGTCGAATGGGGGTCGACCCCGTGGCCGTCGGGCATGACGAGGGAGACGGAGTCAGGGGTCGATAGACCGAGGGCGTATGCTGTGGAGGAGGAGGCGGAGGAGGAGAGGGAGGAGGAGTGGAAGGAAGAGGAGAGGGAGGAGGAGGAGGAAGAGGAGGAGGAAATGGTTGAGTTACACTTGAGAGAACTGTAATCTACAACTGATCAAAATATAGAATGTGCATACTGTTTGTGCATCTATTAGATCTATTATAGGCGACAATCTGTCCGTCCGTCCGTCCGTCCGTCCGTCCGTCCGTCCGTCCGTCCGTCCGTCCGTCCGTCCGTCCGTCCGTCCGTCCGTCCGTCCGTCCGTCCGTCCGTCCGTCCGTCCGTCCGTCCGTCCGTCCGTCCGTCCGTCCGTCCGTCCGTCCGTCCGTCCGTCCGTCCGTCCGTCCGTCCGTCCGTCCGTCCGTCCGTCCGTCCGTCCGTCCGTCCGTCCGTCCGTCCGTCCGTCCGTCCGTCCGTCCGTCCGTCCGTCCGTCCGTCCGTCCATTTGATAAATTCTTACTTCTCCATTTCTATAGCGCTCACTGCTCAGACGCGCTTCCGATTACAGCGCGGACATTGCATCAGATTTTCACTCGCAATTGCTTCGTAAAGGACAAGCTCAAGGTCCCTACGCGGCGGTTTGAGGTGGATTCGAACCTGCAACACTCCGGCTGCAAGGCAACGAACATACCCACTACACCACCGCTATGACATAGGCTCATTCATTTTTTCATTCCTCTTCGTTTCTCTCTGCTTCTCTATTTCTTCATTCCTCTCTCATCCCATCTTCTCTTCCACATCCATCTCCACCTCAACCTAAAGTATATCTCAAAGGTCAAACATCACTCACCTGTGAGGCATCGATAATTGGCATCCAGGTAAGCGGTCAGATCACGTGGACACGGCTGAACGAGCTCACGCAGTTTTGGAACGCCGAAATGACATGCGCGTTGACCCGAACACGCACGGTCAAGAAGGTCAAGTACGTCAGCAGAACAACCAAGAAAGCCGTAGTCACGTGTCACGCACCGACCCAATTCCATCCGACCGTATCTCGCTTCCTGCATGAGGATGACCTGATTCGTTGGACATGATGCATTGAACGTCTCGAACTGACAGAACTCTTTGGCAGCTGTAGCACATACACAACAGCAGAATAGAAGAAAGTATCATGTTATGTTCTATTCCATTCTGTTCTTTAGTATTCCATTTTAATCTGTTCTGCTGCGTTATATTCTATTCCAGTGTGTTCTTTGCTGTTCTGTTCTATTGTATTCTATTCTATTCCATTATATTCTGTTCTTTTCTTCATCATCATCGTCATCATCATCGTCATTTTACGTTGTCACCATCACCATCATCATCGACATTGTCATCATCGACATTGTCATCGTCATCGTCCTTTTTAATATTATAAATGCAACAATGGGATTCGAAGCAATTCAAATTCGTTCGAAATTATGGAAAGTTAAAGGTTCCTTAACAATCCTCGTCGACATAGAATTCCACCAGGTTTTGAGAATTCACGCAATCAAAATGTCTACACTGTCCAGTCTGTCCCGCATTTCTGGAAAGGTAGGCCTAGGGCCTAGCCTCCTAGGCCTATAATTTGCCAGATGAATCTTATGTTAATTATTCTCGAAAATGCAAAACTCTTAATTTGGCTTGCATAAACTTTCACCTAAAATCTAACGTCGATAGTTTTTAAAGCAGAATATGGCAGAAAGCGCCACCATGGAATAAACGAAAGTGAGTTTCCTTATTAAATTCCGATCCCATCGCTAGAATAATAATAAGGCAGATGTCACTATGATCGTTTGGTTGATCTCTGGCGTCTGTTGTTGATTCTGTTTAACGTAACGCTGACCATCGTTATAGCCTACATGTAGATGGCGTTCAGAGAAAGGAAAATATTATTATCCGTCGGACAGGAGACAAGGCATGCTGGGTAAGATCAAGCCTCACTAACGACATCTATCGATCGCTCAATAAAACGTCGTCCTTTATTATCTTTGGTCTGCTATAACGTTGCTCCTTCGACGCTCCGAGTACGTTCGGAGTGTGTGCATATTTTCTTACGGACAAACTTTTATTTATTTATTTTGTATTATAAGGAATCATCACGAGTTTTCCCCAAACTTCAGTAAACAAATAAACAGCAAAAACGGGGCTTTTAAGAAATAATCATTATGCTAGACAACGCGTGGAAGGTCCCTGGCAGCCGCGAGATGTTGCAAGACTGTGAAAAGAGTCACGATTTCGACACCTCTAAAACGCGTTTAGCCGAACTTCTTCTTCTGGTTCTCTGCCCCTAGGCAGGTTCGGCTGTCCAATGTCGCCACTCTTCCCTCCGCTGGGCCTTCTCCTTTAGTTTCTGTAGTAGCTTCATTTGACATTTTACTCGGGATTCGTAGCCGAACATAATTATTTAATTGCTTATTAAGTGCTGTAATATGCCAGGCAATTTTTTTCCAGGGTAACGACTTCTGTTGTCATAGCAATACTTTCTGCCGCTCAACGGATCCGTTAAGCGGTAGAAAGTATTGCTTCATCAGATTCATCTGCATGTAAGCTTATATAGTAAAGTTGCTTACATATAACAATGTCATATCAAGGATCATCATGATTAGTGTCATCATTCTCAATTGCATACCGATGTTACCATTATGTTTTTATATTCTCAAACAAGTCGCACTTCTCAATGAATGAACGTGGCTTCCGAGTGAGCTCAGACCATGCTCGGAACAGACGTGGATCGCACCCTGCATGACTTCATTTCCCTTATGTCAGATGTTCTGGCAATATTAGTCGATAAACAGCATCCGTGATTCCTTTGGGATTCTCTCGGGTCAAGTGCCGCACGGTCTCTGCCTGTCGTTAATGTAATGAAACGAAGCGTTTTTATATAGCGCCAATAGAATTCCGAGGCGTCTCTGCTTTGAATACGACGTGTTTCTAATGATATGCATGACAAGCAGCATAACTTGGGCGGATGGATAGTCATAGCCAGCTGCATAAACACACGACATAACGCCAAACATCGCTCTCCTGTTGAATGTAAACTTTTACGGAAATGGCGAAATTAACGAATCGAATCAAAAATGCATGAGAAATCTAAATGTAGCGGTAATAAGAGTAAAATGGGTCTTCAAATTCAAATCCAACTTCTTATACAAAATTGTTGCAAAAGTTTGAATTAAACGATTACATGCTCATAGGTAAAATGATGATGATGATGATGGTTGTGGTGGTGGTGGTGGTGGCGGCGGCGGCGGCCGCGGAGGTGGTGCTGGTGGTGATGATGATGATGATGATGATGATGATGAAAATAATGATAATAATAATGGACCAATCATTTCAATCGGTCGGGTTTTGCTTTTATCGAAGGAGTGGACCGCCGCACATCAGCAATTATTTTGTGCGACCAACTTGAAAGAAAAGCCACCTTTTTTCCAGCGACTTTCCATCTGCAGCTCTCAACGATTTAAACTGATCATGATGCGGTCTTCAATGGCACGTACGTTTGTTTGGATATCATTGTGGACAAGAATCGATAGTTCCAGAATAGCGGTTAATCTTCGAATAGTTTCTGAGAATCTGGGTATATCATGATGCACCTCGGTGAAAAAATAATATTAACAACCACAACAACAGCAACAACAACAACAACAACAACAACAACTATGGCAACAGCCGCAAACAATGACAACAGCAGCAACAGCAGCAACAGCAGCAACAACAACAACAATGGCAACAACAACAGCAACGATGGCAATAGCCGCAAACAATGACAACAGCAGCTACAGCAACAACAACGACAGCAACAATAAAACTGCGGTGGAACGCCTGTATAAACTCGCATCTATTTCGTTTTCAACATTTCTAATAGACTATCTTTCCCCGTTCCTATCTCACAAGGAAACTGGTTAGTCATTATAAGCCGTTTCAGTTGCATAACTGGTTGGAGATTAATTTTCCTGTTGATCTCACCAGAGGCGCCGCTGTCGTCTGCAATGCTGTAGGTCATTAATTAGCGATGATCATTAAGCATTGTCGCAATAGAACCGATCCAAATTGAATCTGATATTATTACAATCGTCTAGATGTTTACAGCAGCATACACACACGCGTCATATAGTACGTAGTCCATATAATGGGAGAGTAATGTTCATGAGATCGAATAGATTATGATTCCAAGATCATTGAAGCGAAACGTTCATTAGCGATGCGCTTCATGGCTTTCTGAGTCTTGAATGATGCTCGTTAAGTATCCGAATGTATCGGATCTTTTTCAGTATCGGTTGAGTGATCTTTGATGCTGTTGATTCAACGCTGGATTGCTTAAAGAAAGCTTTGCGATGCGAGTCTTGAAAGACAGATTAACAGGCAGTAGTAGTTGTTTCAGTTCAACTATAATACGTTACTGCATTGATAACAAGCATAATTAGCATCGCCCTCCTCCTTCGACCGGGCTTTGGACCGGCAGCCTGGCACTGCATGACTAGTCTAGCATAAAAGTCATTTTTTATATCTACTAGCATTAGACTCAAAAGGAGTGTGGAAAGTTTGGTTTGAACATTAAATTTTATCACTTCTGGCTTGGTAGAACGCAGACTGATTGTTACGAAATCACAGGAACGCTATTCTACGTATAAAATTATCGTTAATACATGTAGACGTGTGGAATTATTTATTTGAGCTGTTCTTATATTACAAAACAATTTTTTTATGACAGCAGCGGCCTGTATTGCCATAAGCTGTCGTTAGTATGATAGACGATATCATAATCATGATACACAATGTCATGTATACTGAAAAGGATTCACTTAGGCCAACAATTTAAATTTAATTATAATTTTTATGACTGGAACATGTCCGTCGACTAACCAGCTTCGAAAAGGTAAGACGTAATTGTTGCGGCTGCGATTAGAATGGCCGAAGGTGACACCACCGCTTCTGAGCTCACCATGCTCATGTTTTCTTGACAGTTGAAACGATCTCTTCATTCACAACACAACCTGCAATCAATGTTATTTATTTCAATCAACATCTTCTTCACCACTATCGTCACCGTCACCGTCACTATCATCATTATCATAACCCACAATTCATCATCAACCACTTCTTCTTCTTTCTCTTCCTCTTCCTCTTCCTCCTCCTCCTCGTCCTCCTCTTTCTCTTCCTTTTCCTCTTCCTCTTCCTTTTCCTCTTCTTCCTCAACTTCTTCTTCTTCCTCCTCTTCTTCTTCGTTTTCGCCTTCCTCCTCCTCCTCCTCCTCCTCCTCCTCCTCCTCCTGTTCCTCCTCCTACTAATACTATACTCTTACTCCTACTCCTGATCATCATCTTATCCACTCCTATTACTCGGCGTCCTCTTCATCATCATCATCGTCGTCGTCGTCGTCATCATCATCATCATCATCGTCGTCGTCGTCATCATCATCATCATCATCATCATCATCATCATCATCATCATCATCATCATCATCATCATCATCATCCTCATCATCATCATCATCATCATCATCATCATCATCATCATCATCATCATCATCATCATCATCATCATCATCATCATCATCATCATCGTGATGATGATGATGATGATGATGATGATGAGCAGTTTTATAAACGTCATTGTCTAATGACTAATCATCAATATCAATGGTCATCTCTGACATAATTATTTGAGCACCACTCGAAAGCCAATAATTGTAGGGCACCAGCTTATTCACGAGCGCTGCATCAAAGAGGAAGAACTACCAACGGTTAGATGTTGCATTCGATGTCGCTGAAAATTGTTGAGCGAAGGATTTCATGTGTAAAAATATGAATCTATGCGGCATGCAATGGCGCGTTTCTATAGCGACCGTATCCTAGTCTTCTCTGCTCGGTTGTCATGGCAACCACGGGTGAGATGGTTGACCTGCGTTGACCTTTCGAATGGCCATACATGTAGACTGAACGATGGTTCTTATCGATATGAGAGACAACGAACTGCTGTGAAAAATATAATAATAGTGAATAACTAGCGTAGGAGATGCTCTATATTTTATGCGAGATAAATTAGTGTCATTAATTTGTTGTCTGTGATATTCACATTCTTCTTCGTGTATCTCTGTCTATGCACGCACGCACCTGTCCATCCGTTCGTCCGTCTATCCTGATGTTTGTCTGTCTTCCCATAATCGGCCTACCTATTATATTCTTCTATCTGTCTTTCTATCTGTCTTTCGGTATGTGTGTCCACCTCCTCCTTCTGTCTCTTCTCTTCTCTTCCATCTCATTATCTTCGCTGATGTCTTAACACAAAATCCAAAAACGAATCGATGAAATTCGTTTTTTCGTCGTCGTCAACCAAATGCAGTTGATATCCATCGTCAACAGATGAAACTCGTTTTCATCAACATCGTCAACAGATGCTGAAACTCGTTTTTTTCATCTCCTTCAGATCTTATCCTCATCCAATTCAGATCACGCAGCCTCAGACATCATTGCATCTACTGTCATCTATAAGCTCACTACTTCTCACCCATCCTCCCACTTTACTCCCATCTCCGAACCGTTCTATGTCCTGCAACATGCCCTGTCTTCTCATGCACGCTACTCTCCTGTCCTATCCTGTCCTATCCTGTTCTATCCTGTTCTATCCTGTTCTATCCTGTTCTATCCTGTCCTATCCTGTCCTATCCTGTCCTATCCTATCCTGTCCCATCCTGTCCTATCCCGCCCTCTAATGTCCTCTTCCAAACTCGCCTACCCTTCCCTTTTCTTTACCATCATCATCTGCCTTCTCTATACGCTCACTCACTTCTGCATTTCCTTTTCTTTTTTCTGTCCTTTTACTTCCTCCCCTCTTCTCTGCTTTCCCTGCTCGCCACCTCCCTCCCATTCCTTTTTCAACAGTCCTTTTCCGTTCTATAATAATTATCCAGAATTTTATCTCCAGTCCATACTCCATACAAAGTTCCAAACGAATCTAAGTGCGTCCTTTACGTTTTTAATTCCGTGTCTCTTGTCGTGAATTGCATCATTTCAACGCCTACCGTTCAGTTTTCTTGGTGTAAATCCATCTTAATATGTCGCATTCGACAGTTGATGCGGGCGTCGCCTAGTAACGCATCCTCAGCATCCTCAGCCACAGCAACCGAAGGAAGATGCTCCGCTGGTAAAGCACTGTTCATCAGAACGAGATTTCCTGCGAGATTTCCAAAGATATTTCGCCGATACAGTGATAATAATGATTCGGATGTTTGCATGCGCGCGCTCCATGCGGTGAGTTAGCGCACCGCCGGGCAGCCCTGCTGAATGCAGCCATTGGAAAGGCATACTGTTACCGCATACAGCATAGCCTACAATCATGTAGAATATCTCTAAGAAATGCGGGTCCATTCCACCGATGTATAACGTAGGAAGCATAGAATGAAAATACAGAGAAGAGGATTTGTCCGTTCTTTCTGTACGTTCAAGCCAAACACAAACCATGCATTGATTGACAACTAGGCCTACGTTATACATCGGTGGAATGGACTTTAAAAAAGAGGTCAGAATCTTTCGTGGGAGAAGAGAAAAAACATTTTCGACACCCCTCGATCTGGACTAAGTCTCCGCCCCAACCAAAGCCCAAGTTTGAAGCCTCCCCCCCAAGAAGGGAAACAAAACTCCGCCGATGCCGTATACATTTATGCAGCTCCTGAGCTTGCGCATGTGATCTGTGCAATTTCACCTATCACTGTAACGTGACGAAAATAAACGTTCGTAACTTTATAATGTGCTGTGATTACTTCCACATAGGCGTAGCCACATGAAGGCAGGAGGAGGCAGTTGCCTCCTCTTGGATTTTCCCGTATTTGCCTCCTCTTGCCCGAACTCCATCGCCATACAAATCTGCATGCAAATGATGCAATTTACTTACTTACTGCACTGTTCAAGCGAATGTTGTACCGTACGGCGTATACTATTTCCTGACACACAGACACAGTTTTCGTTTCCGGTAACAAACGCCTAACTTCAGTATTTTTCAAGTAAATTGTACTAATCGAATTATTGTGTATTATCGTCATTCCGACTCATTCGTCAATTCGTCAATAGTCATTATTATGTCTGCGGGGCCGCCAAAAAAGAAACTTCGACAGATTGTGCTATCTTTTGCCAGCCAAAAGCCAGCGAAGAAATACACAGGTAACGACAGGTTATTAGTAATAACGCCTATGGTTATTAGTTATAATTAGTAACGAAGCTTCTCTTGAAGAAAAGACCTAGTTTCATCAATCCAACTTTATATACTTACGGAAACAATTATTTCCATCATCCAACTTCTATTTAATCAAACTTCCATTTAGGCAAGAAATCATTCTCATCAATCCCTGCAGCTTCCATTTTAAAGCAACAATGTAAAATAATTTAGCAACGTAAACTAGGGTTTAACCGTTATACCGTTAGGATTAGTAAATAGTAATTATGGTAACTTTGTAAGGGGCTTCTATCCCCCCTAAACAACCGGGCTCAATCCCTCTCCTTCCCCCCTACTGTGAGTGAAGAGATCTGTAACTTGTAAAAGAAACACTCCCCCCTGTTTTTCACTGGGCTCAACTTGAGCCCACCGTGTATAGGGATAGAAGCCCCTGATTATGGTTCCTTTATCAACTGGTGTTTTTAAATTACTGTCGTAATTTTACTTCATTCTCATAGAGCTCATAAATAATATATTGCCACAGTGTAAAACTAATTTGTACAAAATCTTCTTTTAACTGGTGTCTTTAAAATTACTGAGCATTGTAATTTTACGTCACGTTTTCAATGTTTCACATTTGAAGTACTGCAACTATTCTTGTTTTTCTCTATTCCGTTGATTATGCGTGCTGTTTGTCACATCAAGTAAAAGAGCTACTTATTTACCCTGTGTATAACTTCCAACTTTTCCTTTGCTGCAAATTGGCCATGTTATGTAACTTATGTTACAGGTATATTTACAGACGAATATACTGTCTGTGAAGTTCCCAGTGACGGTGACTGTATGTTTGCTTCAATTGCCCTGGGACTAGGATGGCCACATACAGCAGAAACAGTTCGTCAAGATATAGTCAGCTACCTGGAAACTCACAGAGATGAGGTAGTTGATATTCCATTGGAGGAAGACTTCAAATGCACATTCTTACAAGGAGCAGCAGCTGCGGAACATTCTGCACGAGTTAACGACGAATATCTGAAAAGAATGTCTAAACGTGGAGAGTGGGGTGATGGCGTCATGCTGTCTTCTGCATGTCGCGTCTACAGTCGGCAAATCAATGTAGTATTGGCTGGCAGCAACGTCGTCGTGCCACTTGGGCCTACAAGCAGCTCTGGCGATTGTCACAATCCAATTTCTCTCGGATACATCTCCGATATAAAGCACTATGTATTTCTTCAACCAAAAGGCACAGTGTCTCACAGTGACATATCCAAGCAGTCAACGACCACTATCTCTGTCAGTACTACAAGTCTTAATGCTGCAGAACATTGTGCGAGTGCCAGCGACACCGACACGGTCGCCACTTCACCATACAATGCTAAACTGAGTGTCAGTGAACTTCTCACAATTTCATGCTCGTAAAATTTTTACGTTCACATACTGATGTTCTCTATACTTAAAATAATGGCGGCAGAAGCTTTGCAACTGTTAGTTTCAGACATGCTTGAAAAGTAATTGCTGTGAATTATACTACCCCTAAAAAAAAGGTCGTCAGGAAAAAAAAGTCTACGATTTTCGTCTATTGCTCCATGGATAAATTTTGCCTCCTCTTGTTTGCTCCATGGGTACATTTTGCCTCCTCTTGTGCCTCCTCTTGAAAAGAGGTCTGGCTACGCCACTGTACTTCCATAGTTGTAAAAAAACTTTTTCCCGTATTTTTATTCTCTCCCAAAAAACATGGTTTTTTCGTTTTTTATTTTTCCCATCGTTTTTATCGTTTTTTAAAATTGTCTTTATCTTTATTTATACATTTACTTTCTGTTATTATTTTCCTTAATTTTTTAATTTTTTTCTGATTGGCTATTTTTTATATTTTCCACCAACTCTCAAGGATTCAGCTAACTAAAGTCATTATTTCATCGTTTAACATAATCATTTAAGAGATAGCCTGCGTGACATGCGTGTAGTAGGTTCCTAATCAAGATTTTCATGGTTAAAATGCGGTTTTAGATGTAGCAAAGTCAAATTATTTTCCGTTTCCGTTTTTTATCGTTTTTTGTGTTTTTTCATTTTTTTGAAAAAAGACTTTTTTTATCGTTTTTATTTCGTTTTCATCGTTTTTTACATCCATGATTATTTCACATTTTATTCATTAATAAAAATTATTTGAACATTTCCAAATTTCATTCAATCAATAGAACAATTTCAAATTCCTATGCAATTTAGTGATCGCTAATAGGGGCGGATCCAGAAGGACCTATCCGTCGTATACGACCATGCCCCCTCCATTAAGTGGGTTGGTAGCCCGCTCGCCACGCTGGCGGCCCGGGTTCGATTCCCGGCCGGTCGGTTTATCAGAGATTAATTCCTCGGATCTTTACTGCGGGTGGCTCGATCGCAATATAAACGTGGATGAGAGGTTGTACTCTGCCTCCGACACTAATCATCTTCGAAATGAAAAAGTGTCGTTAAGTCCGAAGTACACACATGTACATGTGTATACGGGTTTCATGATATACCTACATGTATATGTATGGATAAAAACTGTGTGCATCTTTTTCGCCAGGTGGACGATGAGCTGAAGGTGGCAGCTGTGATGGTCGATCAAAATGGTCAGAGTCGCATGATGCTCTTCAAAGCTTTGAATCTTGTTACGACGAATAAAAAGGAAAACTTCTAGAAGTCGATTATCAACTCTACATTGCCATCGTTTTACTTCTAGAAGTCGATTATCAACTCTACATTGCCATCGTTTGATAATAATAATTATTATGATCGATTAGAAAACAAACACACGAATCATGCGATTTTTGCAATAAATTATTCATATCTAAGTTAAACCTTTGCACGAATTCCGCGTTAAACCATACAAGATTGTGCATGTATCTTCCCATTATAATACTGAAATATTATTGTCATTCTATCACTTCTAAATTTCGTTATGTTAGAGTTTACCACCTATCAGAGGCATATCAGTACAAAAAATAAAAAATTCAGTTCATCTAAGAATTATGCATAATATGATTATCTATCTATCTATCTATCTATCTATCTATCTATCTATCTATCTATCTATCTATCTATCTGTCTGTCTGTCTGTCTGTCTGTCTGTCTGTCTGTCTGTCTATCTATCTATCTATCTATCTATCTATCTATCTATCTATGTAATTTAGGCCTATATAGCGCTCCTTTCAGGACTCTACTCAGAGACGCTCCCGACTCAGGCCCGGTCAAAAAGAGAAGTCTTAAGAAATTTATAAAAATGTGCCAGAGATGTTCCGAGGTTGGAAACGCAGGTTAGAGGGAAGGTCATTCCAGACGGAAGGTCCAGTGACCGAAAATGCCCTATGCTGCCTTGTGGCTGGGCGGGCAAAAGGGACCATAAAGTCATCTGTTGAAGTCGAGAGCTATTTCTAGGAGTAGAAGGGCCGGAGATTGAGATCCTTGAGAACTCTGAGGTACTTCTGATCAAATGCTAATTAATAAACAGTCTATAATAATTATAGCAGCATCATCATACTCAAATATTCTGTTGGAAGACGAAACTCTTTCTATTAATTCAACCAATGTTAGGGAGAGTGCTTCATCCTCTGCCATTGAAAGTGGGCGCAATGTAATGGTGCACGGGGTTCGATACCATGGAGCCGGAAAGTTGCATATTCGAATCCACCTCAAACCGCCGCGTTGGGACCCTGAGCATATCCTTCACGTGTAATTGCTCGTGCGCTTCAGCGTTAAACTCCAATGCAGTGCCGCGCTGAAGTGGGGACAGTTAGCTTGAAGGTGAGCTGTATATCAAGTGCAAGAAATAAATAAACAACTACGAAGAGAATGATACAACCAACACCCTCTGTCTATTTATTTCTCGCTAGCGATATTTGAAAACATTTCCGATTGCAGCGCTACATAAACGATTTCTGTTTGAGATTCGATTACAAAAAAATATTTGTGTCGAAGGATGCATGACGGTTTACACTTTCATATTAAGAGAAATCCGTTTTCCGTTCGATAGCAAATTAAATAAATTTAATATGATCACCCTCGATAACCATCGACACCCATACACCACCCCCTCATTCTCCTCCTCCTCCTCCTCTTCGCATACGCCTCCTCTTCCATCTTAACTCCTGCGCTTCCTTTACTAACCATCTTCCTATCCTTCCTCTGTTCCTCCTCTTTATCCTGCTTTCTTCGTACACAACTTCCTACTCTTCCTCTTACTCCTTCCTCTCCTCTTCTTCTGTCTCCTCCTTCCTCCTTTTCCTCTACATCCTCCTCCTTCTGCTCGTCTTTTTCCTCTTCTTCCTCCTCCTCCTCCAACTCCTCCCATTCCTCTTTTTCTTCCTCATCCACTTCTTTTCTTCTTCACCTCCTCCTCTTCCTCCTCCTTCTCCTTCTCCTTCTTCACCTCCTCCTCTTCTTTCTCCTCTTCCTCCTCCTCCTCCTCCTCCTCCTCTACCCCTTCCTTCTCCTCCTCTTCTTCCTCCTCCACCTCTTCCTTATCCTCCTCTTCTCTCTTCTTCCTCCTTCTTCGTTCAATAGCATTCACATCATCCGCGTTCCTAGCGCCACCTTCCGACGTCAGCGTCAGTCGTCGTCGTCGTCGTTGTTGTCGTCGTCGTCGTCGTCGTCGTCGTCGTCGTCGTCGTTCTATCTTCTGATATCCATTCGTTAGAGTCATCTCTACTTTCAGTTCGGACAGACGACGACGACGTTTTGCAACATTTTGCCGTTTCATGTTTTGCTGCAATTACATTACGACGTCGTTCTATCAATTTATGTTACCAGCTTACAAAGCAAAACTACTGCAGTGTAACAGGGTTCAGAGTTGAAAGCGAGGAATTACTACTGTGGAATCGTTGCAGTTGATGTATCGAGAAACTTAAAGACTTTGTTAGGTCTAAGAATAAATATTATTATTATTATCAGGTGAGAGACGAGAAGCTAATATTGATGTAAAGAATCATCATCATCGTTATCGTCATCATTATCATCATCATCATCATCATCATCATCTTCATCTTCATCAGTTGCCTCGGAACACCACTAACTCTGTAGCTCAGATATTTTCTATTCTATTCGCAGACCCCTCTCTTATTCACGAATTCATAACTAGAACCCTGTACACTAATTATCATGCTCTATTATATTATTACTATTATTAGTATTATTACATTATATTATTACTATTATTATTGTTATTATTATTATTATTATTATTATTATTATTATTATTTTGTTTCGAAGAATATTTATCGCTACTATACACAGGGCCGTAAATCCCGGGGAGGGAAGGAAGGGAATTCCCTCCCCAGTTTTCAACCTGGGGAGGGAACGTGAAGGAATTCCCTCCCCAGAATTTTTCTCAGCCGCGTCACAAATGGTAGAGTCGGTAAGCTGTAAGCGACTGCACATTTCTCGAAACGTGGGTATTAATTTTGAAGAATTCCTCTGTGGGATCAAAAACCGCATACCTCAAAGAGGTGGCATGTGTCCATTGGCAGAATTATATAATCTCTTCTTTATTAGCCTAATACAAAGAGAGAGAGAGAGGAATTTATGATTTGACACGCCCAATATAGGCTATCATCTTGAAAGACTGCAGGGAGGAAGACAGCTAATGACACACACACACACGCGCGCGCCCCCACACACTGATCGACTTGATCTCTTGGTTCCAAGGGCAAGGGCTGCCATGGCCCAACACCGCGCCTTTGCTATCGTAGGCCTTCTATGTGTGATGAACATTACGACCTCCCTCTCACTATCCGTTGTAAGATCTTATTGGGGGTGTTATCTTCAGCCCATCGCTGCTTGAAGTCTTTATTATTTCTTCGGGGCTGTTGTATACATAATACTGTAGCATACATACAAAATGGACAAGCTCCTAAACACCTATGTGACTTGGCACAAACCCTCTTCGCAGTACCTTCCCGACCTCTCCGGTCTTCTGATCGGTCTGCTTATCGACTTCATCTGCTAGCCCCTCGGGCAAAGACTTCCATGGCTCAACACCGAGCTTTTGACATTGTAGACCCTTTTCTGTGTGGAATAACCTCCCTCCCTTTATCTATCCCTATTAAGATCTAATTCACCTTGTGCCGTCGATTCTTTGAATCCTATAGCAACCGCCATGATCAACCTTCTCCACGTATTCAAAGATCTAATTAGAGGGTGACAATGTCATCTTCAGCCCTTCACTGCTTTCAAGTCTTCTTTCCTCGGGGCTTTCACGCGGAGAGTGCCTCTGAATAGCTGCTACTGTAAGAGGCGCTTTGTAAATTGTCATATACGTCTATACAATACAGTATACGTGCACTCATAGTTCATGCCTACATACATAACATGTATACATCAGTACATAGGCTAATCATATTGGAAGCTTGGGCTATCAGATTTGAAAGAAGAATTACAGTTCATCTAGAGACCACGTTATACCGCATATTCGACTGAAGGCCTATAGAGGATTACAAAAAATTTAAACAAATAAAATTTGTGAATAGAGTGATGTGCGTTAAATGATTTAAGAAGTCTCATCTCTTTCGTTTTTCCAAATGACTTCAAGCAGGATGGTGTGCTGGTAAGTTCTACGAATATAGATTATATAGACCTAGTGCAAATGTGCACTGCCTTTGCTATCAAGAACAGCTTTTCACAATAATATTCAAAGCAATTAGCCATTGCCTAAATCTGTGCACCAGACTAACAGTATTGTATAACAGCATTATATCTTTATGATCAGATTCCTGTCATTTTATGTCTAAGGAATCTGTTTTGGTTGCAGTTTTTAGGCCTATTTGTAATCGCAATCACAATCTCCAGAGTAGGCTGCTTCAGCGCCCACAGAAGCTACTAGGTATAGCGAGAGCCAGCCTATTTTGTTAATTTCAGGCAAAATGAATTCGGCTATTAAAAACAATCGTTAGGCAAGAGATGGCAAGAACGATATGATAAAGTAGGCCTATTGTTGTGGATTATACAGATCTAAGTCTGCAAGTTGGAAGTTATGTATAATTAAAAATAGTGTTCGCCTTAGGCCAATATTTGACTGAGATTCACTCAACGTTTAGACATGTTTTAACCCCTTGTCAACTCAATATAGTAGAATATAACCATGTTGTTGTTTAATATGATGATCAAACATTTGACCCTGAATACAGAAGCGGGTAACAGCTCAGTTTACAGTGCAAATAACTTGCTAAAGATGAATGTAGGCTATATACGTCTACTAAACCATGCAGATGGAGAAGTTAAAATGAAGAGAAATATAAGCCACTAAATAGGCCTAATACTTTCAACTCCTTCCGTTTGGCAAGAGAACCCATACATGTAGTGACATATTAGGCCTATAGGCTATTGCAGTATGGCCTATATATAGTGCGAACCAACAATTTTAACACTAACTTTGGGCGGGCTTCTTGAGCGAAGTAGAATATATGTGAACAATTCCGAAAGGACAATTTTCCCTCCCCACATTTAGTAACAGATTTACGGCCCTGACTATACATATTGTTCTTGGTCTTCACCACCGATGTCGTGCATAAAAGTACCCCTAAATGCTATTGCGTTGTGACGTTGTGTGCAAATGAACAGACGCTGGAATAGATAGGCTACATCGATTCCATAGGGAATTATTATTATTTTTAAAAATTTTTTTTTTTTTTTTTTAATATTTTTATTATTAATAACACACATTTATTTTTTTCCAAGAAAATAACAAAGTCATTTAAAGTCTAATGGAAATGCTCCTGTTCACAATAAGAGCTAACATAGTTCTTCAGTGCAAGACCTCCATGTGTCTTGACTGTTTGAGTCTGTCGTACCCAAGACCGACAAAGAGTTTCCTATTTGTGGGGCGACTGATAGACGCTGGAGCAGATGGCTCGTCTCACGCTTGTCTCCTTTGGCCGCTGAAATTTTCCGACCTAGATCCTGTACGAACTGCAGAGAATCTGTGTCCCAGCTGCCTGCTGTTTCGACTGCAACAGGGACGAAATGATGCGATCTTGCTAAGTCTGCATATTTGCTCTCTTTCTTACGGGCTGCTCTTTCCGCCGCGGCACCTGCACTTTCTGCAGTTAAGTGTCTGTATGATGATGCAAATGTATCCGGTACCGTCACATCCCACGTCAAGCAGAGACCTCTGTGCCAGGGAATGATGGTAACTCCATCTGGCCTTTTGCCATCAGATCGGGAGAGACCATTCGGCTCCTTTATGGCTGGTATTTTAGCTCTTCCGAATGCACGCCAAAGCACGTCGTTGATCAGCCCGTGACGTTGCTGCCTTCCAGCTCCTTTGTTGCAAGAGAATCCGTGCAGGCCATTGGATTCGACTATGGCGCCACATTTGCATGTGTGCTTTTCACACAACGCAGTGCCTAGTCGAATGCCGGCTGCTATTCGCAACGTGTCTCCCGACATTCGTAGTCCGGCTATTATTATTATTATTATTATTATTTTTATACTATTATTATTATTATTATTATTATTTTTTAAAAATGCCCTGAGGTACTTCGTTCTCCCAGGGGCTTATAAAATATTAAAAGCAATGTGCCTGGAACGGCTAAACCTCATCCATTTCGGGCGTGGGTCTTCTAAAGGAGCCACTAAATGCTACGGCGTTATTATTATTATTATTATTATTATTATTATTATTATTATTATTTTTTTTTTTTTGCCCCGAGGTATTTAGGATCCCTCAGGGACTTATTGCTAACTACAGTATAAAAACCAGTCCAGAATGACCCTACTCTTCGTTGTCTAGATCAGCGAAAGTGCCTCGAAATGCGATCGCGTTATTATTATTAGTATTATTATTATTATTATTATTATTATTATTATTATTATTATTATTATTATTATTATTATTATTATCATTATTATTAATTTTTTAAAAACTTTTATTGGCTCTGAGGTATACGGGATCCCTCACAATGACTATAAAAAATTATTGGCTTTATGACAACTGTCGAAAGTTTAGATTTGCTCTCATGAACAATTTCGATAAAATAATGGAGTTAGCGAAATTGCAATCTAAACAGACGACGTAATTATAGAAAATGTAAACTGCAATGAAAGCAAGACATTTTATTCATTCCAGATTTTATATAGCGCTTCTTTAGTACAGCATCCGAATAACTCCATGAAAAGATATTTAAACGAAACTTCACGATCTCATTAACATGCAATCGATTGTTTAACAATAATTATTAATCGGACACTTTCGATTACTCCAACTGCGACAAAAGGATCTAATGCAAGTTGCATACTTTTTAACTGTGCTCTGACTGCAATTACGCGTTTTTATATAAGATAAGTAACATAAAACAGAGGTGTCTTATAATGATGACTTAACGATGAAATTCAGATCTCTTAAACACCTATTTTATAGATCTCATATCAAAATGTTCTTATGTACACTTGTTATTGCGCCCCTTCAAGCTCGCTACTCAGAGGTGCTCCCGAATACAGAGCGGACACTGCATTGGAGTTTCACGCCGAAGCGCTGAGAAATTGTGAGTGAAGGACTTGCCCAAGGTCCTTACGCGGCGAGGTGGATTCGAACCTCGAACCTTCCGGCTCCAAGGCAGCGACGCCAGTGTCACGCCACCACTACACCACCGTGCCCCTGTATGATTTACATGTAATTATTATTATATATGTCAGGACAAACATATTTTTGCCGAAGCAACGGCCTCTGTTGTCATGAGCTGTCGTTAAACTATGGATCCTCCTCCTCCCTCTGAAAAGGTTTCTGTACAAATCTGCAACATCTACTCTACTTACTTACTTAGACTTAGTTCCTCCTGTTCAGATCGGAGCATTGGTCAAAAATGGTCAACAAGTCTTCGCCACTCCATACGGTCGCCAGCTAGCCTATACCTCCTCCACCTCGTCCCAACCCAGTCCCATCTTTTCCAGATCTCTCTTTTGTACATCGGTCACAAACCTCATTTTGCTCAGCATCTGGCTTTTGCTATTATAGTGTGGTGGGTCAATCAATGCAGAATGACCATGGGCGCCCGCAGAAAATTTTGCAGGAGGGGGCAAAAAAGTTCACGATGGTCACAGTTGAATTTTTCAGTGACAAGAGCATGAAAAATACAACGCTGGAATTTAAAAACACGGGTATTTTTTCAAAGAGGTTTCTTAATGCAAATTTCTCAGTTTCATTTTGTGTATTATTTTTAATATGGATAGTTTCCTAAGTGCGAAAATTTGTTAAAAATCCAAAAGTAGATGCTTAAAAGTAGGTCCATGAAGGGCACTATATATATTTATTTCTATAGAGATTTCTAAACATAAATCATGACTTTCACTGTGTGTAGCCTATCATTGGTATCATTAGTGTTTTAATGTGAAGAAATTTGTTAAAAACTCAAAAGTAGTAGTTAAAAAAATAAGTGTCACTTTTCCAGGGGGGGGCAAGTGCCCCCCTTTGCCCCTATGTGCGGGCGCCCATGAGAATGACCTGCAATGATGAAGAAGATCAATTCTGAAGAGGATTTCACCAGCATCTCTTTTCTGCGACCTTTCTTTTCTTTTCATAGGTCTGTCGTGCAGAGATTGCTTGTTTATAGCTCTCTCTCATATTAGATATGCAGCTGTATACAAAATAATGTTCATTATTAGATTAGATTGAATAATTAAGCTTATCTCAGCGAGTGTATGGATGCAACAAGGCGAGCAAAATAAAATTTCATATATATTTTTTAACGTAGTCAAGAGTTCTGTGCATTTTTAACACAATTATCGGCTACGACTTGACTTCAAAAACCATGCGGAAAAGCTTAGAACGTTTGTCGATGTGAAGAAAAGACGAGCCACACAGTGCCCCAGTCCCTCCCCCCCACCACCCACTACCACCACCACCCCCATCTAGAGTTGAATGAATGGACGTATCCTGACCGGATACTCAATTACAGTCATTCGGATTGGGACCGTGTTGTATCGTTGCGAGAAAGCAGCTGTTTCTATTCTGTCAGTGGCTCGATCGGAGCCATGCATGCAGCCATCGAAGAAGACGACGAAGCCATTAACGCCAGTCTATCCATTCGCGTCCTTATCTGTCCCGAGAGACGACGACCGAGACTCTCCGACCAATGACTCAACTGCGACACAAGCTCACTTCAAGACCATTCCTCTCTGTCTGTGGCGGGCGGGGGGGGGGTCAGAGGGGGGCGGGCGGGGGGTCCGGTCTCTTCTTGTCACGACCGGGGGACGTTGGGAGAACGGGAACTGGTTTCCTATTTGAGTATCTGGTGATGATGTCCTGTGCATGCGCTGTAATGGCCGCACATACAGATTCTAGATTAGATCAAATTAAATTAAATTAATAAAATGAAATTATATCAGATTGGAAAGGATTTGGAATCCGAAAAATAGCGCTATATAATTAGAATTAGAACCCGTGGATGAGGTTAACTAGCTTATAATTATTTAATTAAGGGATTGGATCTAAGGATAAGGAGATCATACATGTATAAGGTTTGACTATGCCTTTAGCGGATCCATAATCAGCGCTATATAAACTTTGCTCGTCTGATTTTGGCATACAATGACATGTTCGAATGGATACTGCAGACGTAGTTTTTCAACCACCATCCACTCATGCATCCCTCCATCCATCCCTCAACCCTTCTCCTGTGACTCTATGTCTCATTTTGTGTTATTGATAAGCAACTTCTAAAGCGCCATAGTATCCCACATCGATGGAGACAAATCGGTTGACAAGGGAACCTCTTCGACGGTATAGTTCAACGTATAACGAAACAATCCATCTGTCTGAAATTTATATAACGCCTCTTCAAGAAAGCTATTCAGGTGCGCTCCAATCCAGGCGCGGCCAAAGAGAAAAGTCCTGAGTAGTATACATGAAAAGAGTTAGACAAGTCCAGCGGAAGGTAGGGCAGGCCAAAGAGGACAGGTTATTCCAGATCCCAGACAGGGGGACGCACAATCGAGAAATTCGTAATTTTATTCTGTCTGATGGATGAAATGTGCATGTGGATGTGCGTGCAATTATTGTTGGATTGTGGAAGCACAGGGTCGCCTGTAGAGACCGAGTGCAAGGAGCGGCAACCAGAGCATGCTGAAGTTAAAGTGAAGAGTTCCAGCAGCTAGACATGCACGACACAGACACACATGCCTATACCCAACCGATCATAGCCTTTCTGTTTGCATCGTCTTGAAAGTCTCTCTACCTATTACAGCGTTTACAAGCCTACTCTTAGCCTGTCTGCAGCATGCCTTCCTGTCTTCGTTCTTCTCTTTTAACAAACGAATAATATTATTCTTCACTGCTGAATGTGAGCATCACGCCATTCAGTCTCAGAGTCTTTACTTATCGAACAGATGACTCGATGAGACTTGCATGTAGTCCACAATGAGTATAATTAGCCAGTTTCATTTGTTTAGCCATTGCTTATAAAATGCCTTCAATGGTTGCTTAGCGAACACTTTCTGCGCGTACGCTTGCACACAATTTTGCGTGTATCTGTGCGTGCGTTTATGCGTGCGTTTGTGCGTGTGTTTATGCGTGCGTTTGTGCGTGCGTTTTGGTGTAATGTTAGCACATCTGCGAGTCTGTGTGTTTGTGTGTGTCTATTTGTGTTTATATTTGTGTTTTGTATATTTTTCATGTGTGTGTTTTTCATGTGTGTGTTTTTCATGTGTGTGTTTTTCATGTGTGTGTTTTTCATGTGTGTGTTTTTCATGTGTGTGTTTTTCATGTGTGTGTTTTTCATGTGTGTGTTTTTCATGTGTGTGTTTTTCATGTGTGTGTTTTTCATGTGTGTGTTTTTCATGTGCGTGTTTTCATGTGTGTGTTTTTCATGTGTGTGTTTTCATGTGTGTGTTTTTCATGTGTGTGTTTTTCATGTGTGTGTTTTTCATGTGTGTGTTTTTCATGTGTGTGTTTTTCATGTGTGTGTTTTTCAAGCGTGCGTATGAATGTGATTAATTATTGATGCGGAAACGGCGAGCAATCGTCAGGTCACGGAGTCTTGACCATCGAGTCATCGACCACCGCGATTGTATTCACTGACCGTGACGATGGATACAGTCGAATGGATGCGACGATGATCAAGCACAATCATCAATCATGATCATCAATCATCAATCATGATCATCTGCTCCAATTGTCTGATGATCATGCGATCAATTAATTATAGACCACAGCATTGCACAATCGCAGGATCACTAGATGATCATGTGATCACATGATCATGGATCATGTGATCACATGATGATGTGAATCTATTGGATTATGTCAACCTACATGATTCAAGGATCATTCAATGCGCGCATTTATGTAGCGCACTTCTAGGCGACTACTCAGAAGCGCTCCCGGACACTGTGCGGCTTAAAAAAGACAGTTTTGAGATGTGCGTAGATGTTTGTTGCATGAACCCTTTTGATGACATGATTTTAGGTTTTTCTTATCATCATTTCACTATAAATTTGCAAATTCGCTTGATGTTAACTCGCATCATTTTTGCATCATCGTTACAAATTAATACGATACAACATAATTATGCATAAAAAAGTTAATTTCCAATTCTTTTGCCTCTTCCACATTTCCGACAATTAATTATCTTCCATTGCTTTCCTTTGTGCAGCTTCCAAAACAGGAAGAGAGCGTAACCATGACGACGACGACAACGCTGCATTACGTCACTCTCTCAACCGACCAATCAGAGTGGACGATGACGTTTGACAACAACTCGACATCATCCGATTGGTTGTCGAACACGACTGACTTCTCGTCTGGATTCGGACTCTTCTACGTTCCAACGGAACTCGTCGTCCTCCTCTCCATCCTCTACGGATCCATCTCAGCCGTCACTGTCTTCGGCAATGTCCTCGTCATCCTCGTCATCGTCAAGAACCGTCGAATGCAGACCGTCACGAACTTCTTCATCGCTAACCTCAGTGTTGCAGATGTGATGATCGGGATGCTTAGCACTCCTTTCCAGTTCCAGGCCGCACTGCTCCAGCGCTGGGATCTGCCCTTCATCCTCTGTCCAGTCGCTCCATTCGTTAAGGAACTCTCCGTGAACGTCAGCATCTCCACCCTGGCCGTTATATCCATCGACCGCTTCTTCGCCGTTGTCCACCCTCTGAGAGCCGGATGGTCAGCACGGACAGCGGTCATCATCATGGGAGTCGTGTGGACCTTGGGCATCGGATCCAGTGTGCCAACCGCCGTGGCTCACAGCATCATCTGGATCCCGGACGGACGGACTGCGACGTCCATGAAGCCCTACTGCTATCCGGACTTCCCACGGATTGGTGGAATGGATGTGAGTCAGCTGTACGGACTCTACCTCGTCATCGCGCAGTACTTCCTGCCGTTGGTCGTCATCAGCTACGCTTACTGTCGCATCATGTATCGCATCTGGTTCGCAAAGGCTCCTGGGTCAGCACTTGACGTCAGAGACAAGATCATGAACAAGAACAAGAAGAAGGTGAGTCAATAACTTATACAGCTGGACCAGGTGGTCACTGTTGCTGCTGTTATTAGCGCCTTGATATTATTGGAGTTTGCATGGAGAGCGGCGATTTTATGGTTCTTGCTCATAATGTGCCATGTGTCTATCTGTCTAACTATCTGTTTGTCGGTCTGTCCGTCTGTATGTCTATTAATCTATCTGTCGATCCTTCTATTTCTCTACCCATCCGTCGGTTTGCCCGTCTGTCTATCTATCTATGTACAGTGTTGGCCACAGACATATTTCGTAGCCAAGGCAGTTAAATGCAGGTTGGCTTATCACAGCAGAAAGCAATTTAAGACGATTCGCGAGCGCCGTAACACAAGCCTACAATTATGTTGACCATAATAATTCGAGAGCTCTCCACATTTTTCTCCCTCTGTATCTATTCTGGTTGGCTAAAGGTCAGAACAAATTCTGCCGTCTCCAACAAGCAACAAGGTTCATTGCTCCTCCTTTCCCTCCTCCTTTCCTTCCTCCTTTCCTTCCTCCTCTCCTTCCTCCTTTCCTTCCTCCTTTCCTTCCTCCTTTCCTTCCTCCTTTCCTTCCTCCTTTCCTTCCTCCTTTCCTTCCTCCTTTCCTTCCTCCTTTCCTTCCTCCTTTCCTTCCTCCTCTCCTTCCTCCTTTCCTTCCGCTTCAGGGACGGACATCCATTTCCTAGGCTATGCCTCTGATTGCCGTAAATTTTAGATAATAATTTCTTCTTGCATAATGATAGATAATACTGTGTCTGAAAAGTGGGTCTAGCTGCCATAGGACTGCAAAATAATGCCGACTGTCATTTGCAGTAAGTGCTTTCTGAGCTGTGTGAAGTATAAATCTTAGCGAATCAGTGAACGCTTCAAAGTCATCTTTCGAATTGCATGCACAACAATTTCTAAAGGTGAAAACGTCAACCGGCGCTGCTTTGATGGTTACCTGTCAATCTTATTTCATAGCGCATTTCAATTCTCTAAAGGTAACTGAATGAGCAATTTTAAAAATTAACAAGCACGTGCTACTGTAAAAGCTATAGCACGTGCAATTAATGCTGGCTTCTATTATTATAGTTCATAGATGATCTACAATTTTATTATAAAATTAACAACAATAATTAATGAATCGATATGGTTTTGAATCACATCATTGTATAGATGACGTCACTTTCTACTGAGTAATGCTTTGTTATACAACGGAGACAATCATGTACATGTAGTTTGTAATGCGAACAGATTCTGGAGGGGAAAGGACCATGGAAGAATTTTTGCCGGAACATTTTCCCTGGAATGCGCCGCCGCTGTAGCACCACTACTGTTTCTCTGTATCTATCCATTCCGATCTGTATCGTAGGCTATCTAAATAATTTATAGAACCCCTCTCACGGAATAGCTTATTCCATGGGCGCCCGCAGACATTTTTGCAGGAGGGGCAAAAATTTACGATGGTCACTGTTAACTTTTCTTAGTAGCAAGGTCTTGAAAAATCCATAGCTGGAAATTAAGAACACGGGTATTTTTAAAGAGGTTTCTCAATGCAAATTTCTCAATTTAATTTTGTGCATCATTTTCAATACATGAACAGTTTCCTTTGTGCAAAGACAAATTCTAAAACTAAAAAAGTGATGCTAAGAAGAAGGTTTCTTTTGTTAAAACCAAAAGTAGTAGTTAGAAAAATAGGTGTCCGTTTTCCAAGGGGGGGGGCAAGTGCCCCCTTTGTCCCTATGTGTGGGCGCCCATGGCGTATAGCCTTATACGAGGCTCTTTCAGCACAGAAGCCCCGGGTAAAGAAAATGTGTTGAGAGATGAAGGGAAGGGCCGGGAAAAGAGGTTGGAAGGCCATTCTATGTGAAGGGACCCATCACAGCAAATGCTCTGCTCTGAGTCAAGACACACCGAGCACCAGGGACGAAGAGAGGTGAAGATGGTCGGTTGAACACAAGGGGCGAACAGACGTCGCAGAGAGAGAGAGAGAGGCTTAGATCTATGCATGTATTATTGTAGAGGTATTTGCGGAAGAGATAAAGTTGGGATTTGGAGACCATGCATGAGGATGATCTTATGTCGGATCCGAGAGTTGACAGGGAGCCAGTGTAAGAGTTCAGCCATATAAGTGGATAATAATTATGTAAGAAACCGAGTAAAGTGTGCTATGATCTATGTTCTCACGCCAACAGGAACTCCTCCCCCATAACTATTCACCATATCCCTTGCTGCAGACGATCTCCGAACTCAGCCGACTGACATACAAACATACAAACATACAAACATACAAACATACAAACATACAAACATACAAGCATACAAAGATACAAACATACAAACATAAAAATATACATGCAAACATACATACATAGGCCTACAAACATACAAACATACAAACATACAAACATACAAACATACAAACATACATGCACAGATCGAAGCACGCATAGAAAACATCGATCAGGAGTAGGAAAAATAATGCGATTGATTAGAACGGTCATTTGTTTGGCGCCTCTATAAACGAATTTGTTTCTCGTCTGGTGACGAAGATGAATATCAGTCACGAAAAACGTTCAAAGAAACAAATTAGAACTGCATGCATAAATCGACACATACACGGATGACACGCATGCGCAGGCACATGAGCACCCCCCCCCCACACACACAGAGAAAGAAACATACACTGTCATACACACACATAATATTTATACACGTGCGTGACTATTATTATTATGGTCTAGGAAAGTTATGCATGATTATCATCGACGGTGCATGATAAACAGCGTCACTGAAAACTTCATTTCTTATGTATGTATGCATGTATGTAAAAATATGTTCGTGTTTACGTATACTCTACATTTATGTATCAATAATAATAATAATATGCAGGAATGTACTGTAGGCTATATATGTGTATATAAGTATGTATTCTATACTGCAAGCATCTGATATAGATGCATACATTGCATGTATAATTATAGTCACAGTTCATTGCCTTAGGTGCAACACTTTTCGCAAATAATTGAATGTCAGTCTCGCATCTCGACTCGTTGCAAGAAGTTCAACTCGATGATAATAATAATAATAATTTGCACTCAAAGATTTAACGCCATAGCTTTCAGGGGCACATTCGCACAACTCGCCGGGGTCGAGGACGACTGATCTGACTACTTTACATCTGTTTTAGCTGTATGTAACAATTAGCACATTATGCCTGTGTTTGTCAGTCGCTCTCTGTTCATCACGCACAGCCAATTGTTGTTGCACTGTTTGAAACGGAAATAAATGATAATAATAATAATAATAATAATAATAATAATAATAATAATAATAATAATAATAATAATAATAATAATACTACTAATAATAATAATAATAATGCATAGGGAGATGATGGAGCATAAATAATGGAGCAACAGTAAGAGAGATGGAAAGATGGACACATAGAGAAGAGAGAGGAGAAAGAAAAGCAGGGAGAGGGGGAGGAGGAGGAGGAGGAGGAGGAGGAGGAAGAAGAGGAGGAGTGGAGTGGAAATAGGCATGAAGAGGATAAGGAGGTTTAAGGAAAAGGATGGGGTGGGCGGAGAGGAGGAAGCCGGTGGAGATGAAGAAAAAATAAGGAGATATTATTATTAGGTTGATTTAGGCAGAAATAAGTTGCTGTATAATGACGAAGATGATGGCGATGAAGACGATGAAGATTGGAAAAGAAGAAGGATGAGAGAAGCAGAAGAAGAAGTAGACGAAGAAAAAGAAGAAAAAGACATATAAAAGATGAGGCTAAAGATAACGATGAGGGTGCTGCAACAGGTGAAGAAATGGGTAGAGCTGGAGGAAGTGGAAAACTGTGGGTAGAAAATAGAACTAAGAAGAGCAAGAAGAGCGAGAAAAGGAAGAAGCAGATGAAGATGGTGAAGACGTTATTGCTAAACATATTTAAAAGCAGAAGATAACACATCATGCATTTGCAATCTCTACTAGGGATTCTGATATTACCTTCTCAACAGATACCCTTATAAGTGACTGGACAAGCAAACACGCACACGTACACGCACATACGGAGGTATACGCTCGCGCACATGCACATGCACACGCACATACACATACGGAGGCATACACACGCATGCGCACACACGCACACAAGAACGCACACGAGCACACGCAGGCACACAGCCCACACTCACTCTCTCTTTCTATGCATCTATCTATCAATCAATCTATCCATTTATCAAACCGTCCATCCATTCATCCATTCATCCATTCATTCGTCCGCCCGTCCATTCATCCGTTAATCCATCCAACCATTCATCTATCCATCGATCCATCTCTCCCACTTTCTCCACATCTCTTGCCCTCCCTTCATCCCTCCTTCTCTCCCTCCTTCTCTCCCTCTCTTCCACCCTCCCCATCCCTCCATCCTTTCCCTTTCCTCTCCCTCCCTTCCTCGCTCATCCACAAAAATGTTCTCTTTGCTTTTGCAAAGTCGCAAGTCTTCTGCCTCCAACGACGACGATGACGTGATGACGACGACGACTACGACGACGACGACGACGATGACGACGATGACGACGACGACGACGACGACGACGACTGTGTGAGAATAGATTAGAAATCGATGACGAAAAACCTGCAGCGTCCACATTATTTTCCACCAAGAATTTCCACCAAGAGTCTCTTACATGAAGGATGATTATTCTGAGGATAGACTTCGTAAATCACACTGCAGGAGATTATGTGGACTGCATCAGCAGTTATAGTCGTCCGTTAGATGTCGCCATTTAAGCTGAATGACATTGAAGATCATCGCTTGAGAATTATTATTGTCGTCTGCTATTATAGTTCAACTCGAAATGAATTGGAGAATGATGGAAACGAGAAGAAGAAAGTGGTTGGAAGAATTAAGTGGAAGGATAATAATAATAATAATAATAATAATAATAATAATAATAATAATAATAATAATAATAATAATAATAATAATAATAATAATAATAATAATAAGAATAATAATAATAATAATAATAATAATAATAATATGGAAGATTAAAGAGGAGGATACATAATTATATAAGGACACTGAGAGGATCATAAGAAATGATGACGACAGGAGGAGAGGAAAGAGGAAAGAGGAAATGATTGGCTATCACAATCTCGATTATTCTTTGACCTTTTGTATGGCAAATGACTGGTTCATGACCGCAAGTTAATGATGTACATGAGCAATTGTACATAATTATATTTACATATATAATATGTAATTGTATTTAATATGTAATTATATGTAAAATGACTGATTCGTGATATTTAAGATATGATTGTACATAATTATATACATGTATGCATGTATATAAATTATATATATATAATTATGTAGCCTACATGTACATGTAGTCTAATTAAATATCAACGTATCAGTCAGAAAGCCGGATTTCTAAATTGAACATTAGACCCTGTGATCAGAATATCTTTTCTTAAGATCTTGGCCGACAACTCAAAGCTAAAAATTTAATCACAGGATCTAAGTGAAAATTCTAATCGAAAAGAAAATCCGAAGATTTATATCGAAAATTCGAAGACGAAAATCTTGTCTGAAGGTCTAAACTGAAAAGTATATGCTACAAAATTTAAATCTGTTCATCTAAGCCGAAAAATCTGAAGATATTATTATCTGAAGACAGACTTAAGTTGCGAATTCTAAACTGATAGGCCTAACTCATTCTAAAGATCTAAACTGAAAATTCTATATGAATATTTAAGGATGAATATCTAATCGGAATATCTAAATCTAATAGGAAGATCCAAGCTAAAAATTCTAGACAAAGAATCGAGTCTGGGAATCCAAGCTAAAAATTATAAGCTGAAAATTTTGTCCGATGATCCAAACCTAAAATTCTAAGTTGAAAATTCTGTCTGGATATACATGTACAAGCTGAAGATTCTAAGCTGAAAATTCTAAGCTGAAAGTTCTAAGCTGAAACTTCTAAGCTGAAATTTTTAGTCAGAAGATCGATGCTGAATGGCAAGAAGATCAATTACGATCCAGATCAGCGACTGAGGGTAATTGCCTTCGTGGAAGGCAATATCGCCACGTCGATGATTAATTGCCTCAGTTCTTCATCAGTTGCCACACCTTTTCATAGACCCCACATGACACACAGACAGGCAGAAGCAAGCAAACAAACAGACGGACTACAAGAACACCCACGCACGCAGTGATTTACTGGCGTGACAAGATGAAATTTATTACTGCATGGCAGCACAGTCTAGACAGGTCTGTGTACATAAGGTGGTGAGAGAAACGGACAGACGGACAGACACAGAGAGAGATATACATTATACATAGACAGATAGAGAGATATACATAGACAGAAAGAGAGATATAGAGAGATTATAGAGAGATGCGGGTGCAGATGGAGAGAAACATAGAGACAGAGATAAATAATGAGAGAAATGCAGAGATGAAGATGGATGTAAAGATATTGATTGATTGATACCGAGAGAAAATGGATTAAGAAAAATTAATTTAACAAAAAAGAGTAAGCTTATGTTATATGTGTTGAGAAAGCGTTTTTGAGGCAGGAAAGAAGGAAAGCGACGGAAAGAAAGCGATGGAAGGAAAGCGATGGAAGGAAAGCGATGGAAGGAAAGCGATGGAAGGAAAGCGATGGAAGGAAAGCGATGGAAGGAAAGCAATGAAAAGAAAGCGATGTAAGGAAAGCGATGAAAGGAAAGCGATGAAAAGAAAGCGATGTAAGGAAAGCGATGGAAGGAAAGCGATGGAAGGAAAGCAATGAAAAGAAAGCGATGGAAGGAAAGCGATGGAAGGAAAGCGATGGAAGGAAAGCAATGAAAAGAAAGCGATGGAAGGAAAGCAATGAAAAGAAAGCGATGGAAGGAAAGCGATGGAAGGAAAGCGATGAAAAGAAAGCGATGGAAGGAAAGCGATGGAAGGAAAGCGATGGAAGGAAAGCGATGAAAGGAAAGCGATGGAAGGAAAGCAATGAAAAGAAAGCGATGGAAGGAAAGCAATGAAAAGAAAGCGATGGAAGGAAAGCGATGGAAGGAAAGCGATGGAAGGAAAGCGATGGAAGGAAAGCAATGAAAAGAAAGCGATGGAAAGAAAGCGATGGAAGGAAAGCGATGAAAAGAAAGCGATGGAAGGAAAGCGATGGAAGGAAAGCGATGGAAGGAAAGCGATGGAAGGAAAGCAATGAAAAGAAAGCGATGGAAAGAAAGCGATGGAAGGAAAGCGATGAAAAGAAAGCGATGGAAGGAAAGCGATGGAAGGAAAGCGATGGAAGGAAAGCGATGGAAGGAAAGCGATGGAAGGAAAGCGATGGAAGGAAAGCGATGGAAGGAAAGCGATGGAAGGAAAGCGATGGAAGGAAAGCAATGAAACGAAAGCGATGGAAAGAAAGCGATGGAAGGAAAGCGATGAAAAGAAAGCGATGGAAGGAAAGCGATGGAAGGAAAGCGATGGAAGGAAAGCAATGAAAAGAAAGCGATGGAAGGAAAGCGATGGAAGGAAAGCAATGAAAAGAAAGCGATGGAAGGAAAGCAATGAAAAGAAAGCGATGGAAGGAAAGCAATGAAAAGAAAGCGATGGAAAGAAAGCGATGGAAGGAAAGCGATGAAAAGAAAGCGATGGAAGGAAAGCGATGAAAAGAAAGCGATGGAAGGAAAGCGATGGAAGGAAAGCGATGGAAGGAAAGCCATGAAAAGAAAGCGATGGAAGGAAAGCGATGGAAGGAAAGCAATGAAAAGAAAGCGATGGAAAGAAAGCAATGAAAAGAAAGCGATGGAAGGAAAGCGATGAAAGGAAAGCGATGAAAAGAAAGCGATGTAAGGAAAGCGATGGAAGGAAAGCGATGGAAGGAAAGCAATGAAAAGAAAGCGATGGAAGGAAAGCGATGAAAGGAAAGCGATGAAAAGAAAGCGATGTAAGGAAAGCGATGGAAGGAAAGCGATGGAAGGAAAGCAATGAAAAGAAAGCGATGGAAGGAAAGCGATGGAAGGAAAGCGATGGAAGGAAAGCAATGAAAAGAAAGCGATGGAAGGAAAGCGATGGAAGGAAAGCGATGGAAGGAAAGCGATGAATAGAAAGCAATGAAAAGAAAGCGATGGAAGGAAAGCGATGGAAGGAAAGCGATGAAAGGAAAGCAATGAAAAGAAAGCGATGGAAGGAAAGCGATGGAAGGAAAGCGATGGAAGGAAAGCGATGAAAGGAAAGCAATGAAAAGAAAGCGATGGAAGGAAAGCGATGGAAGGAAAGCGATGGAAGGAAAGCGATGGAAGGAAAGCGATGGAAGGAAAGCGATGGAAGGAAAGCGATGGATAGAAAGCGATGGAAGGAAAGCAATGAAAAGAAAGCGATGGAAGGAAAGCAATGAAAAGAAAGCGATGGAAGGAAAGCGATGGAAGGAAAGCGATGAAAGGAAAGCGATGAAAAGAAAGCGATGAAAAGAAAGCGATGGAAGGAAAGCGATGGAAGGAAAGCAATGAAAAGAAAGCGATGGAAGGAAAGCGATGGAAGGAAAGCGATGGAAGGAAAGCGATGGGAGGAAAGCGATGAAAAGAAAGCGATGGAAGGAAAGCGATGGAAGGAAAGCGATGGGAGGAAAGCGATGAAAAGAAAGCGATGGAAGGAAAGCGATGGAAGGAAAGCGATGGAAGGAAAGCAATGAAAAAAAAGCGATGTAAGGAAAGCGATGAAAGGAAAGCGATGAAAAGAAAGCGATGTAAGGAAAGCGATGGAAGGAAAGCGATGGAAGGAAAGCAATGAAAAGAAAGCGATGGAAGGAAAGCGATGGAAGGAAAGCGATGGAAGGAAAGCAATGAAAAGAAAGCGATGGAAGGAAAGCAATGAAAATAAAGCGATGGAAGGAAAGCGATGGAAGGAAAGCGATGAAAAGAAAGCGATGGAAGGAAAGCGATGGAAGGAAAGCGATGGAAGGAAAGCGATGAAAGGAAAGCGATGGAAGGAAAGCAATGAAAAGAAAGCGATGGAAGGAAAGCAATGAAAAGAAAGCGATGGAAGGAAAGCGATGGAAGGAAAGCGATGGAAGGAAAGCGATGGAAGGAAAGCAATGAAAAGAAAGCGATGGAAAGAAAGCGATGGAAGGAAAGCGATGAAAAGAAAGCGATGGAAGGAAAGCGATGGAAGGAAAGCGATGGAAGGAAAGCGATGGAAGGAAAGCGATGGAAGGAAAGCGATGAAAAGAAAGCGATGGAAGGAAAGCGATGTAAGGAAAGCGATGGAAGGAAAGCAATGAAAAGAAAGCGATGGAAGGAAAGCGATGAAAGGAAAGCGATGAAAAGAAAGCGATGTAAGGAAAGCGATGGAAGGAAAGCGATGGAAGGAAAGCAATGAAAAGAAAGCGATGGAAGGAAAGCGATGAAAGGAAAGCGATGAAAAGAAAGCGATGTAAGGAAAGCGATGGAAGGAAAGCGATGGAAGGAAAGCAATGAAAAGAAAGCGATGGAAGGAAAGCGATGGAAGGAAAGCGATGGAAGGAAAGCAATGAAAAGAAAGCGATGGAAGGAAAGCGATGGAAGGAAAGCGATGGAAGGAAAGCGATGGAAGGAAAGCGATGGAAGGAAAGCGATGGAAGGAAAGCGATGAAAAGAAAGCGATGGAAGGAAAGCGATGGAAGGAAAGCGATGGAAGGAAAGCGATGGAAGGAAAGCGATGGAAGGAAAGCGATGAAAAGAAAGCGATGGAAGGAAAGCGATGTAAGGAAAGCGATGGAAGGAAAGCAATGAAAAGAAAGCGATGGAAAGAAAGCGATGGAAGGAAAGCGATGAAAAGAAAGCGATGGAAGGAAAGCGATGGAAGGAAAGCGATGGAAGGAAAGCGATGGAAGGAAAGCGATGGAAGGAAAGCGATGAAAAGAAAGCGATGAAAAGAAAGCGATGGAAGGAAAGCGATGGAAGGAAAGCAATGAAAAGAAAGCGATGGAAGGAAAGCGATGAAAGGAAAGCGATGAAAAGAAAGCGATGTAAGGAAAGCGATGTAAGGAAAGCGATAGAAGGAAAGCGATGTAAGGAAAGCAATGAAAAGAAAGCGATGGAAGGAAAGCGATGGAAGGAAAGCGATGAAAGGAAAGCGATGAAAAGAAAGCGATGTAAGGAAAGCGATGGAAGGAAAGCGATGGAAGGAAAGCAATGAAAAGAAAGCGATGGAAGGAAAGCGATGGAAGGAAAGCGATGGAAGGAAAGCAATGAAAAGAAAGCGATGGAAGGAAAGCGATGGAAGGAAAGCGATGGAAGGAAAGCGATGGAAGGAAAGCGATGGAAGGAAAGCGATGGAAGGAAAGCGATGAAAAGAAAGCGATGGAAGGAAAGCGATGAAAAGAAAGCGATGAAAAGAAAGCGATGGAAGGAAAGCGATGGAAGGAAAGCAATGAAAAGAAAGCGATGGAAGGAAAGCGATGGAAGGAAAGCGATGGAAGGAAAGCGATGGAAGGAAAGCGATGAAAGGAAAGCGATGGAAAGAAAGCGATGGAAGGAAAGCGATGGGAGGAAAGCGATGAAAAGAAAGCGATGGAAGGAAAGCGATGGAAGGAAAGCGATGGGAGGAAAGCGATGGATAGAAAGCGATGGAAGGAAAGCAATGAAAAGAAAGCGATGGAAGGAAAGCGATGGAAGGAAAGCGATGGATAGAAAGCGATGGAAGGAAAGCAATGAAAAGAAAGCGATGGAAGGAAAGCGATGAAAAGAAAGCGATGAAAAAAAGCGATGGAAGGAAAGCGATGGAAGGAAAGCGATGAAAAGAAAGCGATGGAAGGAAAGCGATGGAAAGAAAGCAATGAAAAGAAAGCGATGGAAGGAAAGCGATGGAAGGAAAGCGATGGATAGAAAGCGATGGAAGGAAAGCAATGAAAAGAAAGCGATGGAAGGAAAGCGATGAAAAGAAAGCGATGAAAAAAAAGCGATGGAAGGAAAGCGATGGAAGGAAAGCAATGAAAAGAAAGCGATGGAAGGAAAGCGATGGAAGGAAAGCGATGGAAGGAAAGCAATGAAAAGAAAGCGATGGAAGGAAAGCAATGAAAAGAAAGCGATGGAAGGAAAGCGATGGAAGGAAAGCGATGGAAGGAAAGCGATGAAAGGAAAGCAATGAAAAGAAAGCGATGGAAGGAAAGCGATGGAAGGAAAGCGATGGAAGGAAAGCGATGGAAGGAAAGCGATGGAAGGAAAGCGATGGAAGGAAAGCGATGGAAGGAAAGCGATGGAAGGAAAGCGATGAAAAGAAAGCGATGGAAGGAAAGCGATGAAAAGAAAGCGATGGAAGGAAAGCAATGAAAAGAAAGCGATGGAAGGAAAGCGATGAAAAGAAAGCGATGAAAAGAAAGCGATGGAAGGAAAGCGATGGAAGGAAAGCAATGAAAAGAAAGCGATGGAAGGAAAGCGATGGAAGGAAAGCGATGGAAGGAAAGCGATGGGAGGAAAGCGATGGAAGGAAAGCGATGGAAGGAAAGCGATGGAAGGAAAGCGATGGAAGGAAAGCGATGGAAGGAAAGCGATGAAAGGAAAGCGATGGAAGGAAAGCGATGAAAGGAAAGCGATGGAAGGAAAGCGATGGAAGGAAAGCGATGAAAGGAAAGCGATGGAAGGAAAGCGATGAAAGGAAAGCGATGAAAGGAAAGCGATGGAAGGAATGAAGAAATGAATGAACGAATAGCGGCAGAAAAAGATGAGAATAAAGACAAAGAAAAAAATGGAAAGAAATCGTTTTTTTAACGGCAGGATGGATAATTGGATATGGATAGACGGATAGAAAATGGAAGAAAACATGCATGTGAAGAATAAAACTCGAAGAAAAGAAATTTCGAGAAAATGAAATGATGACAGGAATGCGAATAATATCAAAATTTATAATAATAAGAATGGAGAGATAGACACAGAGACTGAGACATACAGACAGACAGAAAAATAAAGATAGTAAGACTGACAGACAGAGACAGACGGACATACACGCAAATGAACATGCACATAATGACATTCCGATGACCTGGCAACATATACAATAATTATACATGCATTGCATATGACACCTTGCAACGCATTCGCCGGTTTCTATGCTATGAGTTCCCGGATGTCATCACGTGATTCAGCAACTTGTTCGAGTTCTTCGCTCTGACACCAGTCTTTTTTATTTTTGTTTTTTAAACTGATCTACAATCTTTTCGCTTTGTAGTTCTGCGGTCTTTCACATTTTGTTGATCTCTGGTCTTTTCGCTTTGCCAATAATAATACCGTATTATTATGGCCATTTCGCTTTCTTAATATAGGCCTAAGACTTATTATATTTTTACCTTTCTAGATGAATGGTTTCTTTGCTTTCAAAATCTATGGTCTTATTGCATTTTGAATCTATGGCCATTTCGCTTTGCATTTCTATGGCATTTTCGATTTATTATTCTATGTTTTGTTTGCTCTCATAATCTATGGGCTTTATCCTGCTCACGATTTATCACAAATTCCCGTTAGAATGAGCTGCTTGCTCTAGGCAAAAGTAATCTTGTAGCCTACATTGACTTCGGAATGTGCAGATTAATGTCTTATGATTTGTTTTCGCGGCAGTGTTTTGCAAAGACAACTGTTTTTTGCACTCTTTTCATATTTCAAAATTGCCTGGTTTTTCTTGGCTCGTGCTTTCCCTTTTCTTGCTTTTTTGTATTTCGGGTTGTTTAATGACTCGCAAAATAATGCTCATGCGCTTCGGCGTAAAACACCGATTCAGTGTCCGTGCTGTATAGTCGTCTGCAATTCTGAATGTTTTCTAAAGTGCTGTCATGTTAAGCAATTCAAAAAAACTGTGGTCATAGTAACCATGATTCTCGTATCTTACGAGGCTCGTTTTGTTTTCGACACATTTCGTTGACCTGACGGTCGTCTTTGGATTAACGATGACAATAAATCTTTTCCCAATCGTTTTTCCATCCGTCTGAAACATCGTATCCCGGATTTTCGACTCGACTCGACTACATGCATTATTAATGGATGTGGATTTGTAATATTATCAACACATTTTTGTAGACTTCAATCCATTCGGCGTCATTGCATTGATCAAATGCTTCTAGTTTTCTGAATGTAGGCCTATAATACGGGACTGATTTGCTTAGAGTGCTTTTCAGAATTTTGCTTCTAATTATATTTAACATTGTTGTGGTTGCGTAGCGAACAATAGTTTTTCATCAATTATATTTTTTTATTCATTGATATGTATACATACATAGCCTAGTCTACAATGTGTTTCCTGCGTGTTTCGTCTCCAACGCTGTACCCTTGCGAGGAACAATCTTCTTGATCATGTGGAGATATAAAATTATAATATTATTAGTCATCATCATCGTCATCACCATCATCAGCATCATCATCTTCATCATCGTAGCTACAATTATTTTATTATTTGAACTGCATAAGATCACACGATATAGACCTGAAACAAATACGAAATCAGCCGAACATTTTCCCCCATTGAAGAACCAATCAAAAAATCCATTGGATAATCCACCATAAAATAACATTGAGACGAAATCTCTTAAAATAAATCCGTGAAAGCGATCCAGATTCCAGAGACTCAATTCGAAAAGGAATCTCTAAAGTGAGTGGACCAGCATGATCGAAACCAACTGAAGTCGCAGAAGATAGTCGCCGCACTTGATATAAAGATCCCTAAGCGATAAGAAAAATCGGAGATTTAGTGCCACACCAACTCACAAACTGTTAGACTGCCTCTTGCACTGTAGCATAAATTGCGTTTAACTCGGACATGAAGCCATTTTCAAACAATCGTTTCTAGAATTGTTCGTTCAGGTCAGTAAGATAGTCAACAAGTAATAAATTTGGTGCGCTGCTTTAAAATGTATCAATTTATTGCAGCTGTAAGCTTTAATTTTTCTCAGCGCTCTCCGAGGCTAAGTGCAGGGCACTAGTTTATTCACGAGAGCTGCGTCGTTTCAGAGGGTAGTTAAGGGATTCCATGTGATACAACAGTTGTCGAAATGACCTCATTATAGAGGAGGTGGTAGAACAGTTGAGTGAGAAGTGGAGAGAGAGAGAGAGATCTGCTGGGATTGTGGAGGGTTGAATGGAAGCCAATGCATGGAAATAATTTTCGATTTATAGGCTATACTATGTTTAATATTATCTCAATATTATTATTGCGACACTTGACTGAGATTTACTTGCGTGCATTCCGTGTATTAGAATAATTAGATGACTTTTAAAGGTCATCTGTGGATTTATTTACAAGGACTTCTTTCTTGCGGAAGCTCCTTGGCGGGGGGGGGGGGGGCTCGCTGGAGAAACTCATTGCGGATACTCTTTGGTGCTCGTATATAACTGGAACCCATGTGGGAAAGTCAATCGGCTGGATTCTACTTTTACCGATTTTCCCTTTGGAGATAATTTTTTATTTGGCTCGAAGTTTGCAGACGACGAAGATGTAGGCTATAACAGAGTATCTGTGTTGAGCCTCGTTCTCGCGAAATGACGTAACAGATGAAAACGAGGCAAGCACATGCTGCTCCACGCGATTCTTCCGCTGACCACCAAGTGGTTTCGTGGTTTGTGTGTCCACCACACAGTGCTCCATTATTTAATAACAGTTTTTAGCAAACAGACAGAACACACATGCGCAAGTAACACGACGTATCCTGTCCTGTCTTCGATTTACTATATATATATATATATATATATATATATATATTATATTTATATACATGTATATATAAACAATATAAAATATATATATATATTATATATATACATGTATATATAAACAATATTATATGTATGTTTGACCATGTATGATTGACGATTTTGTTGACTGATATATGACTGAACTGACTGAACTGACTGAACTGACTGACTGACTGACTGACTGACTGACTGACTGACTGAACTGACTGACTGACTGAATTGACTGACTGACTGAATTGACTGACTGACTGACTGACTAACTGAACTAACTGACTGACTGACTGACTGACTGACTGACTGACTGACTGACTGACTGACTGATCGTTTTATTGGTTGCCTGACTGACCTACTGACTGACTGGCTGACTGACTGACTTACTGACTGACTGGCTGACTGATTGACTAACTGACTGGTCGAAAGAAATAAATTCGGGCATTTTATCTAAGCAGACAAATGAGAACAAAGAGTGAATGAGACGGACTTAGAAAGAGACAACATAATAGAAAGCGAATGAAAGCAAAGAAGACAAAAAGACAGACAGACATGTCTACAGATAGACTGACAGAAGCCGCATCACATAACCGGCTTAAGATCGGCTTTTCGTTAGAATTTAATTATCAAGCGTCACAGACGGAAATCCGATTTCATTTCCTTATTAAGTGAGAACGATGTTGGTTTGCAGCAACACTTCCTCTTCTTCCTCCTCCTCCTCTTCTTCCTCTTCTTCTTCCTTCTTCTCCTCCTCCTCTTCCTCTTCTTCCGCTTTCGCTTACTGTGATCCTCTTCTTCTCTCCTGATCCTCTCCTTCCATTTCTCCTTCTCATCTTAATCCCTCTATTTTCTTCCTCCATCATTCTCTTTCCCTTATTTTCTTTTTCTTCTTTCCCCCTGCTTCTTCTTCTTCTTTTTATTCATCTTCTTGCTTTTATTCTTCTTATTCTTCATCATCTTCTTCCTCCTCCTCCTTTTCTTCTTCGTCCTAATCTTATTCTTCTTCATCTTTCCCCTCCTCCTCCTCCTCCTCTTCCTCTTCCTCCTCCTCCTCCTCCTCCACCTCCTCCTCCTCCTCCTCCTCCTCCTCTCCTTCGACTTCCTCTTCTCCTTCTCCTCCTACACAAACACTCATCCTGCGCCTTCCCTTCTTTCCTAAAACCCCCAAATACATGTAACAGCTAAAGATAATTAATTTTGATTTTTTTGTCAGCATGTAGGCCAGCAAAGGAACATTCAAAGGTTTAGAGCACTTTAACAATAATTATTTTCGAGATTTGACGGTTTTGGCTCAAACTCTCCTCAGACCATCAGATTCTCTCTCTCTCTCTCTCTCTCTCTCTCTCTCTCTCTCTCTCTCTCTCTCTCTCTCTCTCTCTTCGATATTCTTAGCAAATGATTGCGATTTACTCGATATTTGCGTATCATAATTAGCGTTGAGCATGTCATGAGATTTTCAACTGCAGACTTCTTCAATCTGGAAAGTGGAATTATTTTTTGGTCATTTAGATATATATTGGTCTACCTTGTGCTTGAAATGCGTGGGACGAAGCCAATGACGAATGCATGAATGAATGTCTGAATGAATGAATGAATGAACGAATGAATGAATGAATATATGAACGAACGAATAAATGAATCAATGAATGAATGAACGAACGAACGAACGAATGATTGAATGAACGAACGAATGAATGAACGAATGAATGAACGAATGAATGAATGAATGAACGAATGAATGAACGAATGAATAATAGATCAATCAATCAATCAATCAATCAATCAATGAACAAACGAAAATCAAATTATCGTTCTACCTCTCGAACACATTTTGAGAAGTTGCCATTGGAATAAAAAATAATAAACAACTGCTTAGTTTTCCTATTATAGTGTTATTAAGTGTCTGATAAATTACAAAGGATGATTTAGAACAATGAACAGTTAGGCTTATGATGTTAACCTTTCCAGTTCTTTTATTTATGTCGTTGTTTTCACAGCAGTCTAAACTCAGAGAGCGATCTAATCGAGCGTGAAAGTAACGCACGATTGAGCAATTGTGGAAGCGGATATCCGGCGAACTGCAAGGGCAGCCGGGCGAAACGAAGCAGAAGTTTTGTAGAAGGACAGAAGTTTATGTTGCACAGCTATTTGCGCAGAAGCATGTCTGGATGGAATAGCGGAATTGTAATTTATCCATTGATTCATTTAAAGAATGAATCACTTTCAAGAAGTCTACTCAGAGGCGCTCCCAGTTTCAACCATGGTGATACAAATGAGTCTGTGAAAGGCTGATGAGTTACATTGTAGTTCTTGGTAGCAGGCTTATTTCCAACCGTACGGGAGACTATTTCAGATATATGGACTTACAACTGAGAAAGCACGACGCTGACAGGTTGAGGTTGCAACGCGAATGACCAAAGGATAGAGGCAGAGCGTAAGGTTCTTCGAGTTAGGACATCGGAAACTGGACATAGTTCACATAGTTCCCATGCCTCACACGAATAGCTCACATAGTTCGCATAGTTCACATAGTTCATAACATTTAAATAGTTCACACATAGTTCGCATAGTTCACATAGTTCATAACATTTAAATAGTTCACACATAGTTCGCATAGTTCACATAGTTCATAACATTTAAATAGTTCACACATAGTTCGCATAGTTCACATAGTTCATAACATTTAAATAGTTCACTTAGTTCACATTGTTCGAATGAATTTTCATTGTTTATATTTGCGTGGTCTAAATCTTCATCCCATGTTGCAAAATCCGCGGTGAAGACATCTACTGTAACACTTGGACGCAGGGCCGTATTTACTTTGGTGGAGGCCCATGTGCCCCGCTGTGGTGGAGGCCCAATGGACAGAGGATAATTTTTTTTTTAAATCCAATTTTAATGGTGGCGTATGTACCACAGCAATGCCGTCACAAGGGCGCCTCACCTACATCTTGCAGCAGGATAGGCCTGACAAAATATAGGCCTAAGGCTTATCTCCATGATATACGTGTAGGCTGTAGCCTATGCTGTAAAACTGTTTCCGTTCCAAAAAGAATCAGCACATTGTCAACTCGATGGTCATGCAGAGCTGATGCGACCGAAGCTCTATCGCAGGAATATCTCCAGTTCATTGAAGCTCTAGATCACATTTCCGACGACATAAATGAGCTGGCAGAAGTGCGTTTACGCTGTCTTCTGGAATGACCTGTTACAAAGAGCCAATCCCACCAGCAAGACCCTGCAGGATCCCAAGTTAGATCTAAACTCCGCTCTTGCCCTTGTAAGATCACTGAAGACTTTCATAGAATCCAAGCGAGATTGCTTCCAGGAGTACGAGAAAGAAGGGATCGAGAAATCCGAAACGGCAGACTACATTCAAAAGAGAGAGAACACCAACGTAACGTGCGCCTTGATCCACTCGACCAACCTCGACACACTATTCGGCAGATGGAGCTGACGCAGTCAGATAAATTTCGAATACAGAACTTTTTACCAGTCATTGATCAGTTTGTTACTACCTTGCTACACCGGCTTAGTGCGTACGAGCTCGTTTCGTCTCGGTTTGGCTTCTTACGCAAACTCAATTTATTATTTCGGAAATTTATATAGCGCCTCTTCAAGGTAGGCTACTCAGAAGCGCTTCCGGCCCAACCACGGCTAAATAAAACAGTCTTTAGGTTGTTAAGGAACAGAGCGGAGTGACCTCTGGGAATTAAGCGCAATGCAACAGGAAGACCATTCCAGGTGGTAGGACCAGCAACTGATTGTAGGGTATACTGTCATCACAACAACTAGGCCTACAGCAGCATCAAATCTTGTTGACGTGTACAAAGATGACCTCGATGAATGCTTTGGAGACGAGCTTGTGCAGTTTGTTGTCTTTAAATTGTGGAGACATTGAAGTACGAACAAGCTCTGGATGTCTCTCTCGAGAATTTCATGTATTATATAGCTGATACATGATAAACACGTTCAGGGATCATTTCCTAATGTGGAGATAGCACTCTTCATGTATCTGGTGCTCATGGTCAGTAACTGTAGCCCATGTAGCCTACTGTTGTACATCGGAACGTTCCTTTTACCAAAATCAAACTTACTAATAGACTTCGCACATCGATAGGGAATGAGAGGTTGTCCCATCTGGCTCTGATGAGCAAAGAAGCAGACCTTCTGCGTGAAATTAACTTTGATGATCTGGTGACCAACTTGCCAGGAAGAAAACACGCAAAGTTTCACTAATTTGACATGACTTCATAACCAAGAGAAACTAATTTCTGTCCTTTCAGGTTTTCACGTTTCTTTCAATTGTTTCTTTTCTTAAATATTTGCGTAAATTATATCTGTGGGCAACGCACAGTAGCCTACTAAAGTCTGTAAAAAAATTCTTCCTTGTGTGGTGGAGGCCCCTATGTGGTGGAGGCCCGTGGGCACGTGCCCCGTGTGCCCACCCCTAAATCTGGGCCTGCTTGGACGATAATATGGATATGGATGGATAGACGAATGCATGGATTGAAAGATGCATAGATGAGTGGATGAATATAGATGCATTGATGAATGAGTTGATGGCTATAGATCGATGGATACCAGATGAAACGATGGATAGATGAATTGAACAACAGATGAATAGATGATTGGATGAATGTAGGGATGCAAAATTGATTAGTGGGTTCTACATTAACGAAAAGATACATGTAGTTGGATGGGAAGGGGGAAATGACGTGTAGAACTGTGGATGGATACATGTACGAATGGATGGGTCTACGGATACATGGATGAATGGACGAATGGGATGGACGGATAAAGGTCTGAGGAAGTCATGGAGGTAAGAGTGGAACGGTTGTATATATGTGGACAAAAGGATCAACAAACAAAGAAGAAAGGTGACATGTGAGATAGACGCATTACTATTATAGACGACGATGATTTCAACGTCAATGGAAGAACATTCATCCATCCGGTGTGGACTGCACAATGAAAGTTAATGTCACTGATGGACTCAGTTACAATTGAAAATGGAAGAAGATACATCGGGTGCAAAAGAGAAAGAGAGACAGACAGAGACATGCAGACAGAGACAGGCAGACAGACAGACGGAGACAGACATAGACACAAAGAAAGAGAGACACGCAGACAGACACAGACACAGACACAGACAGAGTCAGAGACAGACGGAATTCATCTGATGTTGGAGATCAATTATTTTCATCTATCGACCTAAACTCAATTTGCATTCGCCATCGAACTGCATCTCTCATCAACTCTAATGCAACCTCAACAATAGATGACGTCACTCCATCCTTCTCTTCTCTCCCGTCACAGCACAAAAGCTTTGATGATCCTGCTGCTGCTTGCTTTTGTCTCTCGCCAACCTCTGACAATAATATTCTAAACCAACGCTGAACATTGCTACTGAACAATGCTGAGCGACAGAAAAACAATTACTGTCGACTGCAGATCAAAGCTGGCGCATTTCGAGAATAGATTCCAAATGAAGTTGTTGGTTGCAATGTCAAATGCAGCGTCCAACGTCTTTATCGCAGGTCTGTGTGTCAACGTCAGATCAGAATTAGCGTCCAGATTCATGGTCCACATACTTCTTCGCGCTGCTGGTGGGAGGAGAGGACGGCAAGGGACACGACTGGCCTATCATGGCATAACGTGATTTTTTTAGTGAATCAAAATAGTCAGAATAGTCTCCCATTGGAGATACGCTGGCTATTTATAGGTTTGACACATCAGGTTTTTACAGGCTCCTTAAAACCTATTTTGTATCATCGTGGTTGGACTGGGAGCGCCTTTGAGTGGACTTCTTGAAAGAGGCGGTATATAAATTCTTCAATTGAATGAACGAATGAATTAAACGTAACAAGGATTCGAAGCTGTTTAGCAGATGGGCAATCTCTGTCCCGTCTAACCTGCTAAAACATCTTAAGCATCGTAAAAGAACTCCAGATCTGCACTAATAGTCTCACCGAAATTGAACTGCTTTTTATAAAGTCATTTACTCAAACTCTGAAAAATCTAATAAAAAAACACGTGTCCGAACTGTTCCAAAGTCTCATGATAATTATGACCTACTTTCCACATTGCATCGCAGACTGCGAAATTCACATCGGAAAAAATAATCAACCTCCCAACTAATTATGCCAAAAACTTTGCCTATTATGTCAAGAGTTTCCTGAAAACCTACATGTAGAAAAAAATAATATGTGTGTATGTTTTAAGTCACTTACTCAAACTCTAGCAAGTATCTTAACAGAAGTCCACCCTGTACAAAAAATTCATGGATTTTTTGCATAGTCTGCAAACTCCCGCAAATATCTGCGAAAGAGCTTCCGAGCTGCCATGAAAATCCTCAACGTATTGCAAACGTCACGCATCTCAGCCATATAATATTCCACCGCAGTTTATATTATAGATAGCCTATAGAGTCTACAACGTTCTTTTGCTGGACTTTATATAAACAAGCGAAACGTGTCTAGCAGCCGACGTTTCACCTGACGGTGACCATTAATGCATTCGCGATAAACAATCCGATAAACTGTCGATAATAATCATTACTGACATTCGTCTTTTAGTCATGCGTTGTGCGCTGGACAGAAGAGTTTTTGTCGCCGAACTTAACGACCAGGTTGTCTTTTGACGTAACGAACGTTGGACTGAGGTGGGGGTAGGGGGTGAGGTGGGGGTGGGGGCAGCAGGGAGTCTCGGTCTTTGTTATCATCGATTCTTTGTAAGCGGACATTTTATGGCTTGGAATCGATTTGATGCATGATTGACAGCAATTTACGATTGGTCATACGGAATCACTTTGCATGTTCCTCTGTTTGTTTGTGTTTTGTCTGTCTATCTGTCTGTCTATCTGTCTGTCTATCTGTCTGTCCTTTTGTCTGTGTGTCTGTCTTGCTGTCTCTCTGTCTCCGTGTCCCTGTGTCTTTGTCTAGCTCTCGTTTCATGTGAATTCGATGGTGTTCCGTGGTTAGCTTTCTGTAAACGTTTTGAGGCTATTCTTTCACGATCATGCACGTTATTCTATCTGTTTCTTTGTCTCTTTGTGTGTCTAGCTTTCTTTTCGTCTATCTCTGTCGATGTGTCTCTGTATTTCTGCTTCTCTATTTCTCTCCCGTTTATGAATCTCTGTGTTTCCATCTTTCCTTCCGTCTATCTCGCTCTCTGTGTTTCTCTGTAGGCTATCTAATACCAGCGTCAGACAATAATTGCAAATATTATGGCTTAGACAAGCATTTTCGACTTGAGGCAGATGATGATGATGACGACGACGATGATGACGATGATGACGACGACGAAGACGACGTCGATGATGATGATGATGATGACGACGACGACGACGAAGAAGACGACGTCGATGATGATGACGACGACGAAGAAGACGACGTCGATGATTATGATGATGATGATGATGATGATGATGATGATGATGATGATGATGATGATGATGATGACGATGATGATGATGATGATGTTGATGATGACGATGATGAAAATGACGACAACGATGACGACGACGATGACTATAATAATGATATTGAGAACGTCTACGATGACGGTGGTGTTGAAGATATTTCTATGTGGTAGACCTAGTTGCTTATGCAGTTGCAACGGCTGTTGCTAGTGTTGTGGCAACGACAACGTCCACCGACAACCGTTGCCTCATTACCGATCGTCCAACGAAATCCCGCACAGCAGCGCCCTCTGCTTGAGTCCGTAACAAATGGGGACCTCGGTCGCAATCATAACATCTCTCGTCTCCTGCCGCCGACACAAACGACCCACAAGCGATTTATCGCAATTGATATTAAACGACATTTTAGTCGTAACTACAATTACGCTGGTTCCCCGCTGTCGACCCGCTTTTCAAAAGCAGTCGTCGAACTACTTTCCTCGTCGGACTATTTGTTTCGTGCCTTCAATATTATTTGGTTATTATTTCGCGTATTTATTGAGCGCTTCTACCTATAATGCTCACAAATTGCGCTAATCAATAGTTATTGTGAGTGAAGGACTTGATCAACGTAATATTAAGACTTTGATGAATAAATAATTATAAACGTCGTGCAGATTGCAGAGCCCAAGGATTTGATGCTGCGTGGATGGATCCGATTTGACCAGGGTCTATGACAACAGAGGCCGTTACCCTGGACATAAATTTGCTCGGCATATTACAGCACTTATGAGCAAGGTACTAGACCAATTTGCAAGACTATGAATTAATATAGTTACAGCCTTACAGGGCGGATATTAATAGCTGGATGACGAATATTAAAACTTCAAGACACGTATACTCGATCTATGCATGGCGTCAGATCATAAGACTGAGACATAATTTTTTTTATCTATTTACGATGGCAAAGGTTTCTTTGGGGCAATCGGTGATTAACGCAGGCCTTCATATTTTGTTTGATCTCAGCATACCGTTAAATCGAGTTATTATCGCGTTATTCATTGATCATTAACCATAATATTGATTATTTCATGTGTGTCTCAGCTATTGAGCATCTACAGTAGCCTATGTACAGGGTGGCGCAGAAAAAAACCGGACTATTAGTTTTTGCAATAAATTGCATCGCTTGAATAATCAGAGTAATTATCGCCTTAGAACTATCATTAGATAGAAATGACACAGAAAAATGGCACTGGTTTGGCATTTAATATAACATTGAATGAACTGTAAAATTTCAGTGATGTTCAATATGTCCTCCGTTTGCTGCGATAACCAATGATAATCGCTTGCGAAACTGTCCAATAGCCCGGTTGATAGTGTCCTCGCTGATTTCGTCCCAGCATGCGGTCAGAACTTCTTTAAATTGTTCAATATCTCAAATTCTTTGCCTGTAGACAAGCTGCTGAAGCATTTTCCAGATCGAATAGTCTACGGGATTCAAGTCCGGACTGTTCGTTGGCCAATTTTCTGGTTCAATAAAGTATGGAACGTGAGCAGTGAGAAAAGCAACTGTTTTTCGTGAACGATGAGCAGGTGCTCCATCCTGCTGGAAAGTGAAATTGTCACCAGAGTGAGCTATAATATCTGGTAGTAATCCTTGATGTAGGACGACGTCACTTTTCTGTCTAATGATAGTTTTAAGGCGATAATTACTTTGATTATTCAAACGATGCAATTGCAAAAACGTATAGTCCGGTTTTTTCTGCGCCACCCTGTAATTATAAAAGGGCCTGAATTGTACATTTTGGGAAACACATAATTTATATTGCAGGCCTAATCCTTCAGAAAGTCTACTAGTAAAAATTACAGTTATATATCCTTCAATAATAGTCTACTAATTATTTATTGGCCTATATATGTATACCTACAATTAGTATTTAGTAATTATACATACATATAGGCTATGTATTTGTAAATATACAGGGTGGGCCAAAAAAAGTGAGAACATCTTGTAGAATACGCGTTATTTACAAATATAATTCAATTAACTATATTGTTTTCATGTATTTTTGTTTGCCAAGTATTTAGCTAATCAGAAATCATGTTCAATGTGTTCTCCTTGCTTCTCAACGAGTTTTTCTAAGCGTCGACGCCACTCGTCTATGCTACTGCATGTCAAAAAAGCGCTGCCCGAGATTTCTCCATTCTTCGATTATTGCCAACTTGAGCTGCTCAACTGTGGTAAATTTTCGCTGAAGGTAGACTTTTTCTTGCAAAGCACCCCCATATTGCATAATCTACTGAGTTTAAATCAGGACTGTTCGGTTGCCACATGTCTGGCTCGATGAAGTTAACATTCTCCTGACGAAGAAAGTTGATCGTATTTCTGGCTGTGTGAGATGGAGCTCCGTCTTGCTGCTGTAATGTCCAGTTATGGCGATCACATATCGCTTGAATTATAGGCAGCAAGCCTTGTCTCAGAACATGTCCACAATAGTATTCACTGTTTACTTTGGTGCCTGGTTCAACGAACACAATATTAGTTTTCCCCCATTCGAGACACAACAACTGATACCGCGATACCGCGCGGCTGAAATGGTTACTTTCTCGTATGAGTCGACTTTCGTGAACTTAAATTTCTTTGTTTCAACGGATTAAACAATTAACTGGAGTGCCAACGGTGAATGTCTTTTCGTCTGTAAACCAGAATGATGATTCGTACACTTCTCTCATTAGGAAACCGCTCAAGTAGCTGTAGCTGCCGGCTGCGTTGCAAGCGTTTCAAAGTGACATTTTCATTGAGCTTCTATCCGATCACACGCTTGTACGTTTTGAGTTGTAAATTTTGTTTAACAATACGTCAAAATAAAGACATTATACAGCTAAATAGGTAGGTAAGTGAACGAGTAAACAATTTGAGCTATTATGGGTACAGTGAAACAAGTGTTGATGCAATTATATCACTTTTTACGCGATGTTCTCACTTTTTTTGGCCCACCCTGTAAATACTTATTAGAATATGGTTTCTAAAGGAGAGTTCCTATTCGTCTAACATCTTTCGAAGGCCGTTTCTCATTTCACGTGCGTGTGACGTCGTCTCATTTCATCGCTTCAAATCAGTCATTTATATTGCGCCAGCTCGTGAGTAACACCTCGATGACCAAATGGAGGAAAACGACAGGAGGAGAGGAAGGCAGAGAGACAGACAAATGGAGAGACAGACGGACTGACGGACGGACGAACGAACGGACGAACGTAAGAAATTTTTGTTTGAGAGAAGAAAAAGAGTTCGGAAAGTATCTTGATTGGCAATTGGTTCTAAATTATTTTACGACTGGAGCCGTAGCAAAGACCACGATAAGTCAACATCGTCTTCTTGCATCTTCTTCTAACTTGTTCCTCATGGCTTGTACAGCAATTGTGATCACGGGGGCATTTATCCATTTCACAATACGTCCAGCATGGTAAGATCACTTCAAACTTATTTTGGCGTTGTTTTAATCATTTAATTTCTATTATTTCTATAGCATACTATATGCAATGCAACATGCAATACAAATGCAATTTGTTAATGTTCAGAAGTGCGCGCACGTCACAACGGCGCGACTTTAGGCTACTTAACAAAAACTGACTTTGTGGACTTGAATAATTTTGATAGTAGCACCTGTTACACAAGCTGGTTTTCTTGCCTTGCTGAGAGGTTTTAAACATTATTTTCCCATATAATAATTTTTAGATAAATATTGCATCCCAAATAAAATATCAATATTTTATTGAAATGTGAAGAAATCTAATAGCGGTTGTCACGCAGTTTTCGTGTACTAGAAGCATTTGGTAAATTTATTATCTCTTACGACAATTGTTGTTTCTAAGACACCTTTATTAATGAGATGAAGCATGGTTATAGTAAAGGCTGACGTAAAAATCATTACAAGGAAATGGTATACGACATATTAAAGTAAATAATTATATCGAATGGAACAGACTAACGAGAAAGTAAATACCGCCATTGGTTGCACTCTGCCAGTGCCAGTCCCAATCCTGGATAGCGGAGGAGTAGGAGCTAATAATTTTTGTTATAGCACAGTGACGTTAAACTGTAACTAGACTACTTCTAACTAGAAAGAACGTATGGAGTCAGACAAGAAGACAGAATCAACGAAACAACCAAGTAGTCAGAGACACCGACATTTAGACAGACAAGCAGACAGACAACGGGTGAGCCATGACCACAGCTTAAATAGACAAGAAGCAGACAAGCATTCAGAAGGACATGCAGCCAGATAAGCAAAGAGACAAACAAGCGGACAAGCATACCGACAGACAGACGGACAAGCTGAGAGACATACAGACAGACACTTTTGACAGACATAGTATATAAAAATGTGCATACAGACAGACAGACAAGCTGCGATCCGAATCCGTTCCAATCGCATTATTTTATGTTCTAATCCATCAGTGTCTAGTGACACAAGACACATATTAACCAGATCTCATTTGAAAGGTCAGAGTTCATCGGGTTACAACTGCTGCCACCTGGTGTCTGGAATTCGACGACGACGACGTCACTTCAACGACACAAGGGGTCGCTCTGAGGGATTATTAGGCGCATGCGCCGCGTCACAAGAAGTCTAACAAGAAGGAACCGGAAGTTGACGACGACAGGACCTTCCCGCGCAATTCCGGTTTTCATTGGAAGAGGAATGCGGTTGAATGATGGATCGACTGAATTAAGGAATGATGGAGAGTGGGAGGATGGATGGATGGATGGATGGATGGATGGATGGATGGAGAGTGGGAGGATGGATGGATGGATGGATGGAGAGTGTGAGGATTGATGAAGACGAAGGAGTGATGAGTGATGAGGTGCGAAGGGAACACTTCTCTGCTTAATAACAATTATAGTAAGCTTACTGCTAACAATAGCAATAACAGCAATAGCAATAACAATAAGAGCAACGATGACGATGGTGATGGTGATGATGACAACGATGACGATGACGATGATGATCAACAATAACAGCAACAACAACAACAACAGCAACAACAATAGCAACAACAACGACAACAACAACAACAGCGTTCACGTTAAAAACATCCAGGTTATTGCAACAACGACCAATAGGCGCCTTCCCTCTCAAACCGTCGGACAATCTTCTCAAAACGATTCCAACTTCAATCTATATAGTCTGAATCCAACCGGGAGACTAATGATTAAAGGAGGTCCAGCTGTTCACGAAAACACATGAAGAAGTCATTTAACAGAGAAAGTCAATTATGTCTTGTAAGCTTAGCCACGTAGTTCGGACAAAACCCAAAGGAAGATGCTATTATTGATTTAATGAGACCTCGAATTAAATATTCATGTTCACCTCCGACCTATAAGCGGACAAACCCGTCTCGTCTTGTGTCATCATCAGGAATCTCTGGTGGTTGTCGTCATGACCTCAGGATTTAAGACAATGTCGGCAGAATTATTGTGTTTCTTTCTATTGTTTCCCATAATGATGTTCATAACAAACTCCTCGCTGCCAGTGCCAGTCCTCAGCTTGGACAAAGAGGGAGGGAGGCGTTGATATTTTGCTTGTTTAGCAACTGGGCCACTGTAGCAACTATTCTATGTTTTCTGTTCCTTAACTGTTCATTGTGTTTCTACTTCATTATCGCCTCTTTTCAATCATTTCCTTATCATACACATTATACAATCAAAAACGGGGAGAGCGTAGGCGGTTAATTAGAACATCTAGCTTGTACTGTGTAAGGACAAGAGACTTGCGTGAGATTGGCGTTGATTTCTGGTAGGAATAAAAGTAGATAGCCTACTACATGTACATGTTAAGGATGCAGATCCACAAGACAATTTGTAGGGAAGTTAGTATTTCTGATCTCTCAGAACATAACAATTATAATTATGCTGACATCGGTACATGGCTGTGTGTATCAAGAGTTTAACGATTCAACAAAAGTCGTTAACCTCACCAGACATGCACTATGTTGAGAAATGGTCTCAATGCTTGTAAATATCGTAGAGCCTTGATCGTATTACCATGACTATCGTATTGCCATGACTTTTGGTTCTATTTCGGATTTGGTGGGATTGAGAAATATCACCTTGGAACACCGTGTCACCATAATCGTTGCTCTGTGGTCTGATTTGAAAAAAGACGGAATAATCCATCCGCTGCTTCATATCTCCTCACAACAGTTGGCAAATCAGACCAGACATCTTGATTTGGGAGAGGTGGAAATTATCGTGTCATGTGTCAATCCTGTGATTGGATGTCTTTCAGGTCTCATAAATTATGTCCGTCTGTCCGTCTGTTTGTGTCACGCTCTGTCTCTGTCTCTGTCTCTGTCTCTGTGTGCGTATCTCTCTCTCTCTCTCTCTCTCTCTCTCTCTCTCACTCGATGTGTCTATTCTCGTTCAATACGCTGCCCATTTCTCAGGTCAGTCAACGCATTCATGCATTAATCTGCCGTCCGACCAAAATACCGAAACCCAAAAACTCAGACTGCATGAGGAATACAAGTAGATAATAAACTGCGTAGACTGATCGGTCCAACCGTCTGTGTAAGAACCATGCAATTATTCTGTCCGTCTCTCTGTCTGTCTGTCTGCCTGCCTAAAATATATATTTGTCTGTCTGTCTAAATATTGAGACTCCGCATGCACTTGTGTCAGAGTCATATTACGATCGTGTCCATCTGTCCACCAACCACGCAGTCAGTCTATTTCCTGCGTTTCTAGAGTTCTGTTTATCCACTTGTTTGTCTCCAGTTCCATCTCTCTGTTTATGTATACATGTACGTCTCAATATGTTGGTCCGTTCGCACCTCTGTCTATACCCGTTTATCCCTCGCATGCATGCCTCCGTCCATCCCTCCCTCCTACCTCCCTACCTCCCTCTCTCTCTCTCTCCCTTCCTCTGTCCATCCCTCCCTCTCTCCATCCTCTTCCATCGATTCTGTGCATTGTAGCGAGCAGTCGGTTTTTTCTCTCTGCAACGCGTTGACCTTCGTCTTATGGAAACGGATTGGATGGAATTGAGAAATGTCATCGAATAAAGACCATCACATTATTTTATAGCGCTACTGTACACATCATCGACAACTGCTTTTCTTCCGACCAACCTTCAACGCAGCACATCTCCACCCACGTGTCTACAAAGATAATATTTTACAGTTAAAAATCTATACGGCATGCATGAATATTCATTAAATAAATATCTCGATTGCTATGATTATCGTGCCTTATTGAATGCGCATCTCTAATACATAGATGCGATTGAAATGCGAAACTGAGGCACGGGTCTAGATCGTCTTAAGATGAACGCAACACAGATCCTTCTTATGGCTATAGCTAAATATGATGACCTTGATCGCTGAAGAACAAGAAGAAAGGAAACACGATGGAAGAATTATTGACTGGAGACCATCAGAAACGACTTGAGATATTTGGAGATGCACTGAACGTGGGCGCAGATAAAAGAAAACTGCGTTGTCCAAGGAGCTGACCTTAAGGTGCCGACCTTAAAGGAAGGGATTAGGCATTAAATGAGCATTGACAGGATCATCTTTGAAATAAATTCAATCATTTATTTGCTCAACGATTTAAAAACATCATTTTGATTGGAACTAGGCTACTTAGAGTCTTAGAGGAAGTGCACCTAATAATTATGAATACAATATTTCAGTTGATTCCATGAAGGCGTTAGGAAGGCGCTATACAAATGTTTGTTACATTACATCATAATATTTTCACGTCACTCGAATGTTTTTTGTGCCACCTGTCTTCTTCGATCTGCAGCCTGTGCAAACTTTATAATCGGACGAGCAAATAATTACAATGCAGTAGCCTAGACCTAACTGATGTTTCTGAACAAGTGACGAATTTGCTTTTCTAAGCTTTAATATTTATAATCATTCATCACTTTTATTATCGCGTATAAAAGCGATTTTCAATGTTTGAAAAAATGTGCAATCATATTATAAGCTTATTCAGCACAATGAAAGCCTACAGAAGCTACTTATTGTATGGACTTCTGTGTGTGTGTAAATTTATAAACCTGCGGAACCAAAAATTACGGTACCATAAAACTTAGCGCTTTCCATAAAACGTCAATAAACGTGAAATCCTCTTGAATCTTGCTGTAGATCTACTACTCGACGCTTTCACCTCTATAACATTGTGGTTTATTGATCATTGAAAGCGATTTTTTGCACACTGTTGCCAAGCTAATGTAGCCATGAAGTGGCAGTAAACAACACTTATTGTCCAGCATTAAAGCCAACCTATACTTAGTCCTACCTAATACTCAGTCCGTCATACGCTGGTCTGCACATGTATCGGGTAACGCAATATTCTCTATAATTCGCCTCTGTTCAGTGTTCACGCACAAGATGGCCTACTCTGTTCTCGACCAAGGACTTCTCAAAGCATCTCAGCAATTGTCTACGACGGTACAAGGCCATTTTTTCCTATAGTCTCTACCTTCTTCTTTTTCATAATCGCAATCGTATGCTCCAAAATGTCTAAAGCGCCACTCGAAAGTCAAGCGCAGGACACGATTCACATTCGCTATGTCTAGTCAGAAGGGTTGTCCACAAGAGCATAATTCGAAGGACGTCCAAAATATTACTCGATCTCATCGCTCGTCTGGATCTACTATTTTTATGCATATATTAATACGAACCACGTTTTTTACATGCATTTGAATCCATCTTCAGTAGCCAGACGTTAACTGCGTCTCTCTCAAAACGATTACATAAATCTCTCTCTCTCTTTCTCTGTCTGTGTCTCTGTCTCTGTCTCTGTCTGTCTCTCTCTCTCTTTCTCTCTGTCTCTGTCTCTGTCTATGTTACTGGCGTCTGCGACGACGAAGCAAATCCTAATAAATCCTAATAAATCCTAATAGGTTTTGTGACTAGAATAATTCTATAGCAACGATGTTGTCGACCTACGCATCACTTCTACGAATGCATGCATGCTATTACAAAATATCAGTCGAGTTGATGAATATTTCGCGCGAAACTTAGGCCTACAATGTCGTGTTTTTATCTTTGTGAAATCACTATAAAATTGTAGTAGACCTATATTAGTAAATGCATTTATTTAGCCTATATATAATGAATAAAATTTAAATAAACAGAAATTATATATTATATCTTTATAATTCACGTATAAACCATTTTTAATGCACAGGCCTATAAATAGCTATAGTCTAAATAGGGGGATGGTTCAGTACGTCCTCGTCGTCTCCCCCAGGCAACAGGGAACAACTCTGGCTAAATCTGAACCGAGGATAGGGGAGAGACTTGATCAGTCGCCCTTCATTCCTAAATGATTATGAAACTTAACCATGGAAAGCACACTAAATATCAAGGGGGAGACCAAAGAAAAGATGGATCGACACGATAAGAGAGGACTGTGAAACAATGGGAATGTCAATTATACAGGAGGCAACGCATGTGGCGCAGGATAGACAAAAGTGGAGAGCTACCATGGGAGAGCGGCTGACGCGTGCTGAAGGCATCGCCGGACGGCCATAAGTCAAAGTAAGTCAAATAGTGTAAACGAACATATAACTGATATTTTATAATAATTATTGATATTTTCGCAAAATTCTGTCATGTCACATAGGCCTATTGATATGCGGAGTGCCCTGAATTGGCTCTATATCCTGGAGCGGATAAAAATCCCGGGTCTCTGCTTTGGTGTCTCTTAGATGCTGCTCCTGTCTGCCTCTCTACCCTGGGTGTTTAGTGACGTTGTGTCTCCGCTCCCCCCACATATGGTGCACTCTTCATTTCCCGGGCCCGAAGTGCTCTTAGACATCACCGTACATTCTCTGGTGATGGTATGGATAATGAAATGGGTTCCCACTGTCTTTGTGTCTTATGCTTAAGGTTTGCTCATATTATGAGTTTTGTCTCAGTCTTGAACCGTACGTTTCAGCCGGGATGGGGCGGAGCGCTCCTCAGTAGTAACCTTGAACGGGCGCTATGTAAATATATCAATAATGAAAAAGAATCGAAAAAAGAAAAAAATGCGTGTGGGGTAATTAAAATTATACAGCCATGCATCTACATAATTATAGTCCCGCTTGCTATATGATCAGCATGAATGTTATACGAATTATATATATACACACTGTGTCCACGATAAAGTAGAACACAACAAAAAATGTCACAAGTCGGTCAAAACTTTAAGTAGGCCTATTTGTCTGAAATTTTAAACGCAACAATAGTGACCATATTTACACGCGATCCGAAAGCCGATTAGAAATATTCGGAAGTTTTTTAAATTAATGAGCGTTTGAGATGCAGCACCGAAAAATGCAACTTTCCACCATGCAAAAGTTGAAAAGAAGCAAAATTCAGCTAAATATGGTGCTCAAAGTGTATTTTTTGTTCACGAACACACGACCATAGACGTAGTAGTGTAGTAGTTGTCCCGGGACTCGGAGACACTCGGCTTCATATCCGCAGCTGTGGTTGCCTAGCAGCCGAGAGCTCGATCCGGGTACATGCATGTACTGGAGGTTCGCGTTTTTCGTTCCCGTGTTCATGACATCGATAACCGTAGGGCACGGGGCGCGTCTGATTGAAGAGTGGCAGCTGTTTGGCCAGGTGATCATCGACCTAACCATCAAACAGTAGGCTAGCGTCTACGTCTACGGTCGTGTGTTCGTGAACAAAAGGGACATGTTTAACACCATACATAGCTGACTTTTACTTTCTTTCAGCTTTTGCATGTTGGACAGTTCAATTTTTCGGTGCTGCATCTCAAAAGCTCATAAATTTGGCAAACTGAAGAATATTTAGGATCTCGTGTAGATATGGTCGCTGTTGCGGCGTTTAAAGTTTCAGACAAATCCTTAAAGTTTTGACCGACTTATGACACTTTTGGTTGTGTTCTACTTTATCGTGGACACAGTATAAATATATAGGCCTATATCATAGGATATACAAATTTACTAAATGTATTATATAGGTCGTATATATCGTATAAAATACCTATAAATCACATGACAAAATTAAATTACATATGTATAAGATATATATACGTAACTAAATTAGAAATATCATATTCAGGTTAATGGAAATGGATGGAAGAAAAGTCGGAAGCGATTTCTTCAGCGCGTGGTATTGAAATCATTTCGACGGACGCATAGTGTCCGTCGCTGCCACAGATGGGATTAGTAGGAGCGCCGCCTGCCGAACGATCTATTGCGATTAAGAAGGAGGAGGAGTCATGGCGGCGCTACATAAATCTCAATTGGTCGATTACGCGACTACGACGTTCGACGATGTAATTGGAGAAGACAGTCGGAAATATTGAGAGAATTGAGTTGGTCTGATTGAGAAAGAAGGATCAGGGAGCGATGGGAAGGACTTTAATTTAATACAGAGAGACTCACAGAGAAGCAGACAGGCAAACAGAGAGGTAGAGAGACTCACAGAGAGGTAGAGAGACTCACAGAGAGGTAGAGAGACTCACGGAGAGGTAGAGAGAGAGAGGTAGAGAGACTCCCGGAGAAGTAGAGAGAGAGAGGTAGAGAGACTCACAGAGAGGTAGAGAGACTCACAGAGAGGTAGAGAGACTCGCATAGAGGTAGAGAGACTCACGGAGAGGTATCTAGAGAGACTCACGGAGACAGGTGGGCACAGAGAGAACGGATTATGAAAAGAAGAAAGAGAAGCAGGTGGGTGGATAGGCATGCGTATAGAGACAGGTACATGGCAGAGATGGATTGAGACAATAGAAATTGCGGATAGGTGCAGAATGCAGATAGTGGGTGGGTGGATATGCGAAGAGACAGGTACATGTACGTCTCAGAGATGGATTGAGACAATAAAAATTGCGGATAGGTGCAGATAGGTGGACAGACAGCAAGACAGACATTCGCAGAAGCATGTTGGCAGTGAGTGGTGGACGGACTTAAGGCATACGGAGAGGCAAGGACCGAGGCAGAGACGCAGACAGACAAGGAGGAGGAGCGACAAAGACATAGAGGTATACAAGGAGACGGAGTGGTGTCATTGGCATGATGCTTGCGATAGGCAGACCGAGATATACAGTGCTATTATAGCTGATGCAGTTTATTTGATGAACGATGACAACTTACTCAAGCGTGATTCGCAACAACATTTTCGAGGAGTTGGGCGATAAAACTGACAAGTAGATTATGAGGCCGTGGTTTACAGATGCTACGGATAAGAGAGAGTGTCGTTTAGAAAGAGGACAAGACTTATGACACACCACGTCAAGTAGGTGAGGAAGGAGTTTGGGAGAGACAGATAGTCAGTCTATGCAGAGAAACGCCACAGAGAGGGACGAACGGACGGAGGGAAAGGGGGACAGAGGGAGACAGGGAGAGACCACACAGACACACAGATAGCCATGCAGACAGAACAGGCAGATGCAGACAAAGCTATAGAGAGTCAGATAGACAGAAACAGATACAGAAATAGAGGGATGTATACTAAAACATAGAGAGAAACAGACAGAGACAGACAGAGAAACAAAGAGACAGAAACAGAGACAGAGACATTGCGAGAGTAGGAAAGAAAATTAAAAACCACGCATCTCATAATATTCCATGCAAAGGAAATGATTCTAAAGCCGACTTTCAATGAGACAGACGCACTTAATTAATTATTAAACTTCTTTCGGTAAAAGAAGAAGACACCTGAAAGCAAAACGTGTTAAACCGACTTCAACCATGATGATTAGAGTCGTCGCTTGTCTATTATAATAATTATACAATCATGTAGGCCTATCTCTAATGCTTCGACAAAACTGAAGACTTCTCAAAAACATCGGCGAATCTTTGAGATGATTTTCTACAAAACACAGCGATTATGATGTCAGTCGTAGAATGACATACATGTACATTATCACATAACTAATTATGATTCTGCAAGGATCCAGCTTACCAACTAACCTTTAAAAAAGCATCCTCTAATCATGTCTAATGGGGAGCACTGGAAGATAACAAACCCCAAACCTAAATAATTATTGTAAATGATCCACGAAAACTGAAAGGTTCTGGATTCATGGAATTCAGGTTCTCTTTCCATAATTATCTGAAGGCTCTTACTTCTGTGCACCTCTGGAATCTGATAGTGTGTGCGTGCGTGTGCGTGTGTTTGCGTGTGTGTGTGCGTGCGTGTGTATGTGCGTGCGTGCGTGTGTGTGTGTGTGTGTGTGCGTGTGTGTCTGTTTCAAATCGAATAGCGGTTTCAAATTAATGTGTCTATAAAGCAAATGATAGACCGACCAACAGATGTCGCTGCATGCAGGTGGTATCTAGCATGATCAGACATACATGTAATTATGATGCGACTCAGGTGCAGCAGCAGCAGCAGATAAATAATGTTGTTATTATGTTCGTCATCGGAAGAATTAGATAAAGTTGCACAGAAACTAGAGTGAACTGTGGCCTCAAATAATTATGTTTGAAAATAATGTGATGCGCATTATATATTATGTGATCAAATGACTGGCAGTCATCGAAAATCCTTGTGCAAAGGTGTTCAGTGTGTTCCTGTGTGTGCGCGCGCGTGTCTCTTAAACGCTCTTTGTGTGTGTGTGTGTGTGCGTTTGTGTGTGTGTGGGTGTG
>OX243812.1:804000-876500 GCA_945859605.1 Lumbricus rubellus | reverse complement strand
TATGCATTTCAGTTTTTTGTAACTTTTAACAAGAAGATTTATTATTTTTATTGTACACTCATTATAAGCTTACCTAAAATGCCGAGTTAATATTCACCCGACTGTCAACACTGTAATTGATAACTGCAGACGATTTGTCTCATTGCCTGCGTGTCTGTTCCTATCCATGTGTGTGTCTGCCAGGGTGAGAATTGCCGGGGGTTTGGGGGTTTCAACCTCCCCCCAGTCTTTCTTAGAGCCACATAGTATATTCTGTTTTTCACACCAAAATTCCAAGTGAATAATGGTCCAACCCCCAGTTAATTTTCTACACTTCTTACACTGGTGTCTGCCTTCGTGTCGGTTCCTATCCATGATCGCGTGTTCTCGAGTTGTTTACATAGAATCCTCTTCAATCTCCGATTCAGTTGAAGCGCAAGAAAAGAGATCACGTGCTCTTCTTCTTCCTTCTGATTGGCTGTTGGTCTTCTTGCATTGCGTCATCTCGTTCGCATTCTTCTCTCAATCCTCGAACTCAATTAACCTCTTTCGACGACCTCTCTTACATTGTCTTCTTTGTAAGTGTAATTGTCAATTTATATAGAGCCACTCGAACAGAAGCGCAACTGAGGAGCGATCGACCTTTAGCAACCTAACATCGGTTGTCCAAATCATAAAGAGAAACAGACAGACAGACAGACAAACATACATACAGAAAAAGAGAGTGAGACAGAGAAAGAGAGATACAAAGGCAGAGGCAGAGACAGAAACGGACAGACAGAGAGAGAGAGAGAGACGGACAGCCAGGCAGAGACAGACATAGCCTACAGATTGTCGAGTCAAAATAAACAGATTGAGACAGATAATATTGTGAAACTCAGAAGGATAGAAAGAAACACAGGCAGCCTATAATATAAACAGGGTGCTATAATAATTCTACTAGGAAATAGTTTACCCTTCATTATGATGATGGTCAGCAAAGGCAAAGACGATGTATGATATTTAGATTGAATGAGACGAGACAAGTAGTGACTATATACAACACATCTGTCGAACTTAACGCAGACTAATCAAACGAAAATTAGAAATCGTTTTCCTGCAATGTGTTTGTCTCTTTTCTTCGATAATCGTTTTGTGGGTGAGTTGGCTTTTGCACGCCGTGCTCGAACACAACACATTTGAACACAAACGAGATGACTTGAGCTTACCAGGTGGAGGAAGGGAGAGAGGGAGTGAGTCAGGTAGATATGGAATCAGATAGGGAAGGAGGCAGGAGCAGTGGGGGAGGGATGCGGACTGATTATGTTCAAAACACTGTCCAGTAATTGAATGACGTTCAAATACAACGAGCAAACCGTCAACGGAAAAGAATAAAACATCTGCGAGATTTTTATTATTATGACTCTTCGCAAGCAAGCGTACGCACACACACGAACACACACACACACACACACACACGAACACACACGAACACACACACACGAACACACACACACACACTCGCGCAAACACACGCTAAGTTTGTGTGCCTGTGCGTGCATGTATCTAAGTGTGCGTCAATGCCGTTATGTCACTTTAGAATGCTTAACGATACAATACCTGTACAAGACAATGCAACATAATACTGCTGGATTGGTTTCAATTAAGCTTAGTCATTAATTTTACTCAACTGTCAAATCTACCCGCATCAACATTCTTTCTATCCATTTTACAATCTATTTCTTTCACAAATGTGTATGTTATCGATTTTATTATTTAGCCATTTTATCTTCTATTTAGCCTACCTGTTTCTTTTCATTTAACTTTATTTCTTTACCAATTTCTGTTCATAATTATGGTTACTTTTCATTTAACTCTTATATGTTTATTTACCTTTTTTCATTTATCTATTTAATCCTCTTATTTCTGTTTAATTTATCTATTTCTATTTACAATTAAATAATAATTATCTGTTTACTATTTACAATAATTAAATAATCATCAGTGTCTGTATAAATGTTGCACAGGTCATCAAGATGTTGATCGTAGTCGTCGCTCTCTTCGCATCTTGTTGGCTTCCTCTCCAGATCTACCATCTACTCGCATTCATTGCACCAGAAATCAACGAGTAAGTATTATTATAGCACGTTTATAATATCCAATGTTTTGGTGCTGCTGGTGGTGGTGGTGGTGGTGGTGGTGGTGGTGTTCGTGGTGGTGGTGGCGGTGTTGGTGGTGTTGGTTGTGGTGGTGGTGTTGGTGGTGGTGGCGGTGGTGGTGGTGGCGGTGTTGGTGGTGTTGGTTGTGGTGGTGGTGTTGGTGGTGGTGGTCGTGGTGGTGGTGGCGGTGTTGGTGGTGTTGGTTGTGGTGGTGGTGTTGGTGGTGGTGGCGGTGGTGGTGTTGGTTGTGGTGGTGGTGTTGGTGGTGGTAGCGATGTGTAGATACAAATGGTGTCATTTGCGTTCTCTGCGGTGATATTGCATAGAGTTTGTGTTGATGCATGCTGACTTAATTCTTGTTTTCTGCTCATCTTCGACTCTAGGAGACTGACAGAAACATGGAAAGTTTTTTTTTAAACCAAGAAAGTCACAGACATAGGAAATAGGAAGACATAGAGATATAACTATCCATACGATTGCCAATCCATGCATCTAATCCACGCTTCTCTCCACTTTCAGTAGTCCATTCATCCATCCACCGCCACCCACCCATACACAGTACACATATTAACCCGCCTACCCATTTATCAAACTACCCATCCACCCACATTTCCACCCTTTCCCTATCCTCTCCAATTGCCAACTACTGTAACAGCACGGAAAAGACACGTGACAACTCATAATTACCCTATTATCGCCAGATTCTACCGTCGCAGCTTACAAAGAATCTATTTCGATGACATCGACGAGTAATCAAGAACATTGGAAAGATTAATCTCGCGTCGGAAATAAAATAATTAATCTGAAATAAATCTTATTCTAATTAAGAATTATTAATTTGTGCAATATTGTTGGGTTTTTTCTGCATTGTGAACGATCATAAGCTTAATCCGACTTGCAATAGTAGGCCTAATGGCAACTCGATTATGACTTATGAAATATAAGTCACACAGACATTCAATCAGACAGACAGACAGGCATACAGAGAGATAGCCACACGGCTACACAGATAGAAGACAGACAGACAAACAGTGATTCGTACATATTTAGAGGTAGGCCCATTCATGCGTGTTTTCGTGCAGTGTCCTTACAGGCACCCAAGCATACATGTAGGTTTGCATTAAATTTTATGCCTTTAATCATGCATGTGGCCTACCTGGAGACCAGCATAGGGGCAACCACCCTATGGGACCCATGGGACGCGTCTCCCCAACTTTTGAGTGGTCCCCTAACTTTATTATTATGGTCCCCAACTTTTGGGACGTGATTGCACCTATGGAGACCAGGGCCATATAATAGGCCTGTATAATACCTACAAACATACGTCTACAGAAGTACAATCCATACACACGTAATAATGATAATGGGTGTATACAAGTGTAACGGTAGAATGTACAACATTGTACATGTAGATAATTAATAATATTATGTACATGTAGGCTATATACATGTAAGCTTAAACATCCAACCGTACACTATCTGACTTCTGCTTCAACTATAATTTCTAATAATTCTGATGCTGTAGCAAGAACTACATGTAATTCAAACCGAAAGTTAATACTGAGACATTAATTTAATAGAAACAAGAACACCAAAACTAAGACTAAGTTTAAGCTACACTTAAACACTGTAAACACTTTAACTAGGGCCTACACTATGTCAAAACATGGATGATTAGCGCAGCCCTCCTCTTTCCTCCACTATTTGGACTGGCGCAAGTAACAACGGAGACTAGTATTGGTCTGGAAAATGTGTCATAAAAATTATTTAAAGGATAAGCTGGGCCGCCCTCCTCTTTTCCACATGCTTGGGACTGGCGCTGGCATCGGAATTCAGGCAGCAGCGATGTTTCTAATATTATTCGTCCAATCGAGAGCTGCAGTCTATTTATAGAAGCGGAAACGGAAGCGGAAAGAGAGGGTCTCGACAAACGACGACGACGATGACGTTGAGGATGATGCGCGTTTGGTTGGTCAAGCAGACGGATGGTCGTAGACGAAGCCATTTAGAGCCATCGCTGATGGTGGCTACGGATGGCATCAATACCCGGATGGTTGGAAAGCCATAAAAACAATCGACGCCTCGGGTTGGATGTTGGAAAGGATGAAAAGACGAAGGATGCTAAATATGGAGGAGAAAGACACGGACAGACACAGACAGAGGCAGACAGAGGCAGACAGAGGCAGACAGAGGCAGACAGAGGCAGACAGAGGCAGACAGAGGCAGAGAAGGAGATGGTTGGAGAGATAGAGGGACGGAGAGAAATGAATGGATATCATTATTGTGATTTCCATTGCTCCATCTGCATAGGCTATAATACATGTATGTTATTAATAACCATTTTTACATCTCTGTGTGTGTGTGTGTGTCTCTCTCTCTCTCTCTCTCTCTCTCTCTCTCTTTGTCTCTATGTCTTGCTGACTATCTCTGTCTTCTCTCCCACTCTCTCTTACTCTTTCCCTCGCTCTATCTATCAACCCCTCGATATTTTCGACTTGTTCAATTAATTTTCCTACTTATTTCATGACATCGAACCATCCATTTTCCGAGTAAGCAATACGGTAAGCAATGATAAAGTAAAATCGGTTAGTCTAAAATTGAGCGACCGTAATTATTTTTGAGTTTAACCCTTTCCAGCCGGAACTGTTTTGATACCTATCCTGTTAATGGGGTCACGGGTGACCCCATCCGGCAGCAAAGAGTTAAGGAATGATAAAAATGTGCTGATGTAGAAGTCAAAGATGACGACAAAAAATTAGCCTATTAATTGTTGTCATTGCACAAGCAGTTCACTAGGGTGAAACACAATCATCGCTAACGCATCGCCTTCAGACTTCGACAATAACAGCAAAATCACAAAATGAATCGAATTTGATCGCTAATCGAAGTCACATTTATTAGGAGTGTAATCGATTAATTGCTGTTTAATCAATTATTGTCAAATTGTTTGCAGGTACAAGTTCATCAACATCATTTGGTTCTGTTCGAATTGGTTGGCGATGAGCAACTCCTGCTACAATCCATTCATCTATGGATTACTCAACGTATGCAAATGCAACATATCTAGCATTGTATTGTATAACTGCATTGCATTGTATTTGTAATTTTTACATAGCGTCTCTCACAGTTCATATCGATCACATGGAGCTAATAAAAAAGAGCTGAGGTTGTTAGTTATAAATCAGCTGTCATTGGAAAGTAGAATCACCACATGGGAGGTGTTGACATTCTCGACGCTTCATTGCATTGTATTGCATTTTGTATTGTATTGTATTGCATTGTATTGCATTGTATTGCATTGTATTGTATTGTATTGCATTGTATTGCATTGCATTGCATTGCATTGCATTGCACTGTATTGCATTGCATTGCATTGTATTGCATTTTGTATTGTATTGTATTGCATTGTATTGCATTGTATTGCATTGTATTGCATTGTATTGTATTGTATTGCATTGTATTGCATTGTATTGTATTGTATTGCATTGTATTGCATTGTATTGCATTGTATTGTATTGTATTGCATTGTATTGCATTGTATTGCATTGTATTGCATTGTATTGTATTGTATTGCATTGTATTGCATTGTATTGCATTGTATTGTATTGTATTGTATTGTATTGCATTGTATTGCATTGTATTGCATTGAATTGTATTAGGTACCGGGTATGTTTGTTAATTTAAAAAGCACCTCTTTTAGAGGCGCTCCCAGTACGAAAGAACCAGATTAAAAAGTAGTTCTGAGACAGTGAAAATAGGATGTGCTGTGAGTATAAAGAATTTATCAATGGAGAGAGTTTATTCTGTAGTCACAGTGCATGACCAATGAAGGTCAATAAGGGTAGAATGAGCAGAGGAGGTGGCGACGCCTTGCATGGCTGCCAAACATTTCAGTATAATTAGACTTTTGTAATAACTTTCGATCATTCTTATAGTGAACGAAGATCAGTATTTCATCACCATCATGATCATCGGCATCATCTTTAGCCAATATTTTTCAGCATCATCATCATCGTTATCATCATCATCTTCACCGTCGTCGTCGTCGTCATCACTTTCAACATTATTTATCACCATCGTTGTTATCGTTATTACTATCGTCATTTATCGTCACAATTTTTTATAAGCGCATCCTCATCGTCACATTTATTCTTCATCATCACCAACAATCCCTCAACCTGTCTTTAAATCTCACAATAAAGTCTTCACTGCTCATCCCAACTCCACATAAATCAACGTCTGAACTTCACAACTAAATCTTCTACAATTATCATCATAATACTGGTCGTCGTCGTCATCATCATATTCTTGCAATCGTCATCATCATCAATGTTGTTGTCGTCGTCTCCATCATCTATCGTCATCGTTGTCTGTCGTTGTTCATCGATCGTCATCGTCATCAGTCTGTCGTTGTTTTCGTGCAGGAGAAGTTCAAGCATGGCTTTCGTCAGCTGTTCCTTCGCAGTCATTGCAAGAATCGATGTCGGCGGAAGCATCTTCCTGACGACCCATTCGCCGCCGAAGTGTCCGGTGTATCACTCCGCCAGACGTACAGCGCTACTTGCAACGCAAACCTGACGACAACGACGACGTCAACGCGACTACACTCGTCGTGGCGAGGCTCGGGGGACGAGGTTCCCTTGGCAACCAAGCGCAGCTACGTCTAACCCACGTGCTGCCAGTCTCAAGCATGTAGAAAGGAGGAGGGCGATGACGACGGCCATTGCTGCAGCCATGAGATGTTGTTAAACACTTAAGACTTTCCTGCATTGGCAGTCAACGTATACCATCACCATTGCTTGCTTGTAGTCTAGTGTTGCCAGCCTCAAGTCTATGAGAAAAAGGAGGGCGACGAAACAAAGACATGTTGACACACAGACAGACACTGAGAGGCACACAGATATAGAAAGACAGAGAGTGACACACATAACCAGACGGATACTAAAACCATACACAGACGCACACCTTGTTGATAGTGTGGTGTTTTCAAGAACTGAAGAGGACAGACACCAACTCATCGTATTTAATTTGTGATTATCGTTATTAGCTGTAATGGCATAATTATGTCTCTGTAATAAATTGCGTAATAATGCACTTGTGATTTTAGTAATTTCTCAAACATAAGAATATTACTTCATGCAGACAATTATGTAGGACCATATTATAGATGCTCAATTGCTCAATTGCAAGAAAACGCATTCGTATCCGTAGTTGATCATTAAATTTTTGGTAGCCTAACTGCTTATTATTCTAACAATAGCAAACGTTCAATATATTTTCTTATTTATAAGTTTCAGGGCGTCGTTATTAGTAGTAACTGCAGTTTAACGTCACTGTGTGATAACAAAGACCATTAGCGACGCCCACCTACATGTACTTTATTGTTAGACTTCTGTTGAACTATAGTCAAAGTTAAGTGAGTCGTTAGGCCTATTGAATTTTATAGAGAAATATATGTCTTAAAAGACGTGTGCAAGCAACAGCGCACTTTTACCTTACAATGACTTTTGCGAAAACTGACACATTTTAGAGCCACAGCGCGGTTTTTCAAGAATCTTGTAGGCTATACGATCAATGCTCGAATGAGGAAGTAGAGTCGGATGGGAATAAAATACGATGAGGAGAGGAAGTCAATACACAAATAAATATATTCTTCATTGCACTCTTCTTTAGCATAAAACCAGTTATATAAATTTAAAGAAATTATAATGACGATGAGGAGTTGGTGATACTAGAGAAAAACGCTTTTACTTAAACAAAACAGACTGTTCTTAAACGCCTTTTATTGATTTTCTATCAATGTAGACCGTGAGGCATAAAAAAGAAACTCCAGAAAAAATCGTTATAATTTTTTTAATATTCAAACAATGTCAACGAAATTCAGGAAAGCTGTATATATAGCTAAATAGCAGGCAATATAAAACAAATTACAGTTTGTAATCAAATTATCCGCCTTTAGCTTCTACGCATGCGCGAAGTCGCTTGCGCCATTCACGCACCACCGAGTCAACAATTCTCTGGTTCCAGGCAATTAAATAATTAATTATACAGCTGCTGCATCTTCTAACTATAATTCTAATTATATCCACGTCTCTAACTCACATTTCGGCATGACCGTGCTCGTATTACAAATTTCATTAATTAATAATCGCTCCCTCGCTCGCCAGCCTCCATCCTGATCAATCCTCACTTCTCAAGAACTTGGAACAGACCTTGGAGATCAGGTCACGTGCTCCTCATACGTCACCGGAAGTCACCTAAGACGCGTGCAGCGCAGGCGCATCTCCTGTTATCGCTCGCAGTCGTTCGACAAATTTACACACGGAATTATTGCGCCGCAGACGACGAGAGAACAATCAAGACAAATCGTTTTGTTCGTCGTTCGCTCATTCATCTCGAATTCGTCGGAATGGGCGATAATGGAGGGTTGGCAGTGAGCGATAATAGGGCTTATTAACGACCTGCAACGTCTTGGCCTCCTCTGCTATAAGTCTTCTTGTGCAAGAGTTGCAGGGTTGCTGGGCTGTGTCACGCATACTCTCACTTGTGGTCTCCCGGGTCACGCTTTCTGGCATGTGTGGTGTCACGTATCACGCATGTTTCACATTTCGTGTCGCGTGTCAGACATTGCGACACATTTAGTGTCACATATCACGCATTGCGACACATTTAGTGTCACATATCACGCATTGCGACACATTTAGTGTCACATGTTATGCCACATTTAGTGTCACATGCTACGCTTGCTCTCACATTTTGGCGTCACATGTCACGCATGCCGTCATGTATCTTTTGCTATTATTGCATTGCTGGGCATTAACGGGTTAGAGTCTTGGTTGCTTTTTAATGATTGCATAATCGATAGCTATAGCCTATAGGTCTATAGATGCAATGCATGCAATGCATGCAATGTATTAATGCAATGCAATGTATGCAATGCAATGCAATGTATCCATGCAATGTATGCATGCTGATATGTAGACGGACAATAAATAAACGCATCTTCTTTTTTAACGTACCTCACAAATGCACAACATCAATTGAATAAATAATTTAGTAGCATTTATGTCCATTTTATGCGTCCGACAATAGCGCAAATGCATTTACATTGTATGCAGTGTTACGGGGGGTTGTCACAAATAAATCAATTGCAGACCCGTCCTCTTTAAAAGCATGACCAAAAACTAACCAAATAAACGCAGAACCATTGTAACAATGAGTCTATGTGTACTTGACCCTACAGTATAAACCTCTTTCCTCGCATCTTTTGTTTACAATGTAGGCTATGGCATTGTTTTCAATGTAGCGTGTTACGATGTGTCATCCCGGTTGATAATAAATCTAAACGAAAGTAAGATCAATAACCTACAATCGAAGTTGGATGCATCGAGTTAAAATAGCAGTGAAACTGCATGTCGAACAAACATAAACATGGCAAACTTATAATATCCGCAGAGCCGTTTTAACGCCTAGGCACGCGAGGCACGGGCCTAGGGCCCCGCGCAACAGGGGGGCCCCGCGGCGACCCAAAATAATAGACTACTTCACATAACAAATGAGCAGCATGTTATACGAACTTTGATGTATGTTAAAGTAACAGTTATTTTACACTTTTAATACAAATATTGCTGTGTAAGCAGTGTACTAGATCATTAACATATGTAACAAAATGGTATACATGCACATAGAAGGCATGAATGCAATGGTCTATATCTGAGACTGAGAGATTGAGGCGGAAATCGTATTACGTTCAGTGTTTAATCTAGGTATCTTCATGGGGAGCTCCACCTAAAAGTGACTACCCAGACATTTGATCGAAATTAAGAGCCTAATAGTTTTTAGTTGCCGTTTACATTAGTGCTATAGCAGCTATAGCCTACCCGAGCTCTAGTAGGCCTACCGTGATATTAGGTTATGTGATTATAATGATAAAATCCACTAATATAATATGATAGGCTTACTATTACAATGAGTATAGCCTAATTTGCTGTTAATATTTGTATAAAGACTATTTTTGTACCCGGTACAACTAACACTAAGTCTTAGTGATACCTGGGTATGGCATCATTAGTCTACTACACGGCTTTCCGATTTTGGTAGTTATTCCTTGGTCTGTGTAATATTATTTTGTAACTATTCTGATAACTGTCCTGGTCAGCAATGTAGGATCTTTTTGAGCAACGGGAATAAGCTAATTCCAGTGCAAGAAAGTCGGGCATAGACTATAGGCCTAATGTCCTACGCCTGTCTGCAGTTATACATTAGGCTATACTGTAATGGCCCAGAAGCAGCAGAACTGAATTGCAGAACTTGATACGCAAAGAAATGATTATTGTAAAATACTAATTGAAATTTTCACCCACTCTTTTTGTCAGCACTGAAATAATATAATAATTTTGTTAGAATCGCAGCTTACAATGCTAGCATTACATTATGGAAACTGATTGAATTATTATAATTGTATGAGAACATTTATTGAAGTCTTAGACTATTCAGGTCAGCACTGCAATAGTTGAGAAATTTGGTTAAGATGGCAGCCTAAAATGCTGCCATTGCAATGTAAAAATTCAAAATTTTCTGGTGGGGAGGGCACATTCCCTCCCCTTGCCCCTCCCCACTCAGCGCTACACATCTCAGAGATCGACCGGAAAATACTCATTCTCAGTCCCCCAGAAACCTTGATTTACTCCCAGAGGATGGGAACTAGATGAGGCTCATAGCCTAGTTGCGTTTAGAATTAGTGTTTGTGCCTAGGGCCCCAAAATTCCTTAAAACGGCCCTGAATATCCGACGATATTAACGGCGACACTAGCCCATATAAATATACAATGTATATATATATAATATATATATATAACTAGCTGTACCCGGCCACGCGTTGCTGTGGCAGAAAAGACTGTCATCTGCCTCCTTCCATCCCCCGTCTCCCTCCCCTCCCCCTACCCGTCCCCCCATCCCCCTCTCCGTCCCCCTCCCCTCCCCCGTCCCCCTCCTCCTCCCCTGTCCCCCTCCCCTCCGCCGCCTCTTCCCCTTCCCCTCCTCCTCCCCTTCCCGTCCCCTCTCCGTCCCCCTCCCTTTCCCCTCCCCCTCCAACGTCTCCCTCCCTCCCCCTTCCCCCTCCCCTCCGCCTCTCCTTCCACTCCCCTTCCCTCCTCCCCTCCTCCTTCTACCCCTCCCCTCCCATTCTTCTCCATCCCTCCCCTCCGGTCCCTTCACTCCCTCTTTGTCCCGCTCCCTCTTCCTTCTTTCCTCCCTCACACGTTCCTTCCCGACAGCGACATATGCCCTATCGCGACTTTTGGGCGACTTTTGGGCAACCCAGATCGAAGTTGGTCATCTCGCGACTTTTGGGCGACTTTTCAACGTGATGTCGCGACAAAAAACGTTTCCGAAATCTGGCAACCCTCATGGACGTTGGGACATGTATAATTTGCAAATGGCGGTCGAGCGGATTTCAAAGTTCTCTTTTTGTGGAAAAGATTGGGGTTTTCGGGAAAAAAGCATAATACAACACGGTTCTATTGGAATGGAAGGTTTTGTAAAAATTTCAAAACAATCGGTTCGTTAGTTTTCGAAAACACTCATAACGCACGGTTGGAAAGTTTCATATATATATATATATATATATATATATATATATATATATATATATATATATATATATATATATATACCGCTAAGCTACCCTCACGACGCTTAATTTTACCCTGACCGACCCTCACGACCCGTTAACCTGAATCTAACCGACACAATAGGCATCTATAATTATGTCCATAAATACATACATTCGCATACATGTTATTTATATAATAGAATATAATTATACATGTATAATTATATTATATATATAAATAAATAAATAAAATTAAAAATCCTATATGTGCCATTGCGCATATCAGCTACCTATTATAAACAATAACGAAATAGACCAGAGGAACAATGCCGTCAACATTTATTCCACTGACGTCATTTCCTGTCTCCATGACAACGGGTCCAGAGAGATTTCCTCGCTCAGAGGAGTTTCCCGGCTGCGTCGATCGGAACTTGACTTAAGGGTTGGCAGGGAAAGAAAGGAACTCCACATTCGTCATCATCATCATCATCATCATCGTCGTCGTCGTCGTCGTCGTTGTAGTCGTCGTCATCATGTGTGATACGGCTTACCATCAGGAGGCGAAAAGACAGGCAAGGTTCCTTCAGCGCAAGAAAGAAGCGCTGGAAAAACTCGCTCAGATGGTTCGTATAATAATATTCGATTCGACTTCTCTCTTTAATGATGACGCTTGTCTAGACATAGTAATACATACATATCTGCTACGCTGGTTAGTCTATTGTTGTTGAAAGTGGGTGTTTATGTAACGCCTATTCACGAAAACTGATTGACTTTATCAGAACATGATGGAATGACATTAATAATCTTCGTTTTAATCTCAAACTGAAGTCGGAGGCCTACCGCAACTCTCACATCTCAGTGAAAGTCATGAGTCATGTATGTGGAGATGTGCGAGTATCGAGGAAGTCGTGCGATAAGTCTAGCAGCAAAATTTGGCACAGATTGCACAGATGACAAGCGAACCTTGGGAAGCCCAATTAGTAGGGAGTTACAGTAGTCAATTCGTGAGGAGATAAAGGCATGTACCATAGTCGTATTAAAACACCTTGGAGGACACCGATCTCCTAGTTGCCCAAAGTCGTCTCAAGTGGTAGTAAGAGGAACGAGTCGAGACTCGAGAGCGCCTCTGATCGGTTTATCTTTGAGCGGCGCTATAAAAATTCACGACGAATAAGATTGCTGTTACGCCATGTGCCATGAAAATTACATGCAAAGCCAGCCTGGGCATGCCACGTGCACGCAGCACGTGCAGGGTGCATAATAATATTGAGAACTTGAAGAGACACATGAGCTAAGAGTGTTTTCGACGTGCTCATTGCTCACAGACAGTAGAGACGCTGATCAATTATTATTGTAACACCCAGTATTTTTTTATATTTAAGTTGCTCTCTTAACATCAGTTATAGACGGCATGGAGGCCAATGAATCGAGCGATCACCTGATCACTATATACAGCCATTTCTCTGGTCTGCTCTGGATGGATGATTGTGTAGGTTTTTGCAGGTGCTATAATTTCACTATGACAAATCCCGCCATCTAGCGAATGAACAGGAACTACATGTCGACTCTTCTTTTCCATCCTATTCCTTTTCTGTTTCTTCATCATCTTCATCTTCTCTTCTTCGTGCTTTTATTATTACTATTTTTTATTATTGTAAATACTACTATTGTTGTTTCAGACGGGTGAAAAGAAGCAGTACAATGCCCGTGCTCTACCATTTCCAGACTATCCACATGAAGAACGCAAGTGAGCAGCTGCTTCATTAATTATAATTAAATAATTAATTAAATCATTATTTAAATCAATTCAAATCAATCCCATGGATTAGTTTCCATTATATTGGAGCAATTTTTGAGAGTAAGGTATTGGAGAGTGAATTCGTTTGGGCAAGATTTGAATGGACGACGCTTTAGACTTGAGATATCCAAATGATCAGGGGCGGATCCAAGGGGGGGGGGCAATCCGGCCATGCCCCCCCCCATTCCAAATCTCCATGGGACGTGGCCCCCCATTCATGGTCACCCAAAAGATTTTTTGCAGGGGATCAGTCCTGGCCAGGAGAATTAATATATAAATGTATTTAAATCTAAGCCTCTCAGACAATTGCATTGTCTTAATATAAAGCAACAAAAAGAAATAATCTTTCAACAGTATCCGACTATAATAATATTGATGGCATACAATGTATCTTATTCGTGTATATATTCATAGTAAAATGTAAAAATATTAACACCAATAAACACAATTAAAACCAATAGCAACTAACTATTAATTACAAAGCAAGTTAACACTAACAATAGTATTAGGAATTAATTTAGTTTTTTCCAAATGCAACTTGTTAAGTTTTGAATTTAGTCTATATGTGCATGGGCGCCCGCACATAGGGGCAAGGGGGGGCACTTGCCCCCCTGGAAAATTGAAACCTATTTTTCTCACTACAACTTTTGGGGTTTATAACAAATTTCTTCACATTAGAGAATTAAAAAGCCTACTTTTATCTATAATAGTTTTCGATTTTTTGAACAAATTTCCTTGCAAAAAGAAGCAATTCTGATTAGAAACTTCAGAAAGTGAAAATGAGAAATTAACATCAAGAAACCTCTGTGAAAAATACCCATGCATGTTCTTAACTCCCCACTTTGCTAAATGATCTCTTTGCAGAAGCTACCGCTGATGGAATTGTCAACAGTAAGCCCATGCGTTACCCGACACACATTTGGAAATAACTTTGAAGGATTTTTTTATATTATGTTAAAAGTTCAACAGGTTCAATGGGCACATCAAAAAGTTGCCTGTTATAGGCCTACCGATGGTAAATGTTCAATTTCTTTTCCAAATCCTGACCATTATGGAATGCAGGATAAAGCTAGAGCTTTTCCTGCTAAATTACATGTAGGCCTAGGCTTATACATGATTATTTAACTCTGGGTAAAGGGTTTAAAACTTGTGCAAATATCTAAATAAAATATGCAAAAAATAGAAAAAATTTGATTGCAAGCTTTTCCTAGCCCCTGAAAATGTACGGCCAATTTTTAAATCTGTGGGTTCTTGGGGGGGGCCTTAGCCCCTAGCCCTGATAAACTCCGTGCATGCCTATAAGAGTGCATTCCTTGTATTATAGGCTACATGTATACTGCATATACTGAAGTGTTTTTAGCAATCTGATACAATCCTCTGTTAAAATGAGTGTTACTTACTCTTAATATTTGCACAAATACTATTTTTGTTCAACCGAATAGCTTCTCTCCAGCGCTATCTTTCAAATTTTAAACTCAAATTTCAAAATGTTTTGGTTCTGTTATTTGAACACCTGGTAAAACAACATCGTTACTACATGACTTTCAGATTTTGACCCCCCCCCCAATTTATGAGTTCTTGGCTGGTTTGCGTACCATTTGTTAATATTTAACTGCAAAGTGTGTTCTGGTATTTCAGGACCATCTTAGGAAACAGGGATAAGCTGATTCTTGTGCTGAAAAGTCAGCTTATGTAATATAATTACCCTCATGTCTGACGTTATTCACTATAATAACCCAGCAACAGCAAAACTGAGCCGCTGAACTCGATACATAATATAGATATTATTAATATTGTAATTATATATATTTTTTATTATTACTGAACGAATTGAGTAATTCTGTTCAAATGACATCTCACAAGAGCACTGTTGCAGTGTGGAAATTAAAAAAACCCACTATTTTTAAAGTATAGTCTATATTTATTGAGATTTTGTGGCACTCTTATGAGCACTGAAAATACAGCTATTTTGCTAAGAAAACAGCTTAAAATGCTACAATTGCATGTGAAAATTCAAAAAGTTTCTGGTGGGGAGGGGATATCCCCTCCCCATACCCCTCCCTCACCACTCTCACCCCCAGAGGGGGGGGACTAAATTAAACTCTGGTTTCGGCCAAGCGACAAAAAAATTCCGACCCAGGCCCAAAATTTTTTGGCCCCCCCCTTCGAAAATTCCTGTATCCGCCCCTGCAAATGATGCATGCTCACTTAATGAGAACGTTCGAGAGCGTGTTGGGGGAGGGACGGGATGGGAGGGGAGTGAGGGGTGCTGCGGGTTAAAGCCAAGAAAATAATCAATGAATTTTTCAAAACGACTTCTGTGGTTTGCGAAAATGTCCATTTTGAAGAAACGGAAACTTCTTCCGATAAGTCTTCTTGGAAATGCCGGGTAGTCTACATGGTAATGTGATAAAGTGCTGTAGTTGATAATGACAACGATGACGATAATGACCATGACGATAATAATGATGATGATGATGATGATGATGATGATGATGCTGATGATGATGATGATGATGATGATGATGATGATGATGATGATGATGATGATGATGATGATGATGACGATGATGATGATGATGATGATGATGATGATGATGATGATGATGATGATGATGATAATAATGATGATGATGATGACGATGATGTTGACGACGACGCTGCTATACTGTTGCTGTTGTACAGGGATGTGTTCGGTATCGGTGGCTACGATGACGTTCCGATCAACCACGTCAAGCAGGCTGACTTCCTGCAGCACTTGCAGCACAAGACGGACACCGGAAGTGAGATGACCCCCGTCGTGTTCCACACGCTGCGTCGTCGTGGCATGAGACTCAAGAACGGTCACATGTACCAGGGTCCGTACACCGCCTTCGACGACTACTTCGACGAGTACAGTGCAAGCGCTGGATCGGACGCCTGTGCCCACAACTAGCACCTCTCTCTCCCAGCTCTACAAGCTATGCCCTTCCAACAGTTCTAGAGGTTTAGGTAGAACCCCCGTGGTCTTATATGTAAATATTGGTCCGGTATAATAATTATTATAAGCGCCATGTTGACAGCGTTTTAAGACTGTGCTATTTTTGGTGACTGTTGTAAAATCTTTTGTCTTGGGAACCATGGCTGAAATTCAAGTGGATTTTAGATTTTATTGATTTATTTGAAATGCATATTTTTCACTTTAATCATTTTTTAGCATTAGAAAATACAGTTAAGCGTGAAAATAAAAATGTGAGAGTAGGCTACATTCTTAATTAGGTAAATAATTACCAATCAGCCTATAGATAATTTTTTAGTTGAGCGGCGTTTTCCGGAACTTTGACCATGCAGGGCGAAATGGTTGCTGAATATTTCAAACTTACATATAGGCCTATTCGAAGAATCTTGTGATCCTAACTAATCAGATTGTTGTCAAAATATAACCAGGATGAATAAATGGCGAACGGAAACATAATCATAATTTATGGAAACAATATTTATGTCGTTATCTACTCAACTTTAATAATTATTATTATGGATCAAGTAAAAATAGAAAAGGTGAAACATATTAAACAGTCACTGTAACATCGTCCAGAACGAAAAAGGAACTGGTGTTGTATTATGTTGGCCAAGGAAAGGAATAGGTCTACGTGTAGGCCTAAATGGTATATTTTTCGCGTTAAGTTGAAGGTAGGCCTATTTCTTTCTCACATGAGTTTCCGTATAACTATTCAGCAGCACGTTCAGCTGCTGCTGAATAGTTATTCTGCTAGAGAAGCTAAGTGTTGTTTTGCACTTGACCTAAGTTTATAAAGCACTTTTCACAGCAAGAGCCTTTTAGAATCGCCCGACGCCTCCATTGCGAGCGACCCCCGAGAGAACAGACTACCCAAGAGGATCGATGACCGAGAGAGCTGTTGAAGTCCATGCCATAGGGAAGGGCCATGCTGCCCATGCATTGCATGCAAGCAAGAGATAGGCCCAGGCCTATCCTGACGTGCTAACCAAAAAGCACAAGTCAAACAGAATACAATCATGTAGCCTACGTAGCAAAAATTATGGTAGAGAGGAAGACCTGGGAGTCGACCCAAATAAGTCGACCTCAGACGACTTGACCATCCCAAGTCGAGTCGAGTCGTTTCTGCTCACCGCATTAACTGACCTCAAGTCGAATTTTTATAAAGAGAATCAAGTCACTTGGAGTTTTTTTTTCTACAAGTCGACTTAAACCGACCTGCATGGGACACAAAAAACTAGTTTTTCAGTTAAAACTACCGTACTGTAATCATCGAGATTATAAGGGGACAGCATAATTATTATTATTATAATACAGCCCAAACAGTTTTTGCAGTCTATTTTAAAAATGAGCGAGGCATAAGCCTATAGGCCTACCACCGTAATCGTGCATTTATATAGCGCCACTTCAAGGGAAACTCATCAGAGGTGCTCCCGTCCTGACACCAAACCTCAATAAAAGAGAATGGTTTTCAAACGCTTGCGGAAAAGGGGCACAGAAAAAAGTTTATTACGGAGAGTATCAGTTAACTAATAGAGCCTACCAGTTATAAGTTCTGCGGTCTATCGCGTAGGCGTAGGCTACAAAGGTTGCGAAATTATTTTGTAGGCTATTATCCGAGCCGGCTTCGCTAAATAGTTAGACATAATTAATTATAGGGATTTTGAAAAAAGGCGTGGCCTATGTGCGACTCTATGGTCGGCCATGTTGGTATGCAGCTGTGAGCTGTTGTCCAAGTAGGCTACACGCCGTTACGCGGTGAATTGTTAGTTGATGGAATAAATTTATCGTTATATGCCTATTGATCTATCCATAGGTCTACACCCGAACAGATCATAGCAGTCTAAAGACCACCCAGCCTGGAGCGGCCCGAATCCTTGAAACGAATTTCGGCCAGAAGCCCAGAGCCAAAATCTGCTATAATTAGGCCTAGACCTGCGCTTTATGCTGTTTCACGGACTGTAAATGACTGGGCTGCTTCCAACGTAATTGCAGACTCACAATTTCTAAAGCACCACTTGAAAGCCAAGCGCGGGGCACCAGCTTATTCACGAGCGCTGCGTTGAGTCAGAAGGGTTGTCAGATAAGAGTCCAGTTGCCAGAGGATCACAGAGGGCAGTCAGATGCTGCTAACGCGTGTCATCTGGGTTGTGAATTGGAAGGATCAGCTGAGAATGAGATAGGGGGTAAAAGTTCTGGAAGAAGTGCCTTTTGATTTCGAATGGGAAGCCTAATATGTGATAAAGGAGCACGAGGAAGTTGAGCAGAGCAGCATTAAGACTAGTGTGGACCTGGGTGCTGTGATTACCCCCCAATGGCCCCCTCTGGAAACCCATCGGTCCAGCATGCACATATTTACAACAGCGAGGCCCTAACACACTAAGATGCGTGGTACTGTATTCAGTGGCTCGGTTGGGAGAACCTGAGATAAGTTGTGACCAGCAGTCAAAAAAGAGTGAGACAGATGTGTTCGGGTAGAAAGGGTTGGCTGCATGTCATCAACTTGACTTGTCGTCTTCTGCCTGGCAAAGAAACAGAAGAAGGCTTGACAGCCAGTTGAGTGCTGGATTCTCATATCTTTGTCGCTGTGTTTGGTCTTGACAACTGTATAATAATAATTATCTTATGCACACCATTACTCATCAAGTTCCTTAGCTTCTACATTATAAACTGTCTGCTTAATCCGCTTCATCATCAGCTTCATCTGCAAAGGTGTTAGCAACTGTACAGCTGATCCAACAGGCTTAGAAATAGACCAGTTTTATTCTAGATTGTCAGTTTGGTCATGAACTGCAGAGCTGCCCTTGGTGTCACCCTATTCTGACAGTGATGCTTGGCTTTTATCAATGGACATAATATTACATGCACAGTGATGCACTCTGGTTGAACTTTAAAACATGGCAGAATCAGTTGATGTAAAATGTTGAAAAATGATAAGGCATTGATTGAAAGATAGACAAGTATCAGACCAAAACTTTTAATGGATTTTGAGCATTATAGCAGCCTCCAATTTGAAAGATCTCTGTGGCTTAAAAGTGTATCGAAGCCTTTACTCGTTGCTTAAGCCTATTATTTTGCCATCTCGTTGAATCTAATTTTAATTAAATTGGCTGCAAGAGAGTGGGGTGTTGCTCAAGAGCAGCTATGTCACTGATGATCATGATATTCAACTTTGCAAGGAACATCATTAGACCTATTTAGATACAAGCACCGGTGTGCAGTCTTGTGAAGTTGAATTTTGCAACTTTGTTTTGCACACATTCTATTCTGCAGTTCTATGCATGTTTCTAAGCAGAGCAACTATATGTTAGTCAATTTTCGGATGCATGTAAGCAACCGGGGAAGCTTCACATTTCCCCCCAATAATTATGTGTTTTGCCTGAGCTTTTTTGAGAGTCAAGCACATATTTTAGTCAATGGCAAAGTCTATTATGAATACAATGGTTATATAGCTTCACACATATAAGAGATTCTGAACTGCAGAAATATTTTCTTCAATATTTACTGAACATATTTGATGCTTTGCAGTCTTGTTGTCATTAGCTTTAACAATTGAATTTAATAACAAACTTGCTATGACTGAATATTTTTGAAGTAAACTGTTAACACAATGGAGATTGGAGACTTATAAATAGTAGGCCCAACAGTTCCCCTGCATATAACTAGCCTACAGCACTGCAGCTGACTAGGCAGCAAAGTAGAAAACAAATTTGAAGAAAAAAACACTGACTAGGTAACTAAAGTAATTCCACAGTCAGGAAAAATTTGACTACTATGCACTATTCCGAAAATGGCCCAGCAAAGTTGTTCTGTCAATGAGCATCGCAAAATAGAGTTCTCATAGTAGGCTAACGGTGACTTTCAGTTTTTCTTGCGATCGATTGCAATTTGCATGTCTTTGGCTGTAGTTTTTAGCCGCCGGTATTCTTCGCACGTTAGCCTGTACATTCAAACTCGTGTATTTTGGACTTCTCTAATTGACCCTTTATCCCTTTCAGTAAGTTTGACGCAGATAATACAGTAAAAACACAGGAAATAATTGTTGTAATAAGCGCTATTCGCATACGTATCCAAGGTCAACAAGCATTAGCTGTAAGCCAATATGGCGCAGGCCAATATGCAAATGAGCCGTGACGTCATTACGCAAAGACAGAATAGGCTAGGCCTACTTGTATTTTATTTGTATCGTGACAATACAATACAATACAGTTAGTCATTTATACTGCGCTTTAACCTTTATTGACCCAACGTTCCCAAAGTGGAACATATTATTAAAAAATTTGCAGAGACGGTAAAACCTACTGTAAGTCATCTTATTGATATTCATTTACTTGGCCAATGATGGGTGCATGTTTATTTACTTTTGTTTCAAGTATGTTGCTGCTAATAAAATAGTTATTTTGATGCAAATTTGGCAAAAAATGACGTTTTTGCTAAAAAATATTGAAAATTAATTTTTGGAGCAAATGCATGATAATTAATTGCTTTTATTGTACATTTGGATTGAACTGTGTCTATTCTGTCTGGTTATGGTCAATTTTTTAATAGTAGTGTTCTACGAGTGAGCAACGCAGCTGATTTTAGATATGTTCCACTTTGGGAACGTTGGGTCACTCTCACTAGTTGAAACAATTATTAGCCTACTTTTACGTTCTATTGAAATTTGCCCTGCTCGCTACAAAATTGACGTTGATTGTAGTTTTCATTCTAATATGAACATGAATATTATTATTATTAATTATAGTAATATTATTATTTGATCCATTAGGCTATTATTATTTTAGGCTTATTTTTTATTGTTTTATTATATAGTAGGCCTACTGGTTTGTTTCGGGATTTGAGGAGCTTGAAAAGTTGCGTTAGGCCTTCTGCAGCATGATGTTTTCAACGTAGGCTATATTTAAATTCTGATTAGCCTATAAAATTACTCCGTTTTCCCGCAGGGTGGGTTGTGTAGGGACACGGGATGGCGGGGTGGGGTGAGGATTGTGGGATGGTAGGGTGCGGTGTGACCAAGGGTGAAAACCAACTGAAACATTATTTTTTGCTATGAATTTCATGTGTTGAGCCTTTCGCGGAGTGGAGTCATGGAGAGGTGGGAGATGGGGTGGGTTACGTGGGTAGGCCTGAATTAGAGTGGAGGTGGGTGGGGTCAGACGGTTGTGGTATGGGGTTGTAGTGTGCTGGGTGGGGTCAAAGTGGGAAGGAAGAGCCAAGGTGAAAAACAAAGTAAAAAATTGTTTTTCATGAATTTCCTATGTTGCGCATTTTAAGAGGTGGGTCGGAGTGGAGGGTGGGAATGGGGTGGAGTGGGCCGGAGCACGGTGGAGGTGGGTTATAGATGGACGGTTGGAGTATGTGGTTGAAGTGGGCCATGTGCGTTCGAAGTGAAGAGGAGGTTTGACCCAGAAACCTTACTCCAGACATGTGGGACTGTGTGGGGGCAAATTTGGGGGAGGTGGATTAGGGTTGGGTTGGGTGGGTTGGGTGGGTGGGGGATTGTTGTGGGACTTTGTGGGATACAGTCAGCGTAGTGGTTCGTTGGGACCGGTGTAAAGGTTTCAAATTACCCCCTCCTAAACATTACCCCCGGTAACTTGAAACCGGTTTCAGATTACCCCCCGGAAACTAGATTTGCATCAATCATCGCGTTTATTGCACTAAAAATATCAGAAAAATCATCCCGCTTCTTGTTTTGGTCTGAAGATTATCATCCGTCATCCCACTTCGTGGTTTGTTATCAATATTTTAATCGGAAAAAACTAATAGCCTCGAAGCCATTTCTCCATGCAACTTCAGCGGCGATTTAGTAGGCCCTATTTTAGTTACAGATGAAAATATTGATAACAAACCACGAAGTCGGATAACGGATGAAAATCTTCCGACCCAAACAAGAAGCGGGATAATTTTTCTGATATTTATAGTGCAATAAATGCGATGATTGATGCAAATTACAGTTTTCAGGGGGGTAATGTTTAGGAGGGGGTAAATTGAAACCTTTACACCGGTATGAAAACAAATTGAAACATTATTTTTCATAAATTTCATATGTGAGCATTTCATGGGGTTTGGTGGGGTGGAAGGGCGGGGCGGAGTGGAATTTTGAGGATGGGGTGTGTAAAATTTGGGGTAGAGGTGGAGTATTAACCTTTGTGATTCACACCTTTTAAAAAATTGTATATATGCATCATTTGGAAAAAGTTATACTTTTACTAATGCTTGATGCCTATATATACTAGTCAAAGTGACCCAACGTTCCACTTTGGGAACATATATATAATTTTTATATGAACAGAAATTTTTTTTACTAATTGCCTCTATCTAGCTGGTAAACTGTATAATAACAAAGTTCAGAAGTGATCGAATGACTATTTCTGTGTCTGGGATGATAAAGGTTAACAAAAAACAAGTCTTGCACTAGACGATCGACTCCTGCGTGGCGAACTGTTAATAGCCTACATTTCTTGTCTAGGCCTATTATTTTTTAATTAAGAGTCACACATAGGCCTAGGTTTCATTTATAAAAAAATGGCGAATGAAATGTTTGCGCGTTTAATTGCCAAGACATGATGGATGGATGGATCCGATTTGACCAGGGTCTGTGACAACAGAGGCCGTTAACCTGGACAGAAATTTGCTTGGCATATTACAGCACTTAATAAGCAATTCGACTTGAACGCGAACAAATCAATTAAATGAACTTTTGTGATGCAGTCAAGAGGGTGCTTTACAAGATACCTACGGCCTACTTGCATCAACTGTCTGTCAAAATGCGCAATTGAATACTTAGCAGATTGCTGTCTCCTTGAAATAAGATCAGACTGGTCGAAAAACAAAACTTTCATCGTAGAAAACGAAAAAATGTCGTTTCGGCCGTTTAGTTAGGACTAATCACCAAGTCGCCAATAGTAGGATTATACACTAATTAAAGTTCATTCGGAAGGTGGCGATATCATAGATACCTTAACTTGACGGGATCCATCATACCCAAGGGTCCATCTTGCCCCTAGTTTCCCTGCGCATGGTGTAGTCCACAAAAATCGTCTAAATCCGGTTGCCCCGCCCCTCCTTGCGTTCGTAATCTCGTATCGTATGGACAGCCCCTAAAGTCCATGTTTACTGAGCGTGTTAGACCTTATAATTTAAAATCATTAAGCCAAAGCCAGCATTGAGAGGCGAAAAATAATCTCGCGAAAGCGCCAGTTGATAAGCAGATCTCTGCTTTTTCTTATAAGATTTAGGCTACATACCGAGCGCTCGTAACAATTACACTGAGCTCAAATAATTAAAAAAAATTGCAATGGGATTGCGGAAGATAATAATTTGGATTAAAATTTATTTAATCAATAACAGGCCTTCGATCATCTGGCCTGATTTCAAGATTCACAGCCCTGCGTTAAGAGAATGAATGACCTACATCCGACTCATCCGTAATTTTTAAATCTCGGTAGGCTACTTCACCTTCAACTAAATATCAATGCGCTCTACATAACATAGTTCTTCATAATTCCAAAATCATCAAATATTGCTCAAACAAAATATTCATTAATATTTTACAACAATAAATAGCCAAGAAATCTAGTGAAATCTGAATTTTAAAAAAATTATTTAATAGTTGTTTTATGAAATTACAATGCGGACGTATATAGTGGCAGACGCGGGCGCCGGTGTTTTCTATAAATAGGGGCGTCGCTGTTCGGTTCTGCCCTTTGTATGCGTCCTACTAGTTGCCGGTCTGCGGTCAGAGGTTGCAAAAATTGTCGCCAAAATTCCTCCTTTACTTTTCTTCGTTCGACATCTTAGCAAGATGGCTTTGCCGAAGGTTTTCTTCGACATCACCATTGGTGGCAAGGATATTGGAAGAGTTGTCATGGAGGTGAGTGGCAGCATTTTTTGTCTATCGAGACTTTTTCGCTGCCATGCCATGCCGGTATTCGGCACCTCGTGCGGAATAATGGCGGTCGACCGGCAAGTTAATGAGTTAACCATTTTTAATCAATTATTTAGTTATTTATTAAATTTATGCACTTCAGTAGAAACTGGGCTGACGGAAAACAATTATATGTGTTTCCTGTAGTGTGATGAAATGAAGTCCATGCTCTGATATAAGCTGCATCGATGACGTTTTTTGCCTAATGAGAGTAGAACTGACGGATAAAATTCTTGCATGCACAGAAGTTGGATTCATACAAAAATTTGGTTAATAGAAGTTGGATTGATGACAATAACTACTGCTTAAGCAGAATTTCATTGATGAATTTTTGTCTTTAATTATGTGAGCTTGATTGGCGACCGTTTTTGATGGACATTCGTAGACCAGCGTAAAGTGTATTGATTACATTACAATAATGTAACAGCATAAACTGGTAAAAACTCACACTGCGTGCCCGTACTCCAAACAATATGGCTGCCAACGAATGCAATAAAATTAGAGCGCGATCTATCGACGACATCGCAACATGCATAACAGCATGCAAAGCGTGAGGGTCAGTTAGGGCTCAGGTTAGAAGTCGTGAGGGTCGGTTAGGGTTAGTTTTAGGGTTAGTGCAGTCATGGGGGGGGGGGGGCGGTAGAGTAATGGTTAACACGCTGGCCAAGAGTGCGAGAGGTAGCATGTTCGAGCCCCGTTGGCCGGATTTGATTTGTAAGCTGCTATTAGCGCCATTGTAATTGCAAAGCTGTCTGCTCAGTTGGTAGTTAAGTTTAATTAAGATTACTGCATAACTTGTAAATGTAAAGCGCATTGCGTCTTGCAGGCGTTTAATTAAAGAAAATATATTTATTTTTTTATTTAATTTTGCTGAAACTGAGGCTAAATTGATGAACAATGTCGTCGATGGTCGCGCTCTAATTTTTTTGCATTCGTTGGCAGCCATATTGTTTGGAGTACGGGCACGCCGTGTGCGTCTTTACCCATAAACTATGGGATTATCAGAATCTGATTTAATTCAGGAGTTTGTGTGGAAAATTTTATTTGTTTTGATGTAGGTTAACTCTGCGGGGGCACCACTGAGTAGTTTCCATGAAGAGTTGCCATCTAAATACTTGAATAAATGAATTTGCTGAACTTGTTAAAGTTCTGTGAATGATGATTCTGTGCAAAAATTTAAAAGATGTATTTATTTTTTCATTTCTAGCTGCGTTCCGACATTGTTCCAAAGACTGCTGGTATGTGAATTTTTTTGTCTACAGCTCCATGTCATTTCATGTCTTTAAAATGTAAATTATGACTTGCAAAGTACACATCACTTGCAACTTTCATGTAGATTATGGCTTTTCAATCAACTTCAACTTTGCGGAGTTAATGTTCTGCTTTCTACTTCATCAATGCCATAATTATGTAATGGTAGTGAATGCTTGCATCATTAACATATTGCTGTTTAGATGGTTAGTTACGGTTTAATAACAGTGTAATAATGTAATACTTAATATTGATGTTAAACATAACAATTTGTTGTAACCTTATCATTGCCCTCTTCATTCTCCAGGATTGGGGTTGCCACTACCAGAGTGTGATCAGTGCCGGAATCTATTATATTGCGTTTTATTAAGTTGTTAAAATTTATAAAATTAATGTTAAATCAATGAATAGTTTGCGTGTTAAATCATTTACAACATAAATTATTATTAATATATGTCCTGTCAGTCACCGACGTCGCTGTGCGACGGTTGGTCACATGCATGGACTAGAGCTCTCCACTGCCTCCTATCGCGTGCAGCGGCGAGAAGATTGGATTATTAATATATATATTTAATAATGTAGGAGTATATAATAGTTAAGAAAGATAGTTTATATTGTGACTTTTAACCTGGCAGAATGAAAGCTTGATTAAGCTAGAGTGCTTAACGATTTGAGTCTTACATCAGGACTTAGGATGATTTAATGTAGAGAGATTAATCAAGTCTTTCAGTTACAATTGCTCAATGCTGTCGATGTGAATTTACTGACCTTGTAAGCACAAGAAGTGGAAAAGAATTGTTGCACTTGCAACAACAATAAACAATATTTATACATTACTAGCTGTACCCGGCCACGCGTTGCTGTGGCAGAAAAGACCGTCATCTGCCTCCTCCCCGTACCCCTCCCACTCCCCGTCTCCCTTCCCCTCCCTGTTCCTCTTCCCCCTCCCCGTCCCCTCCCCGTTCCCCTTCCCCTCCCGTCCGCGTCCCCTCCCCCTCACCCTCACTCTTCCTTCTTTCATCCTGGACAGCGACATATGCGCTATCGCAATTTTTGGGCGACTTTTGGGCAACCCTGATCGAAGTTGGTCATCTCGTGACTTTTGGGCGACTTTACAACGTAATGTCACGACAAAAACGTTTCTGAAATCTGGCAACCCTCATGGACGTTGGGAAGTGTATATTTTGCAAATGGCGGCCGAACGGATTTCAAAGTTCTCTTCTGTGGAAAATGCTGCGTTTTTTCGGGAAAAAAGCATAATACAACACGGTTCTATTGGAATGGAAGGTGTCGTAAAATTTTCAAAACAATCGGTCCTTCAGTTATCGAGAACACTCATAACGAACTATTGGAAAGTTTCATTTTTATATATATAGATATCTACTGTCACCACATATATTGTTACAACAAAAGGTTGTGATGGAGTTGAAATTCAATGTGTGTGTAACTTTGTAATAGAGAACTTCCGTGCTCTTTGCACGGGTGAGAAGGGCTTCGGCTACAAGGACAGCAAGTTCCACCGCATCATTACGGAATTCATGTGCCAGGGTGGAGACTTCACTCGCGGAGACGGAACTGGCGGAAAGAGCATCTATGGAAACAAGTTTGAGGATGAGAATTTCACGCTGAAGCACACAGGAGCAGGTTTGTAGACGACACGTGCTTGTTCTTTTCGTTGAATATGCTCTATTTTGTTGTTTGCTTGCAATCTGCTATTACACGAGTGTAACTAATTGTTCATTCAGTATGAGCATTTTTGGCATTCTTTATTGGTCTGCACTAACTGACTGCAGAAACATGTTAAGTTTTAGATTCTAATGCTTTTGTAAATCTTCAGGGAGCTTTGTGTGTCAGTGAGCACTTGCTGTTCCAGGTTGTTCGCTTTCCCATTACGTACCGGTAGGCTTGGTTGTCCCTATGGCTTGAACTCGAACTTCCGAACTGCTGCATGAAAGCTTTGCTGCATGGCCAGTCGATCTTTCTCGAATAAGTTATCTAGTGATCTCTGGGTTGAGCTTCTTTGATTTCATTTTTCCACAGACGTTTGAAAACTGTGTTCAATTGTGGTTTGACGCTGTTAGTTTGGGGCACCTCCGAGGAATATATTTTAGGTGATGCTATATGAATTGACAGTTAAATTATAAAATAAACTCGAGGTTTCCTTCATTTATTCATGAAATTCTGACCAAAGCTTGCCACTCCAGCGCAGCAAAAAGCATGGTTTTTAGTTGAATAAAAAACGCTTGAGTAAATGTAGCTCCTGTGAGAGCCCATTCCACACCACTGGGTCTACTGTGGAAAAGGCTCTTTCATATGGTTGCAGTTTTTGAAAATGGAACTGAGAGCACCCTATTTATTACTATGCAGAATGGTGGGAGTGGGGCCTTAGATTCTTTGCTTCTAACTTTTTGTTAAGCAGTGATAGTGATGGAGATTGCCTGACTTCTTGAGAAATTTTATTCCAGATTGAAAAACCAGTAGCTTTGTAGCAAAATATTGCATGTGAGACACGTGAAAAAATAAATTGAGCACATTCGTTGTACTGTTGAGAGACTGGTTTGAACCACCCTTCCCAAAATGGTTAATGTGCAGAGACATTGATCAATTCTTTCACTTGGTTGTTAATCGACGTCATGTTCTGTCACATGTGCCATTCTGAATATTAGACGGGTGCCATTCTGAAAATTAGACGGAGGCCATATGGGAAGTGATTGAATTTTAGTTGTTGACACAACGTTTCTTCAAGAATGTTGTTGGATGGCAGTTGTCATTGCAACTATGATTGTTGAGTTGCTGATCATGGTATTTTGTTATAATATTACTGAGCTGTTGTTTTGGATTATGCAGGAATTCTGTCGATGGCCAATGCTGGCAAGAACACGAATGGATCACAGTTCTTCATCTGCACGGCCAAAACAACGTGGTGCGTACTTGTTTCTTCATTTACAGATACTCTTTCTTCATTTTGTGGTGTACTTGCCAGTCTTCATTTCACTTTCTTGTTTGTGGTGTTGCAGGTCCCTTTATTATTATTTTTATTAAATAGTAACATGTGCAAAGTCGCACCGACATGTGAATCTTAGGCGCGGATAATCAGCCACCAGAGGAAAATGGAGTTAGATATTTAAGTGCTTGAGGGACAAGAAGAAATGATGGCTTTTGAAGGCAGGAAGTGGCTGAAGGGTTAGGGTGGTCCCGGAGGTGTGCTGGTACCGAGGGATTTTGTTTTTTTGGGTCCCTACATAGAAAAATGTTAACATCCAGGGTCCTTGTCCGCTGCCAAAGTCAGTTTCAAAGTACAGCTATCTGAGCAGCAATTTCTAGTTTTGTCTAACAATAAACAAATTACATGCATTTTAGAGGTTTTCGGACCATAGAAACTGTATTGGAACTGTATTGGCCTTAGTTTGCTAGTGATTTAATCTGGCACTTTCATTTCATGCTTCTGCCTGACAAAGCTGTTTGGTGTGGTCAGATTTGAATTTAACCAGGTAGCTAAACTTGTAGCTTTGAGTTTCCTTCTCGAGACTGAAAATTGAGGGGTCATCCATATGTTATGTGTGCAAAAAATCATATTTTCGAGCTCCACCCATAGCCTACGCAGTGTTATGCACCCAGACATTTTGTTGACTCCTTTATGAGTGCATGCTAGCAAGATTCTCCACCCCCTTTACAATGACTATTTAGCTAAAGTCATCTTTGAAGCATGTATTTTACTGTAGGCTTCTGTTTATATTTGTTTAAACATATTATTTGCTAGGTATAAAAGACTGTTTTCAAATCCTACTGTAAAGACTTTTCTAAAATTCATCCATTGAACTCTGCAATGCATGAGTGCTGAGCCCATAAAATTATGTTTCGAGGGCAAGTTATTTTGCCATGGGTGAGAACTAGCCATCCAGGTGTATGGATTGTGAATTCAGTGTTTTACAGTGTTTTGTTTCTGTGTTAGTTTTGGGTGTGGGTGTTTAATAAATATGCACAAATTGTATAAGAAAAGTTGATATAACACATTTTGGTAACTGCATATTACAATCTGACAGACCAGAAACATGCACATTTTTAAAGATCTCATTACATTTACTAATGTTCTTTTAGCTATTACTAGATATACTTTCTGTTACATCTGTGCTTGGAATATTTTTCTTTGTTATGGAAATATTTTGTTTCTGTTTTGAAATCGTTTTTATTGTGTTACAGTTCTAACTGGAATGTTTGTCTTTTCCAGGTTGGATGGTAAGCACGTTGTGTTCGGACAAGTCGTCGAGGGATTAGATATTGTTAAGAAGATGGAAGCTGTTGGATCGCAGTCGGGAAAGACCTCACAGCCGGTCGCAATCAAAAACTCTGGGCAGCTGTAATCCAAACTCACTTCCGAATTCAACCATTTCAAGTTCAAGTGATTTTTAATTTTTGCACGAACATGGACATCAATCAAGACTTGTGTTCAAAAGCATTTGGCTTGATGATTGTAATCTGGTTTAAAAGCTATGTGTGGATTTTGTAAGTTTAATCACTTTCCAAAGAATTTATGCTTTAATTGTGACTTGCATTTTCTTGATTAGTATGTGTTGGAGACTTTTACGATCTAATCATGGTTTGAACACAAAATTGGACACTTTAAAACTGAGACCTAGTGAAAATTTTTCACGGTGGAAGTTTGATATTGTTTAAATAAACGTTTTGCAGAATTGGTACAGTTGGCTTTGTTGAATTTAGCTTTGGGTACAAGATGTCTACAAGGGGGCTGTCCATCTATTACATAACCAGAGAGATGTCACCAGGTTTGTGTACCGTTGCATATGGTGGGGTTTAGGAGATTCGACAAACTGCGCAAAATAAATTTCTAATTATGATGTCCTCATTTTCCTATTTATAACTGTTACCCGGCAGTCTGATGTCACTTGATTACATTATAATTAAATTCTGTCAAGATCTAAACAGTAAACCATTACAGTTAACATTTATCAATATTTTTTTTACAAAATCAATTTGTAGGCCTTAGCATGAGTCCTCGTAGTCAATGCTTGACATGAACAGTTGAAAGCTAAACTTTTTAACTGTTACCAATAAGTATATGTTGCTTGTTAAAAATGATACTTCAGATTTTTACTAGTACAAGAACTTGATATAGAAATTTTTTTAGAAATATTTCTTGTACTTTGATGGCGCTGAAGCAGTGTAAATTAACTGAAACCTTGAAAGGACATTGGACAATTTAGGACTTAGGATGATAAATTTGAAGAAAATAATTCTGGACAGTGAATAAATAAATAAGGAATATAAGGCTGTCATAAAAAATTGTAGAATGGGACGAACACTAACAGCAAAAATATATAGAAATGTCATCAAACTTGTTTGTCATTTGGTGGAGGAGAGGGATTAACAGCTGCAATTTGAGATTGAGTAGGCCTAGTTGGTGACAGCTTCTTTCAAAGACAGAGAGTTAAAGAATCAAAACTGAGCCATGACTTGCAGTAGGCCTATCAGTAATTAAATGTTCTAGTAGCCAATTTCCGAAGTAAAGACCAATAAATTTCAACACTGTCCATTTATATTGCGCAAGGATGATACAACGGTTCATTAATTTGTAAGTGTCTTTTGCTCGATGTCTGTTGTCATTTCTTTGAGCCAAACCATAAACGCAACCCTTCATTGGTCCGACTAAAACAGTTTATACATCTCTGTTCTTTAAGTTCACAAAATTGGTCACTGATTAATTAACGTTTCGAGGTTAGGGGTCTCCTATTATCTGCTTGAGATCGACGGCTCAGTCCATCATCTTATAGCCTACGTATGTGCGTAGACCTACGTACGCATATTTTAAGACCAAAGTATCATTAAGCTGGCCAATTTCTGATTGATTCCGTAAGAAATAGCATTCGAAGCGTTGCCCGATAGGCCTATTCATTTAATCGTGGTCTAGCTATCTGTTTTGTGGAAAGCCTGAAATAGCTATGTTTTACAAATTATTTTGAGAACTCTACACTGTCTACAGTTCTCAAACACATAACTTCCCTTAGCAAAACGACCGTTAGATCTAGGAATAACCATGCGGTGTGCGAGCTGGAGCATCTGTTTCCAGTTCATTCCCAACTAAACAGCGAATCATTAGGCGATGCTTTATTCTAGGCGTCAATGGTCTCTAACGCCAACAAACGTCGCCAAGATAAATCAATAAGCTGATGGCAGTCAATGGATTCGTCTGAAGCTAAAAGAAACAATATCAGCTCAATTTGTTGGCTACAGCATAGGCTTCTAGTGATGAATAATTTTATATAAAAAATACAACTTAAGCAGCAGTAGCTTTAGTTGAATTCAGATTAACAATAGCCTAGCTTAGGCCTACTGTGTGATTACAAAGACCATTGGTGTCATTTATGAGTTCACAGACGGAAAAGTCGTCCTGAAGTTTTGAATAAACGAAAATTGAATTGACTCCATAAAGTCACGAAGTGATTGATGGGTATTTTGAAATTCCATCATGCAATTTTAATTAGGCCTATTATTATTGACTGTCAATTTTATTGTTTATCGAGGGCTGATCTCATTATTAATTAAATGCAGAGCTATGATTTAACGGCGTTCGGTTACAGCAGACCTACAGTCTACAGATTCTTCCATTCCATAATTATGACATCATCAATGGTAAGCCTACGTGCATCTGATTATTTATTTGTTATGTTATCTTCGGTATGACAAAACGTACAGGGAAGTGTAATGTCAAGGACTCTATAGGCCTATATATAGCGTGTGCTATGAGTAATTTTCAAAATTGTTTATAGAAAACCTTTATTTTGCAAATTCTAATGGCGGAGTGGTTTCACAGAAATCCTATAAAGTCAACGTACATTGAGACTTTTGAGTTTAGAGGAGTGCATGACATCGGCGCTTCGAAGATAACATGCAGGTTTAATAATGACGAAGTGGCTACCAACGGAGCTGCTAAGAAAATATGCAGGTTTATCACAATAATTATTCTTCCATGCCTGATTATGTATGATGTGAGGGAACCTTATTATTGTAATTTTAATTAAACGGGATTTCATTTAAAAAGCTAAAGCTTATAATTCTCATTCGCGACGATTGTTAATAGTAAATTGTTCACTCGTAGGCCTACATGTGTAATGCCTCGCTTCGTGATGGCATTCTACCTGCTTCCCAGAAACGGTCGATCATCACGCCGATCCTGAAGCAGCCGGGACTTGATCCTCTTCTACCGTCTAGCTATAGACCCATAGCTAATGTTACATTTTTATCTAAAATTATCGAAAAGCTTGTTGCTTCTCAACTGTTCATGTATCTAGACTCTAATATGCTTCTTCCACCTTTCCAATCTGGCTTCCGTAAGGGACACTCCACTGAGACCCTTCTTCTCCATCTTCTCACTGAGGTCTATAGCGCTATAGACAGATCGCAGGTAACCCTTTTGGCCCTCTACGACGTGAGTGCTGCCTTCGACACTGTCGATCACACCATTCTTATTCGCCGACTTTCCACTTCTTTTGGCATCTCTGCTCTGCCCCTTGACTGGTTAACTTCCTATCTAACAGACCGCTCCTCTTCCACTGTCTTTCTCTCCACTCGCTCCCCTTGGATCCCCGTTCCAGTCGGCCTTCCGCAAGGTTCTGTTCTAGGGCCCTTGCTCTATATCCTCTTCACTGCGGACATTAACTCTTTGCTCGCTTCTTGTTCACTGCGAAGCCACTCCTATGCAGATGATGTGCAGTCATACTCCCATTGCTTTGCAGAGGACGCTGCCAAAACTGTCCGCCTTATGGTCTGCGCTTCTGACACCCTTACTTCCTGGCTCTCGTCAAATCGGCTGCGACTTAATTCTCTGAAAACGCAATTCATATGGCTGGGAACTCGCCAGCAGCTGGCCAAGATTGACTTGGCTGCTCTCGCACATGAGTTTCCTCTTGTAACTTTCTCTACCTCGGTCCGTGACCTTGGAGTCATCTTAGACCAAGAACTCTCCTTCTGTAAGCACATAATTATCTTCCCTGTCACGTGCCTGCTATTACCAAATTCGACAGCTGCGCGTTGTTGCTCTCTCTCTCTCATTCACTGCATCTTCTACTCTTGTCCATGCCTTTGTTTGCAGCCGCTTAGATTACTGCTCTTCTCTTTATGTCGGCCTCCCACAGGTCCGCCTGAACTCCTTGGTTAGAGTCCTTCGATCTGCAGCACGCTTGGTTGGTGGCATCTCCCGGTTCCATCACGTTTCTGCCTTCATGAGGGACGACCTCCACTGGCTCCCACTGCAGCAACGCATTGCTTACAGAGTTTCGTGTATTGCTTGGCGCTGCATCCTGTCTCAAGCTCCATCATATCTATGTGCACTTTTTACTCCTGTCTCCGTTTCTCTGGGCCGCCGTTCGCTGCGGTCAGCTGCCCGCGGTGACTATCTTGTCCCTTTTTGTCGTACCGCTACTATGCAGCGAAGAGCTTATTCCGTGGTGGGTCCAGCTATCTGGAATGGCCTCCCTACGGCTCTCCGTTCTCTTCCTCGTGACTCTGCTGGCTCTTTCTACCGTCTTCTAAAGACCTTTCTTTTTGACCAGGCTTCGGTTGGGAGCGCCTCTGAGTAGAGATCTTGAAGAGGCGCTATATAAATTTATGTGATTGATTGATTGATTGATACAGACATCCAAAGTCGGAAAACTGGCAAAATAGATCTCAAATTGCGCACAGGCTAAATGGGGGACACAAATTCTTTTCATGAATCCGATTTTTATTTAGCAAAAATTCTTCAGGGATCGGACCACACCCCATAATTATCGGTGACGAGTGTTTAATCTAAACGAAGTTCTCCCATGGATGGAATCCCCCATATATAAAACTTTTTTCGGGATTTTGATCAAAGCACAACAAAAAATAACATAACATAACATAACAGGGCTTACGGTGGTTCAGGAGACTCGTGATCTGTGTGAGAACCACCACTTTTACAATGTTTTAAAATTATATATGCCCTAGTTTCTCCTTGAAGTTTATATTAAGTGTATCCACTGACGCTGCCTCTTCACTCAGCTCGTTCCAACTTCCAGGCCCTCACTGTTCTGCTGCTGAAAAGTCTTTGCACAGGTCATTAGTTTTTTCAGTGGCAGAAATGGTTGATATTTGCAAAATTTAGACCAAATGACTAAGAAAAAGGTATCAAAAAGTTTGAAACTACTTTGATGTGTTGGCCTACGTGTCAAAGGTTCGGATTGAACATAGCAATTGACTTTAGCTGCTTCTTTGACGCCATACTGTAGGCTATTATACACTGTGGGCTGCAATGGAAGAACAGTTAAGCCTATAGGCCTGCTGTAAACAGGCAGCCGTAATTGTAATTGCTAACATAAAATTTAAAGAACGTCATAGAGACCTAGACTACTATGCTATTTAAAATATTTCTTTAGAACATTAATTTTGATATCCGTGTAGACTGCAGAGGCACCTTTGGAATGCAATACTGGTAATCGGTTTGTATTTTTCAGTGAACTCTGCTACACTCGTTCCCAACTGATTGACTTGCTGGCGAATCCAAACCTCCAGACAGACGTCGTTGTTTCAAAGTTGAACACCTACCTTGGACTTCTGCATGGCTTTGTTGTGTCGCCCGAAGAGGATGGAGGCGGAGAGAGCAAGTTGCGACATGCAAGATGGTTTTGCTGGTCTAGCGCGTTAAACATATTGTGTGTGTATGTGGAGCTTCTGTGAAGTTGTTACACAGATTTTTTTGATTTTAGACACTTCTATAGGAAGTTATTATGTGCGTAAAGCCGGTGTCACGAAATAAAGTCTCCCCCCCCCATACAAAGTCTCTTCCCGAAACAGAGTCTCCCCCTGGCTGAAAATCTGTTTTGGGAGAAACTTTTCTGTTGTAAAAGTAGGCTATATAGCCTATATGTTCGTGTTAAATAACGTGTTATCGTGTTAGCAACGTAAACTAACGGTTTGATATGCTAATCTATTAATTTTATGCGACTGTAGCCGATTTCACGATCAACGGGGGAGACTTTGTTTCGTGGGCGGAGGAAATATTCTCTCCCCCCGGAGACTTTATTTCAGAGTATAGTCTCCTGGGAGCGAATTTATTCTAGAACAGATCCTCCGGGAGAGAATCTATTTCGAAATAAAGTCTCCGGGGGGAGACTTTTAGGGGGGAGACTCTGCCACGCGACACCGGCTATTTTGCATCTGCATGGTAGGCTATATGCTCAGTCAAAGACAGCTAGTCAATAAAATATTGGAGTGAATGTTTCGAGATTTGACAAAGATGACAATTTAAAGTAAAACTTTATAGGCCCTACAACGCAGAGTGGTATGTAGCTAAGGCTATGTAGGCCCTATAGGCTAAGGCAGGGGTCTCAAACTCAAGTCATCGTGTGGGCCGAAATCGAAAATTTAGTGTCTCGCGGGCCGCAACATGAAATAATTATGTCTTGCAAGTTTGACTATTTATATGAGGTGAGGGTTACAAAGCTCTGGGCCTAATAATGATATAATCTTGTAAAATAACCTAAGTTAATATTATAGGCCTACTTTCAGTGTAACCATAATGGTAGGCTACTAAACACAAAATTGGAAACTCAGAGTCACAAACATAGGGCCTATGAAGAGCATCAATAGCACATTTAGTAAGCCTACCTACAACTAAACTTGTAGCAGCTTTAAATGTTAAAGTATTATAGCGAGTAGTCTCAGAGGTGATCAGGTGTGATTAGCGATAGCCTACCCATCATCTGACAACGTTTCCCAACTACGAGAACATCATTGCTTTGGGGCCGTCCATAAAGTATGTCACGCTCCAGGGGGGGGAGGGGGTCCGAGAAAGTGTGACAGTTTGTGACAGGGGGGAGGGGGGGTCAGGCCATGTGTGACGTCACACATTTATTTTTTTAATGATGTGTATTATATAATTGTCTAGTTTAATTTTTGCAATTTTTGTTTTCAAATTCAATCTACATTGAGTTACTGCTTCAATGAATAACTGTGACAACTGTTTGCAATTAACTATTCTACTATTAAAGTCATTTTAATAATGTGATAGTACTTTTAAGTGGAAACTTTACAGTTTAATAGTGAAGTGTGTTTTAGATTAAATTTGAATAAGGTGTTAATTACAAAAAAAATCGAAAGTGCGACGTACTTTAGGGGGGGGGGGTCCGAGAAAGTGTGACATACTTTAGGGGGGGTCCGAGAAAGTGTGACAGTTTGTGACAGGGGGGAGGGGGGGTCAAAAATGGTCAAAAATAGCGTGACATACTTTATGGACGGCCCCTTTGTTTTATCTTTTGAGATACGATGAATCGGAGTGTAGACCTACAGCTTGTAAATATTCACCCGTAGGCCTAACTGTCAGGCGTGTCATTTAAAATTTATTGATCTTCATTATTATTAATGAAAAGGCTGTTCACATAATAATTATTGTGTAATATGTAGGTAGGCTTATGCCAAGCATTGCCATTAAAGTTAAGCGTGTTGCAGTACTGCAGGTGCAGATTTATTGGAATTGTCTTGCAGTAGAAAAGTGTAGAATTCCGTAATATCAACCTCGTTGTAGGCTTACGGCCTACTTGGCTACTTCTGCTTAAGAATGGTATTACATTGAAGGCCCACTATAACTCTATCTGCATATATGCTGTTGCAGATTGAATGCCCTGAGCAAAAATTAGAAGAAATCGCACAAGAACAGCAGATTTAACGAATTTCTTTCTTTAAATAAAAAACACAAAAAAAACCAGATGGCTCTCGCGGGCCGCATGTTTGAGACCCTGCCGCTAAGGGTTTATGTGAGCTAAATCAGTACAGTATGATTAAATTCTGTCCAGATACAAACAGTTAACCATAGCAGTTAACAAATTTTAGCTAGCAAATAATGTTGTTTAACAAAAATAAATAGTAGCTTACGGTAAAAATAGATGTTTTACAGATGACTTTAGCCAATTAACTGTTTGGCAATAGCCTAATATAGGCCTATGTACGTGCTGCTACAAGGGGGAGGTTTGAAAATGCGATTTTTTGTGTGTCATCATCATCATCATCAATAACCCTGGGCTCAATGCCCGTAGGAGTCCGACGCCACTCTCTGTCTGAGTCTGTCTCGTGCCATGTTGCCCAGCCTCAACCGGTCCAGTCAGCAGGTCTGCTCCATACCAGTAACATCTTGGAGCATCTAGACCACCTTGTCCGATTGAAGAGAATCGTGAAAAAGAGGCATGAAGGACAACGTGGGTCAATGCCCGTTGTGTCCCATGCTCTCTCCCACGACTCTCTCCATCGGTCTGTCCTGACCGACCTGTGCATGTCTGCTCCACATCATGACACCTTGAAGCATCTGGGTAGCTATGTCACTTGTGTCGTGGTTTTGGCGGATTACAATCGTCTTGGTTTTTCACTGCCAGTGTATCGCCACCCATCTGGCAAACCTTCCTCATTTTGTCCGGGCTTAGGACCGGCACAGGGACGTTGTTGGTTCCCTGTGGCAGAGGATGGATGCAGTTTAACGTCATGCCCAGGACCTTTTTTGTGTGTACGTAATATAATTGAATGCCAATTGCTTGTTTGTTTTGTAGTGCACACAGCGATGCATTGTATGAGAAGATCTCTATTCTGTTCAACGTGGCAATGTGGTTTTCAGAGCATGCCTCAGTTGTCGCGGGAAAAGACGAGTAAGCTCAGCAATTTGTTTCCGTTAATGGTAGAGAACAGAGAACATTAGCTGCAGTCACAATAATTAGGCCTACACGTGTTTGCAATCGATAATTCAGTTAGCCTATACAGTCTATATGGATGATGTAGGCTACGCTCAGTGTAAGAATTGTGGAAAAATAACTGGGGGGTTGGACCATTATCTACTTGGAATCGGGGTGTGAAAAACAGACTTTAACATGGGCTCTAAGAAAGACTGGGGCGTTGAAACCCCCCAAGCCCAATTCTCACCCTGTGTACGCTTATTATCGTGACTGTACCCATAAATGCGGATAGTTGTTGGTCAATAAAAGACCATTCTTATCTTATCTTATTCAGTGATGTACTTGCTCAGCCTTTGCTTTCTCTGCTGTTAGGTTTTTCTTTCTGTTTTGTAAAGTGCCAAAATGGAGGATGCATTGGAAGTGCACAAGTGTCTGAGAATTGCTTCAGGATTGTACACACTGATCAAGGTAACCATAGCCACAGTTTTTTAATTGCTTAAAGTGACAGTAATTCACAAAGCATCTTTTATACACTCTAGATATAGAGACTAACACAAAAAAGCAAAAGGAGAGAAGGAATTACTGTCCCGCTGTCAGGGTTGCCGAAATGCAGGTGAGAAGAAACAGCAGCAGGTTAAGGAAATACGTTTGAGAAAATATGTCTTAACTAGTTAACTGCATCCTATGATAATGTCTTCAGGGGATGTTGTGTGTGCACAGATAATCCATTTAGAAAAGTAGTAAAACATTAAGGTGCGCTCAAAATACCATGTATTTATCTGAAAATTATATTTTGCAACCATGGGCGGAGACTTGGTCTACAAGTTGCGGGGAACGAACTAGTGACCGAAGGAAGGACGCGACATTTGGCCGACGAAATTTTCCATTTTCGCCGGCCAAACTTTCTGACGATCCTTTTTAGTCATTTGGCCGAAATTACCCCCAAATACCGTTTTCCCTGTCAAACTAGCTGATATTACAGTCAGCCTAGTATTTACTTCTTGCAATATTTCCACAATTAACCACTGTCGAAATTTACGATGTTATTTAAGAATACTTCTTTTCTTAAATTTGGGAGACATACCATGGACGGCCCCCCACCATAAGCCTTGGGGGACCGTTCCCCTGTTCCTCTAAGTCTCCGCCCATGTTTGCAACTACAGTGTATGTGTTAATGCTCACGTTTGTCTATAGGCCTAGCAACTGCATGTACAACCTCAAACATGCACAGTAGTAAAATGCTTGCATAATTATATATACTCCAAGGCCGTAGCTAGGGGGTGTTTTGGGTGTTTGAACACCCCTCGAAATGGAAAATGTAAAAAAATAATATAATGCTTTCCCTAGCACATGATGTAGAAACCATGAAATAAAACAATGAAAACACCCCCGAAATGAAAAATGCCCAAAATAATAGAATGCATTCAGTAGCACATAATGAAAACAACATGAAATTAGGCAAAAAAAATGGTAAGAAAGCCGTTTCCGGCGACTTAAAAAAAGGTCCTCAGAAATTCTCCCCCGAAGAAACACCCCCAAATAAAATCCTGGATACGGCCTTGATATTATAGGCCATATAATAGAATAAACTATTTTGATATTACCGTCCTTTCAAAGTTTAGTTATGTACATAGAACCATCATGACAGAAATTTGACGGCTTTGATCATTATTGTGCATGAAGGTCTTACTCAAGGTCACTTCATGTTCGCAAAGATTAACAGAGAGTGGAATCTTGAGCTCTACTCACCGCATAATCATATTTGCTGGCTAAAATTTGTTAAGCGTTATGGTTCACTGTTTTCATCTGAACAGAATTTAATTATATAATTTAATCAAAAGCCACCGGACAGCTGCTGTTAGGATAGGCCCTACTACAGAGTTATTTTGTCGAGACTCCTTCATACGAAAATCACCCCACCCCTTCATGCATATACGTAGGCTAATAAAATAGACAACCCTTTAATTTGCTTAGGCAACATGTAACATTGTGCTTACATTAGCCACATGTGACGTTATTTATGTATTAATTTAAAATTGAGATTCTGTTCACCGTAGTGACTTGCAACTGGTGTTGTTGGTTTTTTTTCTAAACAGAAAGATCTGGTCGGCCAGCTGAAAGAGCCGCCACAATTCAGTTCATCTGACCTTGATCCAAACATTATCGACACATACATTCACCAGTGCACAGCAGAGGCACAAGAAGGTACCACAGTTCATACCCTTTGACCTCTTAGGAATCTTTGTGAGTAATGTAAGACAGTTAGTGTCGTATTACATAAGTTTTGTTTTACAATTATTTGCCAAATGCTACATTATTTGCATAATTTCTTATTGCCTTAGACACATGTAACATTAGCCACATGTAACATTAACCATGTAAGCTTATTTGCATATTGCATTGGCCACATGTATGATGAATTGATGATACATTATTTGCTTAGCCTACGCTTAGGCAACATGTAACAGTAACATTGTGCTTACATTAGCCACATGTGACGTTATTTATGTATTACATTATGTACGTGCACATACTTGCAATATTATTTGAAAAGTAGATATTGATTATTACGAGGATTTACTCTCAGCATATTATTTCAGAATGTGCCAGAATACTAAAGTGAATTGGAGGATTGCGTGAATGAAGAATATGCTGACCTACTAACTTGTTTTATTTATATTTATTGCATTACTCACATTGCATATTGCAAAATCACATTGGCATATCACATTAACTGCATATTGTATCACATTGCTGGTTTGTTGATTGTGTATTTCTGCAGTGACGATAGGTCGTGCCATTGAACTGAAACACGACTCAGCCATTATTTCTTCATTGGCTCATGAAACTGCCAAAGTCTATCGGTTGGCTGGTAAGAACATCTTACTTTTTTTCAAATCGTCAAAGTCTTAATGAGAAGAAGAAGGTGCTACCATTCAGTTAGCCCTGATGTGCGACTTCCACGAGACCATTCTAAACTCTTTTTATAAACAACTCAAGACTTTCTATGTGGTCATTGTGTCGAGTTTTGTATTAGGCCTATTGCTAATATAATTTGGCAGTTGGTTTGGGTAATGGTAAACATTCTGGCACGAAGTGCGCACGGATGCAGGATCGCTTCCTACTACCTCCCAATGGGCCACTCAACCTTCCATTCGGCAGTTGGCATTGGTAAAGTGAGCAGCAGGGCGTGATGGGCTTCATGCATGGATGCTGACAGTTAAATTCGACTCCTGTGATAACTTGTGAGCGTTAATCCAATACGCTCTGCTGAACAGGGATTCCTTTTACTTCCTTTTGCTCGTACTGCTACCATGAAGAATCGAGCCTGCTCTGTGGATGGCCCAGTGGTCTGGAATGGCCTTCCTTTAGAGCTGCGCCTACACCCTGGAACTCTACCAGGGTCCTTCTGTACCAAACTTGAAACTGTTCTTTTTTTGGTGTGCTTGAGTCGGGAGAGTCTCTGAGTCGATTGTCCTGGAAGAGGCTCTATTACAATTTTCGAATGTATTAATGAATGAATTCGTTGTGTCAGTTTGAAATGAAACGAGGATTATTATGTTTAGATGCAGCACTGACTGTTGTGAATACCTGGTGGGGTCAGAAGTGGCAGAAGTACTTGCAGTTCAAGGCTGAAATCTACTTTGCATACGTGAGTTGACTCTCTTTTAGAGGAGTAGGTACTACAAGGATTTGTTGAAGAAGAATGCACTGATTATCAAATTAATTAATTAGCAAACTTATTATAATTATTATTAGCCAATTAATTAATTATTTCAGTCAAGTAGCACTCTAACTTAAAGTTCTACCAACTTTAACTAAAACTAAAATGAAAGTATGTATGTATACGTATGTATGTATGTATGTAAGTATGTATGTATGTGTATGTATGTATGTATGTATGTATGTATGTATGTATGTATGTATGTATGTATGTATGTATGTATGTATGTATGTATGTATGTATGTATGTATGTATGTATGTATGTATGTATGTATGTATGTATGTATGTATGTATGTATGTATGTATGTATGTATGTATGTATGTATGTATGTATGTATGTTTGTTTGTATGTGCACTTGTTATAGCGCCCCTTCAAGCTCTCTACTCAGAAGCGCTCCCGATGCAGAGCGGACACTGCATCGGAGTTTCACGCCGAAGCGCTGAGCAATTGTGAGTGAAGGACTTGCCCAAGGTCCTTACGCGGGGAGGTGGATTCGAACCTCGGACCTTCCGGCTCCAAGGCAACGACGCCACCACTAGACCACCGCGCCCCACGTATGTATGTACATGTATATATGTATGTATGTATGTATGTATGTATGTATGTATGTATGTATGTATGTATGTATGTATGTATGTATGTATGTATGTATGTATGTATGTATGTATGTATGTATGTATGTATGTATGTATGTATGTATGTATGTATGTATGTATCTTGTATGAGCACTTATTAAAGTGCCCCTTCAAGATTACTACTCAGAGGCGTTCCCAACTACAGCACGGGCACTGAATAGGAGTTTCACGCCGAAACGCATTGCCAATTGCAACTAAAGAACTTGTTCAGAGTCCCTACACGGCGGCTTGAGCTAGATTCGGTCCCGAAACCTTTCATCTAGGCTGTTGACCATCTTCCCTGAAAGTTTTATATGTACACTGAATGTTTAATAGCGAGCATCATTTAGGCAGTTTTTAAACTGCAACCCCGTGTAGGCCCTAAGGCCTAAGTGCTTCATGAACCATACTTATAGTCTTCAATGCTCTGTGTTAAGGTTACACTTTAGGTTACAAGCCAATGAGATACGGAGAACAGCAGTCTTTAAATGCAGCCATGGGTAATGGTAAAAAATGTTAGACACTTCATTTTCTTAGCCTCTGCATATGAGGGCGGGTGGTCAGTCCTCTTCCCTCATCATCTCATCTTCCCACGGACAGTGTAGCCTACGGTCGGTGTACTCATCATAGCTCCACTGCACTGTGGTCCTGAAGAATCTCAAAGTGTTCTATTTAGCCGTGGCTGGGCCGGGAGCGCTTCTGAGGTAGAGGCACTATACAAAACGTCTTAAATAAAAAAAAACGACTGAGTTGGCATGGGGTGCTGGTAGAGCAGGAATCCCCCGGGCGGTAATGCCAATGAGAGATGAAGAACTCATAAATTATTAATGTAAACAATCATTATCAGTGGGAGTTTTAAATTCTGCATCGTTGGTGCTCAGTAGACTATCCAATGTATCCATCCGAAATCATATTAAAGGATCCGTTTGTTGTGCTCTAGGCTTACTTCTACCGTGGGGAGACTCTTCTGGCGCAGGACAAGTGCGGAGCGGCGATCAGGTGCTTACAAGAAAGTCAATCACGTGCGCAAACTTTCATTCCTGTTTCTATATTATAGGCCTACATAATTATAAAGGATTATTATTATTATTTGACAAGTCAAAGAGGATCATCAGGTCAGACATTTTTTCCATGCAAGAGTTATGGACAGTCACGGCTTACAAGAGGTAAAGAAGACAAATTGGCTATTAAGCACTCCACATGAATTTGTAGTGGTTCTAACTAGGGCTGCACCGAAGAGGGAATTATCACTATTCAACCAAACATACGAATACGAATAGTCTACAAATTAGGTCTGCCTACAACATTCAGAATTTCAATGTACAATTAAAGGTTTCAGCTCAGTAAATTTAATACCTAACTAAAAGTAAGTAGCTAACTGTAGGCCTACATTAGCTTTTTTGCCAATTTGTGAACACTCACTATAGCAGCAGCATATACAGAAGCAGATGCCACGTGACCATTATTTGTATTCGGTCCTATTCCGATACTATTCGGCCGAATACCGAATAACTATTCGACCCTGAAGCGAATACAAAGCGAACATTCGGTGTTCCTATACAGCCCCAGTTCTAACATGGACTCTTTGGAACCACTTCATAATCCTTGTTATTGCATTAGTCTATTGTTATGTGAATTAGAGCAGCTGTGTTATTACAAGTGAGAAGATGACGTTAAGAGGCTTTTTAACAGCACAAAGCACTGATTACATGCACTGGCCATTTTATGCTGTTGTGCAGATTGCGATATGGCGTCGAAAGTGTTGAAGAAATACTCATCGGCGTGGGGTACAGGTAGGACAGTCAAGCTTCAGGATAATCTCTTCTTCAGACGTCTTGCTCCCATCGTCCAGAGGTCGCTCGAGAAATACGAATACGAGAATGGATTCATGTCAGTGTTTTCACAACGATTTAAAACAATGTTTTACTGCAGTAATAATAATAATAATCTGATTAATTGTAATATAAACATCTAAACAAATCTCTAGCCATTCTTTCAGTGTTTAAGGCCTTGTGAAGGTCATCCTGCATTTTTGTTTCAAAGATATCTATCTATGTAGGCTATGTGATTTATATAGTTCCTTTACAATGTAGGTATTCAGAAGTGATCCTGACCCAGGCAAGGTCACAGAAGAAAACCTTAACTTGTTCATCCAAATAAAACTAGACAGGTCTCGCGGGAGATAACGCAAGTCAGAGTGTAGGCTATTCGAAATAGACATAGGCTACCCACGTAGTTTGATTGCCACTAGTTTTCATGGCTCCCGACCCAGGCCTAACCAATCCAGACAGAACAAAGTTTAAGAAATGTTCTCTTATCGCGGTCAACCGAAATTCTTTTCTATTCTATGTTATTTAAGGATTTATAAAGACCACAGTACAAAAATAAATCATTCCGAAGAATCCAGTGTAAAAGAAAAGTCATAAGAGAACGGGCGGGAAAATGGTGTGTCCCAGATAAGGCCTTAGCCAGAGTTTTTTTTAGCGCAAGAAGATCGTCCGACAGCAAGTGTCTAGTCACGATGCTGGGTTTGGACAGTCCGCGACCGACGTACTAGAATAACTAGATTAACTAGAAGGTCTGAATGGCATAGAGGACGTCCAGTGTTAGCTGAGATATAACTCGTAATAAGAAATTGGGTAATGATCAAAAACAATACCTTCCCACTGAACTCTAATATTGTGAGAAAACTGATTCATTTTCCAGTTACCACCAGACGGTTCCAATGACAGTGCCCAGTCTCGGAGAGAAAGCGACGTTTGGAGTTGCCACTCCTGAAGAATTCCAGATGCCACCATGTCATCCGTTGTGGACGGTTGACGCGTACAGAGCATTCGATGTAACGAAATTACCTGCAAGTCCTGCTGCAGCACAGAATGTGAGGGAACGGTGTCTAAATGCTCCGCGTAATTTCGTAATGTAATGTAATTAGTAATTTCTTTGTTGTCGCTCACAGCAGTGACCATTCAATGGCGCTTCCAGTGCTTCAAAGAGATTAAATGGAGGAAGATAATAGGTTTTGAAGAGAGACAGAGAGATGCTGAAACTATGATCTAGATGGCTCGCATGCATCGTCCCCTCTCTAAAACTTCGCTGCGTCCTCTAAGATCCTTTGAACGGTGGCTTGAACTCTTTGTTCTCCGCGTCAGGACTGCCATGGCTCTATCCACAATTCCACGTGCTTTGCCTGCATAGGTCCATCTCTATGGAATCATTGGAATGGACTTTCTTCATCAGTTTGCTTCGCCTTTATCTCTGTGTTTCCCCATCTTTATTTCGCATCAAATCCTGCTTTTTTTCTCTCGGGGTCGATCGCACAGGGAGCGCTTCTGAATGCTGTTGCTGAGAGAATCGCATTATAAATGACCATGTACATACAATGTATACTGCATGCATGGCTGGGCTCGGAGCGCCTCTGTGTATATTTCTTGAAAGGGCTTCATATAAATTAATAGAATGAATGAATGAATAAATATAATGCAATAGAATGAATGAATGGAGCATTCCAGAGGCCCGATGAATAACAATTATAATTATGCAGAAAGTAAACGATGAGCTTTTAGCCCCGATCAGTGTGAAGTGTCAGCAACTTCAATTCCTTAGCCTCGTTATGTACAGGTAGACAGACAGTCCTCTCTCTTGCCGTCCGATCTTTACACCGAAACATGAATTGGTTCGGGAAGGGGTGGAACAGAAATCTTTAGACAATAATTCAGCCCTGAGCAGAGATTTGAGTTTCCCTTATATTGATGCGTGGAGTCTGTGCAGACGACTCAAAACTGCAGTCGTTGATTACAGGTGGTAGAAAGCACTGGCATAGAATTTAACTTAGATTGGTTCTATAGCTTCTATATTTAGAAGATTGGATCGATTACATCTTGTGCTTGATTTGAACATTAGAATGATCTGGTCTCATTTAAACTTAAAGTTGATTTGTTCAATGAGATTAGTCTGATTTGAACGTTCTTTGCTTCTACCCAGACGTCCCAGAGGAACTACCCTGCTGCAAACTCATTTCAGATAATATGATTGGATTTGATTAATATTGATTAGAATAGATTAGATTTGTTGGGTGGTATCTAGGAGACCTCATCCTCCTGCCGACTTCAGCATCCTCTGTCCACTTCGCTCACGTGACTGACATGACTTCCTTTACCCGCCAGCAAGGACTGCTTTTACCAAAAATTAACTTTTGTCTTCAGTGGTCATGAACATCGAAATTAATGTTCTCTCTCCATTGACATGTTCTTCGTTGTTAACTGGCAACTGAAGCTGCATATCTTTTCATCGTCTCATAACTATTATACTTTCTCATAACTATTGTACTTTCTCATAATTATTGTACTTTTTCATATCTATTGTACTTTCTCATAACTATTGTACTTTCTCATAACTATTATACTTTCTCATAACTATTATACTTTCTCATAACTATTATACTTTCTCATAAGTATTATACTTTCTCATAAGTATTATACTTTCTCATAACTATTATACTTTCTCATAACTATTATACTTTCTCATAACTATTATACTTTCTCATAACTATTATACTTTCTCATAACTATTATACTTTCTCATAACTATTATACTTTCTCATAACTATTATACTTTCTCATAACTATTATACTTTCTCATAACTATTATACTTTCTCATAACTATTATACTTTCTCATAACTATTATACTTTCTCATAACTATTATACTTTCTCATAAGTATTTTACTTTCTCATAAGTGTTATACTTTCTCATAAGTATTTTACTTTCTCATAAGTATTATACTTTCTCATAACTATTATACTTTCTCATAACTATTATACTTTCTCATAACTATTATACTTTCTCATAACTATTATACTTTCTCATAACTATTATACTTTCTCATAACTATTATACTTTCTCATAACTATTATACTTTCTCATAACTATTATACTTTCTCATAAGTATTATACTTTCTCATAACTATTATACTTTCTCATAACTATTATACTTTCTCATAAGTATTATACTTTCTCATAAGTATTTTACTTTCTCATAACTATTATACTTTCTCATAACTATTATACTTTCTCATAACTATTATACTTTCCCTTAACTATTATACTTTCTCATAACTATTATACTTTCTCATAACTATTATACTTTCTCATAACTATTATACTTTCTCATAACTATTATACTTTCTCATAACTGTTATACTTTCTCATAAGTATTATACTTTCTCATAACTATTATACTTTCTCATAACTATTATACTTTCTCATAACTATTATACTTTCTCATAACTATTATACTTTCTCATAACTATTATACTTTCTCATAACTATTATACTTTCTAATAACTATTATACTTTCTCATAACTATTATACTTTCTCATAACTATTATACTTTCTCATAAGTATTATACTTTCTCATAACTATTATACTTTCTCATAACTATTATACTTTCTCATAACTATTATACTTTCTCATAACTATGGTACTTTCCTTATCTCTGGATCTTTTGCACTGTGAGTGACTCTTCTCATTGATGTGCACGGTGAGAGATGATCTTTAGATTTATAAATACAATGCAATAAATTAAGTTTGCCTCATTGCATGTGTGCTTTTTTCGAACACAGAAACCTACTGCTGCTGCTGCTGCTGCTCCTGCTGCTGCTGCTCCTGCTCCTCCTGCTGCTCCTGCTCCTCCTACTGCTGCTGGTGGTGGTGGTGCTGGTGAGAAGGTGGAACCGCAATAATATTGAATCCGGTAAAGGAGAAGGATGTTTCACCAACGGCTAAAGATCCGAATACAGACAGCGGTTGTACGTTGTCCTAAACCAACAGATTCTACTGACAAATTTCCTCACAGCGTCCTGCTGTGTAATTATTAATTATTATTATTAATGTGCCAAGTTTTCTTTGTAACACACGCTGTACATTATTAATATGAAAAATCGTCATATAAAAGCCACGGACAGCCAAGTTCTTGAAGTAACGACGATAAGTGAAAATGTCAATGACCATCATCGAATATTAGGGATTGTAATGATATCCTTGGTCCCACCCACACGTTCTTACCTTGATATATATATGTATATATATATATATATTGTTGATTAGTAATTTTGTCTCGATAATTTTGTCCTCGAAATCCGTGGAATAAGAAAGGTCAAGGTCAAGGTCAACGACCTCAGAGTCATAAGGTGTCGTTAAACAATGAAAGAACTTCAACCATTGTTTGTGTAAATTATGTCCGAGACGTCCACTACGTCTGATGACCATCAGTATTCAGAGTCTGAACACTGATGGTCATCAGACCCAGGTTACACGGCCTCGGGCTATGCGTCATTAACATCTACCGTCACCAGGTGACGCTCCTTCCCAATTTTTTGCCACCAGATGGAGATCACAGACGGCGGCGAATTTTAATTATTATGGAAACTGGTCGTCAATGTTAATTAACGATCGCCAACGCACACACACACACACACACACCCACACACACACATACACACACACACACACACACATGCAGGCAGAGTAAGATGGAAAGGGAAGAGGAGAGAGGGAGAGACAGGGAAAGAATGGGAGGAACGGAGGGAGAGGGAAGGGGAATGCGTCTGGATAGAGAACCACATTCTAAAAAATAATGCACGTTTGAAATAGATGCAAGTGTGGCTAGGACTCTCGTATACGCATAAATTGTCTGATGTCCGATTACTTTAAGTTTGATTTCCACTTTTTTGTTGGGGTCAAATAAATGTCTGTTGTATCCGCCACCGAGACTGCAGATGTCAAGTAGTCCAGTGGTTAGCAGTTGAACTATCAGACAAGAGGAGAACGAGGTTCTCACTCCAGCCAAGTATGGATAATATCATCAGTGACGCCCTCTCTTTCAAATTCCTTATATTTATTGTTACATTTACATTACGATACATCTGAAGTAGTAGTTGTAGTAATTTCAGTTTAAGATACATAAAGTCCTACAGATCATAGATCAGAACTTCAATAGCAGACGCTAATCTTAGAAGATGTGCGATTGAGTATTAAATGTATGTATGTATATATATATATATATATATATATATATATATATATATATATATATCGAAAAGTTTTAAATGGTGAGCACACGACATAATGTTTCGCTTCCGTTTGACGACACTCTGCCATAAAAGATCATTAGTGTCCCCCTCCTCCTTTCCACAGACTTCGGACTGGCACTAACAAAATAATGGATGGTAATGGCGAAGAGTATAGGCCTAGTGCAGTGTAACTGTCTGCTTTGGTTGGCTATAGTTCCTCTGTAAGAATGCTTGCAATGGTAATAACAAAGTTGACCATTGTATCCCTCCTGTCTCCATACTTGAGACAGGCACTACGGGGGGTAGAGAAATGGCAATAACTTCTACTATTCTGCTCTTGATTTCATAGCAGATACAAGTCCATGAATAGGTGTTCAGAAGACTGCTCTACAACCGAACATATAACTTTGAAACAGTAGTGTCACTGAGTTACTAGACATTAGTTTTCGTGTGGCGTCTGCAGAGGCAGATGTCTCCTCCCTCACCGGCGCTATATAAATGTCGATGGGATGCTTAGCTTCCATAGCAACTCAGACGACAGCATGGAGCAGGGAAGGTTCTGGGTTCGATGCGCTCTCGTCACCATGGTTACGCTGCACGTGACAGGCGTTGACCTCGTGGAAAGAGGGTCGACTAAAGGTCAAGGGGTCATCGCAGGGTCAGCGAGGAATGAGACGACGGGGTCAGAGGTCAAGCAAGGTCAGCAGGTCAGAGTGAGAAGGGACGGTGGTTATCACCACGAAGAACATCACTACAAACCACGTATGTAGTTTCGGTGTCAATTACATGTAGGCTATTATCAACAAAATCATCATTGCCATCAGTGATATCATCACCGTAATCGTCATCGTCATAATCTTCATCGTCATCAACATCAGCGTCACCGTGAAATTCATAATCACCATCGTCGTCGTCGTCGTCATCATCAATGATCATCATCACTTCATGGTCGTCGTCATCATCATCGTCGTTGCAATCATCATCATTGTCACCTTCATCATCATCATGATGTTCCTGATGCCGACCATTTTAGCGGGCGGTGATGTGTACAAATAAGTCATCCAATTGTATTCATTTCCAACCTCATTGCTGCCCCCTTGTGTTAGTCGAAGCGATGTCTTCATTCCATCATCTTTAGGCCTATAATTATATTTTATTTTATTCATCCATCGTCGGTTGTCATCGACTCGTTTGTGTCATCTTATGCTCTGCTTCTCCAAATCATATTCAGCTTATTATTATCAATGCAAAATCCACGAATCTCTACGCATAGACGTCGGCTACACTGCATAATAAAGTGCACAATGTCATGCTCAGCATTGCATTGCATTGCATTGCATATACTACATTGTATCTTTTGTTGTTGTTATATTTATTTCATGTTGCAGACAAGCGTTGCTATCAGTGTTCATATTCACCGCCAAAAAAGGTCTATGAGGTGGGATACCATGAGTCACACGGCTACGGCGGTCACGGAGGAGGAGGAGGAGGAGGAGGAGGAGGAGGTGGTGGAGGAGGAGGTCACGGAGGTTACGGACATGAGGTCAGATCCTTACGTGCACTAGATCTGATGCAGCTAGTAGTAGACAAATTATGCCGTATTAGCCTACTCTACTTGGCATGATCCAATTTATAAAGTGATCTGACCCAAATGGTGTGCCGATTTGAATCGATCTGGAATATTACTGAAATATAGCATTGGCTTATTGCTTAGGCCTGTTCTATTATTCTAGTGCGCATATCCAATTGATATAAATGTCTTAATTAGTTTTCCTGCTTTTACCCAATTATAAACTTGAACTGCTTGGCCCAACTATAGCCTACATGACATTTTCAATTGATCTTTAACTTGACCTCGTCTAGTCTATGCCAAATACCATCCCTCCAACCTTAACCCCAATCCAGATGTTACCGCTCTATCCTCCCTGACCCAAGTTTGATCGCTCGATCATAACTTTGACCCATAGCTGGTTTTTGAAAAGAAGTTTGTTTACCATGGTCCATTACATTTCATGGATCAAAATAATTCATTTGTTTTCTAACTAAATTAGGTATTTACTATAGGCTAATAATTATTATGGTCCTTAGTAGGACTAGGAAGCATCTCGATTTGCCTTCTGATTGACTAGCACTTCGGCTGCACACCGGCATAAGCTTATAGATATAATACACTCAGCTTCTCCCGTTCTCACTATTCTTCGCAAATGTTTTTTTAAATGTCTGACGACATCCCGATGCATCTGAAGTCACATCAGATGCATCTGAAGTCACATCAGATGCATCTGAAGTCACATCAGATGCATCTGAAGTCACATGCATCTGAAGTCACATCAGATGCATCTGAAGTCACATCAGATGCATCTGAAGTGGCATCTGATGCATCTGAAGTGGCCTCTGATGGTCCACAGCTAGTTCTTCCGTAGTCTTGCATTGCCACATAGATTCCGAGTATTGTGTTGTATTTGTATTAATACATTTATATGGTGCCTCGATACGGTTTTGCGAAAAGCTTAGGAGAGAGAGAGAGAGAGAGAGAGAGAGAGAGAGAGAGAGAGAGAGAGAGAGAGAGAGAGAGAGAGAGAGAGAGAGAGAGAGAGAGAGAGAGAGAGAGAGAGAGAAGAGAGAGAGAGAGAGAGAGAGAGAGAGAGAGAGAGAGAGAGAGAGAGAGAGAGAGAGAGAGAGAGAGAGAGAGAGAGAGAGAGAGAGAGAGAGAGAGGAGGTGTAGCCAAATGGATTTTTTATCGAGGAGATGGAGGCAGGACATTACAAAGAGAGGGTCCAATTGAATCAAATGACCTGGACTGAGATTCCCACTAGAATGATGGCAAAGATAGGCTATCCCATCAGTTGGTTTAGCTCTTCTATCCAAACACATCTAAACTACCGGGTACAACTCCTTTTCATTATAATTTTCTCGTTCTAATGGTTCCTTCAAATTCTCTTACTGAAGTCTGCTGCTCTCCTAGTTTTTTTAATGCTTCAATTACAATCATAATTAAAATTGTCTCTAGAGCTACGGATATCATCACGCTCAGCCGGTCTGGCTTCGAGGTGGCTGGGACAAATGTCTCGGACCATTCGACCACTATCAAGCCAAAGCCCACGGCGTTGACACGTGGGACTGTCACTATGGCAACTGCTATGTACGACGGGATCGCAATGGAGGTGAGTGGACGAAATGATTGGTCATCATTTAAGACGATTTGATTGGTCGATTGTTGCTAAGGGAAGTTTTAGAAATGCTCTGATTGGATTAATTTATTAAATTATTTTACTGATTAATTAATTCATTTGTTGTTTCTTCTATTCATTCATCGACTAACAAACAGCGTGAATGACTTGATCGTTCATTTTCTTTAGAAGATGATCATTGTCTCCCTCCTCCTTTCTCAAGTCTGCGGACTGGCGCTATAACATGCAAACAACAGATCTGCCTGTCTGTCAGTCATAATTAAAATCAAACTTGACCAGTTCATCCATTAGTTATTTTCCATTGATTACCGCTTGAGTGACTTGCTCGTGCAGTATTCTAACAATTACTGTAGTCTATAATATCACTCAGTCACTAAGTCAATCAATCATTCAATCAGTCAATCAGTCACTAAGTAAATCAATCAATCAGTCAGTCAATCAGTCAATCGATCATTCAATCAGTCAATCAATCACTCAATCAATCAATCAATCAATCAGTCAGTCAATCAGTCAATCGATGAGTTCCATCGAAATCATATTTTGATCGATGTCTTTGTGTGTTTGTCCAATTTCAGATGTCTTCCGTGGTTGTTACAAAGGCGAATATGGCGTCGATCAGAATAAGTTCGGTTGTCATCACCAGGGCGGCTACGGTGGCTCCATCTATTGCTTCTGCTACGGTGAACTCTGCAACAACGGTCCCGTCCCCTACGGTGGCCACTAACCACCTACCCCGACACAGAAACTCTTAACGCCACTGAAATATTGTATCACTATCTAATTACTAGTCGTAAAGATTCAGTCGTATCCCGCCCGAGTCACAGATCTGGCACCAAGGATAATCCCATGAGAGTCACAGTGGCTTCGAAGTCTCGCAATTTCTAGTGTCGTTATTTTCGTAGTGGTATTTGTAGTATAGTATGATTTGAAGTATTTTCCGCAGTAGGCTAGTTTTTACTTGCAGTATTATTTGTAGAATAATTATCTGTAGCATCTGATATTTGTAGTATTATTATGTGCTACTATTTGTAGTATTATCTGTAGCATCTACTATTTGTAGTATTATTTGTAGAATTATCTGTAGCATCTACTATTTGTAGTTTTATTTGTATTAGGCCTATTATTCTGTACTATGTTTTGTAGTTTGATGATCCTTTGTTCTGGCATTTAGTCTCAGTAGATTTGCTACGAATAATTTGTCTTCTATTATGATTTGTTTTATATTTTGTATGCTGGTCTAAACTAACGAAAACTAATTAAATACAATTATTGCTAACCTGACTAACAACTGTTTTACTAACCTGACTAACAACTGTTTTACTAACGATTACATGTTCGTTGAGTTTTCTGGGGCGTTATTGACGAGTTTTTTCTTGAAGTAGCGCTACATGCAGGCCTATATAAATGTCAGATTGCAGTTACAATACCGTATTTCAATTTCGTTGATACCCCGGAAATGATGTAATGCCAATCGTTTAAGAAGTGAGTGTATTTGTGAGATAGAGAAAGACAGAGAGACAGGACCTGACAGAACCAGAAAGAGAAGATCCATACGTATACAAACAAAGTGAGGCTTGCAGACCGCATTGAAATCCACACCCTTACAGGCTTTCTCCACCCAGTTGCTAAGATATTCTTAGACGATTTTGAAACAATATCTTCCGGGCAATATACTGACGTCACATTCTCTCCATCCTTCGCTCTCCTCCCTCCCTCCCTCTCTCTCCTCCACTTAACTTTTAGCATCGTCGTTTGGTTGCCATAGCTTTAGGAAGAGTTGGATGAACGTCGGCAACTTTAGCGATGAGAGTTGAAGCCTGGAGAAGACGTTGAGAGGTGGAGGGGCATTTGGATGGATAGCAGTCAAAGTCGCATGTATTATCATGTTTCGAAGAATAAGACATTCCATTGCACAAGAGAACTTTGTGAAGACAGTCGCTGATTGGATTGTCCCACTTACATTCACTTCGTTTCTCGTCACTCTCTACAGATCCTCTATATAGCAGTCTTTCATGTCTTCACACAGATACAAAGACAGACAGACAGACAGACAGACATGTACGTAGAATCATAGAAAGGTTAAAGTTTTAAACCTTCCGTGCAACAGAGAGAATGAGTTTGTAGACTTTAATTGAAATATAGATTGCATGGAAATGTCACTGGGGCGACGAAGACATTTTCTGTAGCACGTTTCTAAAAGACGGCGAATCCACAATAAATTATTATTTAAACTTATCCAAACGATTTAATTAAACGGACGAGAACCAAAGCGTGATGGAAGAGTCAGATCAACGAAATCTAAGCAAACTCTCTGTCTCTCTGTCTATATATCTATCTCTGTCTGTCTCTCTCTCTGTCTGTCTCTCTTTCTCTCTCTGCCTCTCTTTGTGTGTCTCTCTGTGTCTCTCTCTGTCTCTCTCTGTGTCTCTGTCTCTCTCTGTCTCTCTATCTATCTCTGTTTCTCTTCGTGTCTCTCTTCGTGTCTCTCTCTGTCTCTCTCTGTCTCTCTGTGTCTCTGTCTATCTCTGTCTCTCTTCGTGTGTCTCTCTGTCTCTCTATCTATCTCTGTTTCTCTTCGTGTCTCTCTTCGTGTCTCTCTCTGTCTCTCTCTGTCTCTCTGTGTCTCTGTCTATCTCTGTCTCTCTTCGTGTGTCTCTCTGTCTCTCTGTGTTTCTCTGTTTCTCTGTATAGGTCTGCGACTGTTGCTAAAAGAATGTTCGAATCTAGAGCACTCAGCGATTGATCGATTGATTGATTTATTGATTGACTCATTGGTTGATAAGTTAGCTAATTTATTTTTTGTTGTATTTATTAATTTATATTTTTATTACGGCGTTGCACTGGGATTAAAACCGAACTCCAAATAGATGTTTGTATAATTGGTCTAGTATTGGAATGAGATTCACGGTAATGGTCATTGTTAAGATCAAAGTGGACTCACTCTAGAGACAGGAGGGCTGTCCTGTAAACGTTTATTATAATTATGGGAAGGTCTAGATTGTAGCTGAGGTCAAGTTTAGTGTCACAATTAGGGCGAGAGAAAGAAAGGACGGACAAACTTTAGGGTGATGTTGGGCAAACGGTGCATCTTGCTGACGCAAAATGTCTGCACATTGTGCGAACAATAATTAGGCCTACTCTTTTTTCTTAATCATTTAAATTTTTTATTCAGGAAATCATTGATCTCATGGCTTTGGGTCAAGGGTCATGGCCTGGACATTTAGGTCAAGGGTCATGACCTGGACATTTAGGTCAAGGGTCATAGCCTGGACATTTAGGTCAAGGGTCATGGCCTGGGTCAGGTCTCTTCTATATTATAAACACCGGTGAGATAATCATCCTTTACTGGTTGTGTTGCGACTTCAATATTTACAAGATTCGCATTTGCAGTGACAAACCATTTCAAATACACTTGACGAATTTCAGTAGGTCTTCTTCTTATTTCTGTATGTCTCTGTCTCTTTGTGTCACTGTCTGTATATGTCTGTCTCTTTCTGTCTGCCTACATCTGTGTATTCGTTTTCTTTGCTTCTAGCTTGCTTGTTTTCTGGTCTTAATCTCTATTTGTCCACTGTAAATGCTTCGTTGTCTGACTATCTACTTATTAGTCTTCCTCTGTCTGTCTGTCTGTCTATCTGTCTGTCTGTCTGTCTGTCTGTCTGTCTGTCTGTCTGTCTGTCTGTCTGTCTGTCTCTCTCTCTCTCTCTCTCTCTCTCTCTATCTGTGTAGGCCTATATCTTTTCATATATACATAAACAAATGAGATATATATAGTCAGATTTAGAATTGGAAATAAATACGCCGAGCCGCTACGGAGCTCTTTCTATAGCAGCGAGATTAATCATTATCAGATGACGTGTCCACGTTGCACTGTAAACCTCTTCACTGAGTCTTCAGCCGTCTGAAATAACATTTGCTCAGATAGCAATAATTAATCAAACAGAAAGAGATAAACTTCGTATAATAGTCCTATATAAGAATAATAATAATGTTTCATTGTCAGAACAGTTTTAGAAATCGACATGGCATCGTCATTTGAAAGAAACATTTCTCCTAAGACAAAATGAAAATCCGACGATGGCGGAAGCTGAACTACAATAAGTTATCAAAGCGCGCGCTCCGAGAAACACGTCACAGTCACGTGATCATAATTATTGCATTCATGCAGCGCTGTGTTTTTTTACCCGCAGTCATCGGGAAATTTTTCGCGAAGGACATTTTTCATTTTACAGTTCTTTTTCAGTCATCTCTGTCTTTTTGCTTCATATATTTCTGTCAGATTCCTTCGTTTTCTGATCTATTTAATTGTATTCCGGTCATATTCCTAACTATTCTACCATATTCCATTCTTTTCTGTCCTTTTCCATAATCTTCCTGATTTAATCTCTCCTATTTTATTCTGTCCCGCCAATTTCTATCCGTTTCCGTCAAATCATTTAAGCCATAATTTCCGAAACATCTTTCGTTAATATTACCACTAATATTAATATTATACTATACATTCTTCAACATAAACCAAATTGCTTTCCGTTGCCTCCCATCATACCACTTCCAGGCTCCAGCCGTTTTCCTCATACCATAATTATATTAATTATATCTCTTTTCTACGAGATTCCAATCTTCCGTTTTCCCGCCTACTCGTTCCAAAAACAAATGTTTCTTTTTTTAAAATTAAATTGCGGGTTCTTCCAAGCGCCTCCCTCCTCCCCATTCATACCTCAATAATGGCGCAGAGCATAAATTTAAAAAAATCAAATTGCATTTGTGTGGCGCCTTTTCAAGATTCGACGACGTAGGGTCCTCATCTGGTAAGACAGAGGACCTTGCTGATCTTCCTGGCGACGACTGGTGCCTTGGAATGATGGTTGACAGCATAGTAGTGTCGGTCGACCTCACAACTGGCCACCGCCCGCAGCTCCGTTGGGTTGACCTTCTGACCCACCCCAACCGAGATGACCTCGACGTCTTCCGTGAACTTTGCCCTCTGCGCCGCCTCCACCGTCTCCTCCATGTTGTCTGATTGTCCGTCGGTGACGTAGACAGCAACGCGTCGCTTAGCAACGCCGTTTCCATGGCGACCGCCATCGCCACGCTTGAATGCGTCGACCATTTTGTGGAGGAGTTGGGCGGAGGAGGAGGAGGATGTGGGTGGCGATTCGTGGATGCTGGCATCGAGTGCCTTCAAGAGGCTGTCCTTTGTCTCGTACACTCCAAGGTCGAAGCCGTTGCTTCCTGGAGTGAGACATTCCTCGATGAATCGCACCTGGATCCGATCGTCGTCGAGGTCGAGATGCGAGAGGATGTCACGTGTCAGGTTCCACAGACGATTGATCGATGAGTCATCCTCGGATTTCGAATCGATGACGAAGACAAGGTCAAGCGGTTCACGGGGTCGACAACCTAAGAACATGGCACAAGATTCACACGAATTTATATAGCGCAGCCACCGATAAATGTAGATTGACTGCTGATCTTAGCGAACAAAAGGACAAACAGTGGATTATTGATAGGATGCCGAACGTACAGTGCAACCGTTGACCTCCAACGAGAAGAAGAAATGACGATAAGCAGAAGGAGGACGAGGAAGAGGAGAAGAAGGAGGGAAAGGACAAGAGAGGAGAGGATGTAGGAGGGAAGAGGAGAGGAAGGATAGGATAGTCTTCTTCCTCTGCCATCTTCTCCTCCTTCTCCTCTTTCTCCTCTTCCTCCTGCTTCTATTCCGTCTTCTCCACATCATCCTCCTCATCAACGCCGTACTCTCTTGTTACTCCAAGACACCGTTAGAAACCGTTGAACAGATATATACATGTATATATATATATATATATATGTATATGTAATGTATATATATAATTATATAATTATATATTGCATCGTTATTCTGTGTTGAACCACATGTTATATATACATGTATATATGTGTGGTTCAATTGTATCAACGCCTGTTTCCAGCTGATGTTCCTCAGCGTGGAGTGCGGAGGGAGGTAAAAGAATGGGCGAGTCAAAGAAGGGCGCTGTTCCAAGAGACGACGACGACACCCGCCGCAGTCAATCGACGCATGCGCCGCTTCAGTTCAGCCGACAATAACACCAATTAACCCATCAACTGAGACTGCGGCGGAGGGAGGGAGGGAGAGAGGGAGGGAAGGAGGGAGGGAGGGGGAGTTGGAGGCAGAAAAAAGAGGTAGAAAGGAAGAGTTGGAGGGTAGGGAGAGGATAGAGATAGGAAGAGCTAGAGAGAGAAAGGCATAATTATAGAATCAGAGCTGAGGCGGAGAGAAGAAGATAGATGGAAAAGGAGAGAGACAGACAGACACACACAGACACACAGAATCACAGAGACTGGTAGACTATAGACAGATAGAGACGAAATGTAGAAAAGAGAGAGAGAGACAGATAGAACAGATAGAGACAGATAGCGACAGAAAGAGACAGAAAGAGACTGATAGACAGATGACGTCTTTTAAATGGCACATCATTTTCGGATCATTGATGTTAATGAGAGTCATCTGTTGCAGCATCAGCAGCAGCAGCAGCAGCAGCAGCAGCAGGACCAGCCTGTGTTGATGATGGAGACAATGATGTTCCTATGGATGTTGTTTTGTTTTCCGGAATGCATGAGTGACAGGATCGCATCAGCAGCGGTGGCAGAGGGCCACACACAACGAATGCACGACAACAATAATAAAATAATAACAACCTGTCGACACTAATGGTATGGAATGCGACAGATGTGATGGAGCAGAAGAAATGAAGATGTGGAGAGAATTATGGTGAACATCAAAAGACATAATTATTCTTCATTCATAACTCATCCAGTCAACTATCATTTCTAAAAGCTAGTCATTCAGTCACCTACGCAATTTCACACATCCATCCATCCATCCATCCATCCATCCATCCATCCATCCATCCATCCATCCATCCATCCATCCATCCATCCATCCATCCATCCATCCATCCATCCATCCATCCATCCATCCATCCATCCATCTATCCATCCGTCCATCCATTTATTCATCCATCCATCCGTCCATACATCCATCCATCCATCCATCCATCCATCCATCCATCCATCCATCTATCCATCCGTCCATCCATTTATTCATCCATCCATCCGTCCATACATCCATCCATCCATCCATCCATCCATCCATCCATCCATCCATCCATCCATGATACACTCAGTCAGCCGTCACCCATGCACGCATTCACCCTCTAATCCATGCATGCATGCACACGCCCATATTTCCATGTGTTTCATCCATACAACCATCCATACAACCACCCATCCATTTACCCACCCATCCAATCAGTCATGCCACCCATCGATCCGCCGCCTTCCCATCCATCTACCAATACATCCATTTATCCACAATTCCACATATCCAAGTGGGGAGCCCGCACCTGGGTAATAACTAATACGTGGCTTTTGCTCCAATGGAAAATCGAAACTGTCTTATTTTTTCAAGCTACAACTCTTTGGTTTGATCAAATTTTCTTCGCACTACTGTACACTGTGTACAGTCCTAATAGCATAAACAATTTAAACTTAATGTAGAATCCTCCTTGAGAAATACCCATGTTCTTAATTTCCTTTTGCTGGGAGTTGACATTAAGAGATTTAGATTATCTCGGGCTATCACGTGTGGGACGCAGGGGCGCAAGCTCCTGCGGAGCGACCTTGGGCAAGTTGCGTACCCATCATTGTCTGTGGGGAAGGCAACGGGAAACCACCTCACTCATCTCATCCCCAGGGGCGTAAAGCCAATGAGCCTGCCTACGGGCAGAGCACCATCATCATAAAAATTTAACCGTGTTCACTGTGATTTTCTATCGGGGGAGGGTTCACATTCCATCAACCCCACCCCATCCACCCATGCATCTACCCATCCATTCATCCACCCATGCGTCTACCCATCCATTCATCCACCCATGCGTCTACCCATCTATCCACCCATGCATCTACCCATCCATTCATCCACCCATGCGTCTACCCATCTATCTACCCATGCATCTACCCATCCATTCATCCACCCATGCGTTTACCCATCTATCCACCCATGCGTCTACCCATCCATTCATCCACCCATGCGTCTACCCATCTATCCACCCATGCATCTACCCATCCATTCATCCACCCATGCGTCTACCCATCCATCCACCTATGCATCTACCCACCCATTCATCCATGCAGTACATTTTTCAGAGCCTTCTTGAGACAATCACTCATGGACTTCTCCTAAAGCGTTGACGAAAACCAAATGGAGCGTGAATAATAGAACAACTTTCAATTCCTCCGTCATTGTTTTTCCTAAAACTCCCGCAGACGTCCTGGGTTCAGATTTAATGCGCTAATAACGGCGAAAAGAAAACTAGCCAGGCATGATTTAGGGAGGGACAGGGGCAGCATCTTGTCAACAGCAAATGAAAGGTGTTGCTTCTGCGGCTGTGTTAATGACCTTTTGAGAGTCTGAGGAGAGAGAATGTTTCTGTCAAGTTGCTTCGGTTCAACAGTTTATGATGGGCGATGGATTGGTTTCGTCGAAATGATCTCCGGATGGAAGAGAAGGAAGAGGAGGAGGAGGAGGAGGAGGAGGAGGAGGAGGAAGAGGAGGAGGAAGAGGAGGAGGAGGAGGAGGAGAAGGAGAGGAGGAGTTCTGGATGATTCTATTTCAGATTCCGCTGTGACTCATAAGACCAAATGGGTTAGAAAAGAACAGAGTAGGGTAGGCAGACAGACGGACAAACAGAAGACAGACAGACAGACATACAGATCGACAGACAGTTCGAAAGACAGATCAACAGGCGAAGTCAAACAACGACCAAATAAAAACGCAATCAGTGTAGCACAGAGAGAGAGAGAGAGAGAGAGAGAGAAAGAGAGAGAGAGAGAGAGAGAGAGAGAGAGAGAGAGAGAGAGAGAGAGAGAGAGAGAAAGAGTCTGGATAGACTGATGAAATAATGGCGCCATCATAGTTCCGAGATTAGACCGGACGGTAGAGTTACTGTAGAGTGTAGACCTACGCCAGTTTGCCAGAATGTACGCTAGATTAGATTACGATGGGTTGGACTATGATGCTAGAAGAGTGCAGATGAAACTGGAATACAACAGAATATACACGATAACACTAGACTAGAACATAATAGGAAAGAAAAGACTGGGCTGGAATAGACTGGACTGGACTGGAATAGACTGGACTGGACTGGAATAGACTGGACTGAATAGACTGGAATATACTGGAATAGACTGGACTGGAATAGACTAGACTGGAATAGACTGAAATAGACTGGACTGGAATAGACTGGACTGGACTGGAATAGACTGGACTTGACTGGACTGGAATAGACTAGACTGGAATAGACTAGACTGGACTGGAATAGACTTGCTCGGAATAGACTAGACTGGACTAGACTGGACTAGACTGGAATAGACTGGACTGGACTGGAATAGACTGGACTGGACTGGAATAGACTGGAATAGACTGGAATAGCCTAAACTGGACTGGCCTGGAATAGACTGAACTGGACTAGACTGAAATAGACTGGACTGGACTGGAATAGACTGGAATAGACTGGAATAGACTGGACTTGACTGGACTGGAATAGACTAGACTGGAATAGACTAGACTGGACTGGAATAGACTTGCTCGGAATAGACAGGACTGGACTAGACTGGACTAGACTGGAATAGACTGGACTGGACTGGAATAGACTGGACTAGACTGGACTGGAATAGACTGGAATAGACAGGACTGGAATAGACTGGAATAAATTGGAATAGACTGGAATAGCCTAGACTGGAATAGACTGGACTGCAATATAATTAGATAGAATGGAATAGAATGGTATATAATAGAAATAATAGAATACAAATGACTAGATAAGACAAGACGAGAATATAATAGATTAGATGTAGGCCATATCATGCAGGGTTAGAATAGATTAGGATCATTACTAAGTATTGAGAGAGCGTTTACCTTCTTGGTCATTATCGTCGTCGTTGTTATCGGCTATCTTTGTATGCTCCGTTCCTTTCGTTGGTTTCTGGTTCTTTACCTTCGTACCGTCACTTCCACCACCATTCCCACCATGACCACCATGACCACCATGTCCATTCTTCGTGCCATCACTTACACCACCATGACCACCATTACCACCATGACCACCACCATGACCACCACTATGACCACCATTACCACCACCATGCCCACCATGACCATTCTTCGGCACCAGACGAGGTCGAGTTGTCTTAGCAGGTGTCGCTACTGTCGTTGACCTATGACCGACCAATGGTTGATGTGGCTTCGTCTGGTCTGCCTGTCTCTGCAACTCCTTTTCACTCGAAGCGTCTCTCGCTGACTTCGGTTGATTCTTGTCAGTGTTAGAACTACCTCTGTCGTCGTTGTCGTCGTCGTCGTCGTCATCGATCTCAGGGCTCATCGGGACCTGCTGGAACTCACCGGGTCTGACGTAGACATACCAGACGTCTCTGCCGTCATCATCTACACCGATACATCCGAGTTCTCCGTCCACTTCCGCTTCGCCGGACTCGAGATCCTCAGGCGACAAGGATGAAGAACCTTCTGGAACCGGTTCGTACACTCCCGGACACGTGTAGCGGTACCAAACAAGATCGCCATTCTCGTCCCTTTCCCAAAATCCGGGTTTGCCGTTCGGATCAAGGACGCTTCCCCTTCTTGATCCAGATCCTGGTGCTGCCCCGTTCTCCAAGGATCCTTTAGTTGAGGTTTCTGGTTTCAGAGAATCACGTCCGTCTGATTCGACGACATTTCCTCGAAATTCCTGTGATTCTGGCTCCTCTTGTCCACCCACTCCTCGGTGAATCTCGTAACGGTCTTCTTGACTGTCCACTTCCCCGATTCCGTTTCCATTTCCATTTCCATTTCCATACCCATTTCCATCTCCGTTTCCATTTCCATTTCCATTTCCGTAACCATTTCCATTTCCATATCCATACCCATCTCCATCTCCATTTCCATTTCCATTTCCATGCCCATTTCCATCTCCGTTTCCATTTCCATGTCCATTTCCATTTCCATTTCCATTTCTTTCTCCACGTCCATGTCCATCTCCATTTCCATTTCCATTTCCATTTCCATTTCCATTTCCATGTCCATGTCCATTTCCATTTCCATGTCCATTTCCATTTCCATTTCCATTTCCGTTTCCATTTCCATTTCCATGTCCGTTTCCATTTTCATTTCCGTAACCATTTCCGTTTCCATTTCCATTTACATGTTCGTTTCCATTTCCATTTCCATTTCTTTCTCCACGTCCATTTCCATTTCCATGTCCATTTCCATTTTCATTTCCATGTCCGTTTCCATTTTCATTTCCGTAACCATTTCCGTTTCCATTTCCATTTCCATGTCCATTTCCATTTCCATTTCCATGTCCATTTCCATTTCCATTTCCGTTTCCATTTCCGTGATCTACAATCGGGTGTGAAGGTCTTTGGTTGCGGCGATCAGAGTCCGTTGGTTCGACTGGTCGTCTGGTACGATCCTTGTCGACCTTCAGCCCTTCAGTAATCTCTTTTGATGGATAACCGTACAGCAGTTGGTTCCCGTTCTCATCAAAAACCCAGATTCCAATGTAATGCGTTCCATTGATAACGCAGCCGATCATCCTTCTACTTCCCGTTGGTTTCTTCACCCAGATCTTTCCACCATCGATGACGACCTCATCACCTTCGTCGATCGTTGGGATCTTCAGGTTCGGAGCAGTGACGACCTTCAAACGCTCGAAGTTCCCCTCAGAATCAAACTTATAAACACCAACTTCCGGTTTCTCGTCGCCATCCTCCTTCGGAGGAATCCTCTTGTCCCCCTCACCCTCGGGCCGTACTCTCGGTCTCGAGTTCGAATCCACGGCATCGGTGCCGCCTCTGTCTCTCTCTGAATCTGGTCGTCGTATTCCAGCCGGTGACTGTGTAGCTCCGTGGTTCCTTTCCAGCTCTGGATAGTTTTCCGATGACTCTGGATTTCTTACTCTCGGTCTGGAGTTTTCGTCCACGATATCGATGTCTCCATCTCTTTCAGATCCTGGTCTTCGTATTCCAGCTGGTGCAAGTGTGGCTGCAATGTTTCCTTGGTTTCTTTCCAGGTCCGGATAGTTCACCGAAGACTCTGGCTTTCCTCCGACGGCGTGGAAAGCTTCCTCTGTCTCCTCCGTGTCAGAGTCGTCGGTCTCCTCGTCTGGAAACTTCCTCCGGAAATCACCTGGACCAACGTACGTGTAGATGACTTCGTCTCCGTTGTCGTCCACACCTGCGCACTCCGCCTGACCATACGTGATTGGCTGACCATTCTCGTCGGTGGGTGGACCATCCGGTGCCTGGACATAGACGCCTGGACAGGTGTAGAGATACCAGACCTGTCGACCGTTTTCGTTCACACCCCAATATCCATTCCTTCCGTCCGGACCAAGAACCTCCTGACGATTCTCTTCTTCAGTGTCCTCACCAGGAAACACGGATCCTTCGTTTCCATTTCCGTTTCCATTTCCGTTTCCATTTCCGTTTCCATTTCCGTTTCCATTTCCGTTTCCGTATCCATTTCCATTTCCATTTCCGTATCTATTTCCATTTCCATTTCCGTGTCCATTTCCATTTCCATTTCCATGTTCATTTCCATCTCCGTTTCCATTTCCATCTCCGTTTCCATTTCCATCTCCGTTTCCATTTCCATCTCCGTTTCCATTTCCATCTCCGTTTCCATTTCCATGTCCATTTCCATTTCCATCTCCGTTTCCATTTCCATCTCCGTTTCCATTTCCATGTCCATTTCCATTTCCATTTTCATTTCCGTTTCCATTTCCATTTCTGTTTCCATTTCCATTTCCGTTTCCGTTTCCATTTCCGTGTCCTGGGTCAGGAGTCAAGTCATCATCTTCTTCTTCTTCTTCTTCGTCTCCCCTCTGTTCCCGATTCCCTCCAAGTGGCAATGATTCCGCCGTCGAACTCTCTCCGTTCGATGACGACTCCCCCTCCTCCTCTCCCTCTGTGTCGTCCGGATAGACGAGTTCGAAGACTCCTGGACTGATGTAGACGTAGTAGACATCGCGACCATTCTCATCAACGCCCCAGTATCCGGGAACCTCAGCCTGATCCGTCTGTAGAGGTTCACCCGTGTCATAGTCATCTGTCCTCGTCCGATTCTTGTCATCTACAACGTCAGATGGTTCAGTCGGATGATGACTGCCTACATCTGGAATCTTGCTCAACCTCGAGACATCCCTCTCCTCGTCTGGTTCCAACCGACGTTCTGCGGACTCGACGGCGGTTCTCTCGCCAGGTCCATTCCGGATGATCCGGTCGGTGAGGTCCGTCGACGACGGGTAACCGAACCACTTCCGGTTTCCATGTTCGTCGAAGATCCAGTGTCCGATGTAGTGCGTGCCATTGATGACGCAGCCGATCAACCGTCTCTTGCCAGTCTTCTCGAGAATCCAGATCTCATCTCCTTCGATGAACATCGCGCTGTCGTCTGGAATCGGGGGCAACTGACCCCCTTCAATCTCACCCTCGGGGTTATCCTCTCGAACCAGATGACCGTCCCTGTCAAAGGTCCAAATGCCGTGCTCTGAACTGCCTCTCGGTGGCACTGTCTTCTTACCTCCATTTCCATTTCCATTTCCGTTTCCATCACCGATACCATTTCCATGTCCATTTCCGTTGTCATCTTTGTTTCCATTTCCATTTTTATCTCCATTTCCATTACCGTTTCCATTTCCATATCCGTTTCCATTTCCATATCCGTTTCCATTTCCATATCCGTTTCCATTTCCATTTCCGTTTCCATTTCTATCTCCATTTCCATTACCGTTTCCATTTCCATATCCGTTTCCATTTCCATTACCGTTTCCATTTCCATATCCGTTTCCATTTCCATTTCCATTTCCGTTTCCATTTCTATCTCCATTTCCATTACCGTTTCCGTTCCCAGTTCTATCTCCATTTCCATTACCGTTTCCATATCCGTTTCCGTTTCCATTTCCATTTCCGTTTCCATTTCTATCTCCATTTCCATTACCGTTTCCATTTCTATCTCCATTTCCATTACCGTTTCCATATCCGTTTCCGTTTCCATTTCTATCTCCATTTCCATTACCGTTTCTATATCTATCTCCATTTCCATTACCGTTTCCATATCCGTTTCCGTTTCCATTTCCGTTTCCATAATTTCCGCCATTTCCATCATCGACATCATTTCCATCTCTTTCGTTTTTCCGCCGTTTATCCCCATTCTCTGAGTTCGGTCCGCGTAGATTTGGTTTCGCTGTTGTCCTTCGACGTTCCAGATCTTTCTCTCCTCCATCGTGTCCATCTGTTTCCGGTCTCTCTCCTCCGCGTCGTCGGTCGTAGATGGAGGTGAGGTTCTTCGCCTGCAGTTCGTGGTACATCGGTCCATCCGTTTCCCCTGCAATGTAGACTGGAGGTGGCAGGATGTCTGGTATCTTTGGCGTCTCAAACCGAATCGTCGGCCTCGTTGGTTCGATCGCTCCAACTGCCATCGAATTACTACCGTTGATCACTTCTCCCAGATTGACCTTCCCGTTCTTTCCAGACTCACCTTTATCCAATCCGGATCCCGATCCAGCGCCTGGCTTGGCTCCCGGACGACCTGAGTCACGTGATCCGTGTGATGTCCTTGACGAACCACTCCTTTCATTGGAACTAGGAGTGGTGGCGAATCCTCGATTCAGTGTTTGTTTTGATTGGAAAGATGGAGCTGGAGTTGTCATTCCACCTGCATGGTGTTGTGTCGCTGTGGATCTAGACGTCGTCGGTTTCTGTGTTGTAGTCGGTGCGTGGGTCACTGCAATGATGCAAACAAAACTTCATCTAATTACTGCAATGATGAAAAACAAAACTTCATCTAATTACTGCAATGATTAAAAACAAAACTTCATCTATTTAACGCAATGATACACAAAAAACTTCATCTAATTACTGCAATGATGAAAAACAAAACTTCATCTAATTACTGCAATGATGAAAAACAAAACTTCATCTAATAATACTGCAATGATGAAAAACAAAACTTCATCTAATAATACTGCAATGATGAAAAACAAAACTTCATCTAATTACTGCAATGTTAAAAAACAAAACTTCATCTAATATTACTGCAATGATGAAAAACAAAACCTCATCTAATAATACTGCAATGATGAAAAACAAAACTTCATCTAATAATACTGCAATGATGAAAAACAAAACTTCATCTAATTACTGCAATGATGAAAAACAAAACTTCATCTAATAATACTGCAATGATGAAAAACAAAACTTCATCTAATAATACTGCAATGATGAAAAACAAAACTTCATCTAATAATACTGCAATGATGAAAAACAAAACTTCATCTAATATTACTGCAATGATGAAAAACAAAACTTCATCTAATAATACTGCAATGATGAAAAACAAAACTTCATCTAATAATACTGCAATGATGAAAAACAAAACTTCATCTAATTACTGCAATGATGAAAAACAAAACTTCATCTAATAATACTGCAATGATGAAAAACAAAACTTCATCTAATTACTGCAATGATGAAAAACAAAACTTCATCTAATTACTGCAATGATGAAAAACAAAACTTCATCTAATAATACTGCAATGATGAAAAACAAAACTTCATCTAATAATACTGCAATGATGAAAAACAAAACTTCATCTAATAATACTGCAATGATGAAAAACAAAACTTCATCTAATATTACTGCAATGATGAAAAACAAAACTTCATCTAATAATACTGCAATGATGAAAAACAAAACTTCATCTAATAATACTGCAATGATGAAAAACAAAACTTCATCTAATTACTGCAATGATGAAAAACAAAACTTCATCTAATAATACTGCAATGATTAAAAACAAAACTTCATCTAATAATACTGCAATGATGAAAAACAAAACTTCATCTAATAATACTGCAATGATTAAAAACAAAACTTCATCTAATTACTGCAATGATTAAAAACAAAACTTCATCTATTTAACGCATTGTTGAAAAACAAAACTTCATCTAATAATACTGCAATGATGAAAAACAAAACTTCATCTAATAATACTGCAATGATGAAAAACAAAACTTCATCTAATATTACTGCAATGATGAAAAACAAAACTTCATCTAATAATACTGCAATGATAAAAAACAAAACTTCATCTAATAATACTGCAATGATGAAAAACAAAACTTCATCTAATAATACTGCAATGATGAAAAACAAAACTTCATCTAATTTTACTGCAATGATTAAAAACAAAACTTCATCTAATAATACTGCAATGATGAAAAACAAAACTTCATCTAATAATACTGCAATGATGAAAAACAAAACTTCATCTAATAATACTGCAATGATAAAAAACAAAACTTCATCTAATTACTGCAATGATAAAAAACAAAACTTCATCTAATTACTGCAATGATGAAAAACAAAACTTCATCTAATTACTGCAATGATGAAAAACAAAACTTCATCTAATATTACTGCAATGATGAAAAACAAAACTTCATCTAATAATACTGCAATGATGAAAAACAAAACTTCATCTAATAATACTGCAATGATAAAAAACAAAACTTCATCTAATTACTGCAATGATAAAAAACAAAACTTCATCTAATAATACTGCAATGATGAAAAACAAAACTTCATCTAATAATACTGCAATGATGAAAAACAAAACTTCATCTAATTACTGCAATGATGAAAAACAAAACTTCATCTAATAATACTGCAATGATGAAAAACAAAACTTCATCTAATTACTGCAATGATGAAAAACAAAACTTCATCTAATAATACTGCAATGATGAAAAACAAAACTTCATCTAATAATACTGCAATGATGAAAAACAAAACTTCATCTAATATTACTGCAATGATGAAAAACAAAACTTCATCTAATAATACTGCAATGATGAAAAACAAAACTTCATCTAATTACTGCAATGATGAAAAACAAAACTTCATCTAATAATACTGCAATGATTAAAAACAAAACTTCATCTAATAATACTGCAATGATGAAAAACAAAACTTCATCTAATAATACTGCAATGATGAAAAACAAAACTTCATCTAATAATACTGCAATGATGAAAAACAAAACTTCATCTAATTACTGCAATGATGAAAAACAAAACTTCATCTAATTACTGCAATGATGAAAAACAAAACTTCATCTAATATTACTGCAATGATGAAAAACAAAACTTCATCTAATAATACTGCAATGATGAAAAACAAAACTTCATCTAATAATACTGCAATGATAAAAAACAAAACTTCATCTAATTACTGCAATGATGAAAAACAAAACCTCATCTAATAATACTGCAATGATGAAAAACAAAACTTCATCTAATTACTGCAATGATGAAAAACAAAACCTCATCTAATAATACTGCAATGATGAAAAACAAAACTTCATCTAATTACTGCAATGATGAAAAACAAAACCTCATCTAATAATACTGCAATGATGAAAAACAAAACTTCATCTAATTACTGCAATGATGAAAAACAAAACTTCATCTAATATTACTGCAATGATGAAAAACAAAACTTCATCTAATAATACTGCAATGATTAAAAACAAAACTTCATCTAATAATACTGCAATGATGAAAAACAAAACTTCATCTAATTACTGCAATGATGAAAAACAAAACTTCATCTAATAATACTGCAATGATAAAAAACAAAACTTCATCTAATTACTGCAATGATAAAAAACAAAACTTCATCTAATAATACTGCAATGATGAAAAACAAAACTTCATCTAATTACTGCAATGATAAAAAACAAAACTTCATCTAATAATACTGCAATGATGAAAAACAAAACTTCATCTAATAATACTGCAATGATGAAAAACAAAACTTCATCTAATTACTGCAATGATGAAAAACAAAACTTCATCTAATAATACTGCAATGATTAAAAACAAAACTTCATCTAATAATACTGCAATGATGAAAAACAAAACTTCATCTAATAATACTGCAATGATGAAAAACAAAACTTCATCTAATTACTGCAATGATGAAAAACAAAACTTCATCTAATTACTGCAATGATGAAAAACAAAACTTCATCTAATAATACTGCAATGATTAAAAACAAAACTTCATCTAATTACTGCAATGATGAAAAACAAAACTTCATCTAATTACTGCAATGATGAAAAACAAAACTTCATCTAATTACTGCAATGATGAATAACAAAACTTCATCTAATAATACTGCAATGATAAAAAACAAAACTTCATCTAATAATACTGCAATGATGAAAAACAAAACTTCATCTAATTACTGCAATGATGAAAAACAAAACTTCATCTAATAATACTGCAATGATAAAAAACAAAACTTCATCTAATAATACTGCAATGATAAAAAACAAAACTTCATCTAATAATACTGCAATGATGAAAAACAAAACTTCATCTAATTACTGCAATGATGAAAAACAAAACTTCATCTAATAATACTGCAATGATTAAAAACAAAACTTCATCTAATAATACTGCAATGATGAAAAACAAAACTTCATCTAATAATACTGCAATGATGAAAAACAAAACTTCATCTAATTACTGCAATGATGAAAAACAAAACTTCATCTAATAATACTGCAATGATTAAAAACAAAACTTCATCTAATAATACTGCAATGATGAAAAACAAAACTTCATCTAATTACTGCAATGATGAAAAACAAAACTTCATCTAATTACTGCAATGATGAAAAACAAAACCTCATCTAATAATACTGCAATGATGAAAAACAAAACTTCATCTAATAATACTGCAATGATAAAAAACAAAACTTCATCTAATAATACTGCAATGATGAAAAACAAAACTTCATCTAATAATACTGCAATGATGAAAAACAAAACTTCATCTAATAATACTGCAATGATGAAAAACAAAACTTCATCTAATATTACTGCAATGATAAAAAACAAAACTTCATCTAATTACTGCAATGATGCAAACAAAACTTCATCTAATAATACTGCAATGATTAAAAACAAAACTTCATCTAATAATACTGCAATGATGAAAAACAAAACTTCATCTAATATTACTGCAATGATGAAAAACAAAACTTCATCTAATAATACTGCAATGATGAAAAACAAAACTTCATCTAATAATACTGCAATGATAAAAAACAAAACTTCATCTAATTACTGCAATGATGAAAAACAAAACCTCATCTAATAATACTGCAATGATGAAAAACAAAACTTCATCTAATTACTGCAATGATGAAAAACAAAACTTCATCTAATAATACTGCAATGATTAAAAACAAAACTTCATCTAATAATACTGCAATGATGAAAAACAAAACTTCATCTAATTACTGCAATGATGAAAAACAAAACTTCATCTAATAATACTGCAATGATAAAAAACAAAACTTCATCTAATAATA
>OX243812.1:796500-801500 GCA_945859605.1 Lumbricus rubellus | reverse complement strand
TTGCTGCTAATCGTTGGAATTGGGTAGCAGAGGGGATTGTAGCCAGAGTGTTGAGAGTGCAGCTGATTAGTATGCGCACAAATGAAGTACCCGTAAAAGTATGCTATTTGCAAATTCCAGAGAACTTATAATGGCGTTCCACACATAACATAATAGCTATGGCAACCACTAGGCCGTATACACTTGATATGAAGGTCTTGGGGACAAATCGACTTTAAAGGAATGCAAGGATTGATGATCGTAGGAGGTCGAAACATATGAGAAGGATGAAAATAGCTTGAGAAAAAAGTATCGCGGAAATGGAAGAGAATATTATGGAAAAGAGGAGGAGAAGGAAAAACATGAAAGGAGGATGAGGAAGATGGGAAAAAGAGGACGATAAGAAAGGAATAAGCAGTGAGTGAAGGATTGGAAAAGAAGGAAAGGAGAAAGAGGATTCAGAGGAGGAGGAGGATCAGACCTTCACCATCCTCGTCCTCTTTCTTTTCCTTCCCATCCTACTTTGAAAACAGGAAGAGAGGCGGATGGAATGGTAAATTTAAACAGATGTTACCATGGAAATGCATAAACAAAAATAAAAATCAACACTCTCGCACACCTACTTATTACTTCAACACACATAATTATTAGAGCGTGCGTTAAAATGCCGACATACGATATGTAGGCTACCTGCAAGTACATAAACGCACTATAAAATTATGTATATATAATCATGTGCATCTAGAAAGAAGAGTGTGCCACCAAGCTATAGACTAAGAGGCAGCAGCCTTGAACTGACGTCATGCATGGGAGTGACTTCATTTGCACGGCCTCGGCAACAAAATATAACGACGACGAGATCATTAATTTTGAACTTCCAATCGAAAACTGAGCTGTTTACTTGCACAAAACGAAGTCGAACTCTCGGAGTGATTTCTGCCATTGTGGAATTTGAAGCCATGACAAAAGTCGATCACTGTAACTGTACTATGCATATGCAATTATGCATGCATTATCACAACATGCTGTATTCATCACCGACACGGTGAAGTTGTTTAGACTCTTTAGAGCATAGGAAGGTCAGTGTGTCTGTTATTTTAAGAAAGCTGATACGTCAGGGATTTCTGCCAACTAATACTCCTTCAGTTAACAAGTTGTGTTCTAAGGAGGATGAATCTCTTTTTTCTGGTGTCCTCAATGACCCCGGGCTTGTCTTCCACCATCGTCTCCCACCAGAACGGGTAACTCGATATTCGCCTACTGTATGCCTCGCTCAAATAGTGTAGAGATAGCACGCTGTGATTCGTTGATTGGAAAAGGATGCTACATAGTTGAATTTATTACACCAATATGTTTGACGTTTTCACTCATCTCATTAAGCTTATATAATTTATATCTTCTGTTGCCAATTTTTGCTACTTCAATGTAGTAAAATGATGTCGTACATGTGTGTTCAATTGTGCATTTGCAAGTGGAATACTAAATAATATATTTACTTACATATTATTGCTTTCTACATGATTATAATGGTTGTTGAGAACATCTCAGACGTTCTCATTGAAGCGAACATTTCAAGTAATGAAATTATATTGCGGGTTTATTTCTTCCGTCCAGTCATTTAATGATCTCTCGACTTGGAGTACTTTAAACGAAAGCCAACTCAATAGTGAACTATACTATGATGCATTACAAATAACAAACGTTAATTCTTTTGTAGGCTATACATGCAGGCTATAATACACATAATGGATTGTGTTCTTCCGTATACAGACAGAGTGAATATGTTTTTGCATCTAATTATAGACTAAGATGATGACAATAAAATATGTATACAAATACAGACACGCTATCTTGTGTATCCTATATATAAAGATATCAATTGAATATGGATCATATTGTACAGTTCACAGGCGGCTGCTATGCATCTAATATCTATTGGCTTATCGATTAGATAAAGAGCTAAAACGAAATGCAGATCGATAAGCTTTCGTCTGATCCTGATTCCAATTCGAATTGATTAGCAATTTTTCTTAGCTAATTCTAATCGATTAGCCTATTTTTTTCTAAATCATACTGAAGAAAGAATTAACAACAATTACTGTTTCATCTGACTTCTTGCTTTAGTTAATGTGACCGATTGTTTTATTAAGAGGAAAATCAAAAATGTGTCGTAGCCTAAATACGAAGAGAAATCCAACTCCACGATATCATAAATTACGCCGACAAGGAATGCTTTGAGAACTAAAGAAGCGACACTTGGTACGCTATGATTAATAAAAATTTGACGAATTCTTGAAGTACACAATAATTATATGAATTCGCATTATCTAAATCTAATTTACTAGCAGTCATGCAGTACATTGCAGTAGCTGCTGCTGCTAATATTCTAATTGATAATATCTTTCCAATTCAAGTTCTAATCGATTCACAAAGTTCAGCAGCTAATTTGAATTCTAATTGATTTGCCATTTAATTCATCATGCAGATCTCTGATAATGATTAACCCTCGAGTGCCCAAGGGGGGGGGGGTCCGACCGGACCCCAGGCCTGTTTATCCCGAATAACTTTTTAAAGGCTAGGGATCTGCATAAATGCTTTTAGGTAGGGCCTATTCCTAGAGCAACCATTTGGGCATAGAATGGTATATTTTGCGTGAGTATTGTCCAACCCTGCACCCCACAACCACAGCATATACTAAGGGTACCCCATGATATGCGGCTGATATTTATACAAGCGCATGGTTACTGGTCAATAACTATTATTTTTTACCAGGTGGTGCTATTGTGATATAATATATATCAATCGATTGCAAATTTAGTTGGGATTACTTACAACTAAATTATATAACGATATTCCAATCCCTTCTCAAGATATTACCATGAAACGCTGGGGTCCGCGCCGGACGTACAGGCTTTCCTTCAATGAATAACGCAAGCATGCAAGCATAACATTATGTATTACAAGATTTTTACACATTAGTTTACACCAGGTGGTGTTATTGTGCTATGAGATACATCAATCGATTGCAAATTCATTTGGGATTACACTGAAATAAATTCTATAACGATATTCCAATCCCTTCTCAAGATATTGGCATGAAAACGCTCGGCTTCCTTTGGTCAATAACGCAAGCAAGCGTAAAATGTGTATCACAAGATTTTACACAATTATTTAACACCAGGTGGTGTTATTGTCATATAAGATACACCAATCGATTGGAAATTCATTTAGGATCCCATAGAACTAAATTCTGTGACGATATTCCAATCCCTTCTCAAGATATTAACATAAAACGCTGGGGTCCGCGCGGACCCCCCCCCCCCTTGGGCCTTCGTGTACCAAAAAATACCTTGGGCACTCAAGTGTTAATGCGACTATAATGCAAGAACATCATTATACCACCAACATACACACTTATAGATACAGATACAGTGGCAGCTGATGACGATGACGATGATGATGACAATGACGATAACGATAACGATGACGATGATGATGACGATAACGATAACGATGACGATTATAACGATGCTTCCATACCTTCGCAGGTCTTGATGGCCAGAAGATCCTTGATTCTCTCCAGTCCCTCATAGTTCTCCACCCGAAACGTGTAGTATTCCTTCGGATCGCTGGCCACCGTTTCCAACTCAGCCATGTCGAGATTCATACCCACCCCCACCGCAAACATGTGAACCCCTTCTTCCCTCAACTTCAACGCCTCCAGCGCCGTCATCGACTTATTATCGGACCTTCCATCCGTTATGAGAACAGCCACATGTGCAACCCTTCGCCTCGCTCCATACCGTTCGCTGAACGCTCTCTCGCGCAGGTACCGCAGTGCATCATGGGTCTTCGTCTCGTAGCCGCCATCTTGTTGGATGTTATCGATGGCCGCTCTGATGTCTGACTTGCGTTGGTAGTAGTTGAGTTGGAACTGGAGTTGTGGATGGACGGCGTACGTGATGACGCCGACCATCATGTGACGGTGTCCGATGTGGAAGAGATTGATGACGTCCTTGACGAAATCCAGCTGACGAAGAAAGTCTGGCCGCCAGATGCTGTTCGATGCATCAAGGACGAAGATGACGTCGGCTGGACGACCTCTACAGTCTGATCAGATGAAAGAGAAATAGATCAATAGATCGATCAATCGATCGATCAATCAATCATCGATCTTGTGATCAATAACTGATCAATAATGTCATTGATTTAATACAATCATCTGTTTATATTAAGCAGATCATCGCTTGTTTGCTTAACAACATACCGGTTAATAATGATCTACTCATGATGATGATGTAGTAGTAGTTTCAATAAACAACATTGTGTGATAACAAGGATCATTAGCGTCGCCCTCCTTCTTTATCCCGGCATGGGACTGGCAGTGTTAGAGTGCAAACAGGTGTGGAGTAACCTATTGATGTATTGGGCTGTTCTGCGCTTACAGTACTAGCGCTATAGAAATCACTCGGCTGGACCAATAAGCGAGTTGACAACCATGAGAGATATTTGGATCAAAACATCAGAATGAGTACATCGACTGCACACACACACACACACACGCACACACACGCACACACACACACGCACACACACGCACGCACACACACACACACACACGCACACACACACACACGCACACACACACACACACGCACGCACGCACACACACACACAGTCGGTGTGAAGATGGTACGGCGAGGAGAGTTGGAGTTGATCAACTTCCCATAACACTGGCCACCTCTCACACCAACTTCCGGTCCGCTCTTCAGTTTCTTCTAGTTTCTATCTTTCGAAATGTGATTCATATAAAATTATGTCTGAAATGGAACATGCTGAAAATGTGATGTAACTGTCATGGAGTCATGGGCTGTCAATGGCGGAATGTGAATAATAATTATTAGGTTTAAATGTGTCAGTTGACAATTCGCAGACAATGAAATAATCACCAAACAATAGCTGACCATGCAATAAAAAAGTAGAGCCTATGTCGTCATCATCATCGAAATCGATTTTCTGTC
>OX243812.1:789000-791500 GCA_945859605.1 Lumbricus rubellus | reverse complement strand
TCATTCATTGTGATCACTGCTTCATATTTCTTTATTTATATATGTTTATGGGAAATCTTTTAAAAGGTGTGTAAATAAATGTTATTTCTTCTTAAAAGTGACTGAGTTACTGCAAAAGACACGTGAGAGCAACGTACTGCAAGGCATTTACTAAGTGCATCGCCACTGTTGTTATTAAGCCACTTACTATAATATATGTATATATATATATTATATATACATATATATATATATATTATATATATATATTATATAAGCCGTTATTCTTTAAAAGCTTGGAATGCTAATTAAGCGCAGATTGCTTACTCGCTCTTCCAAGAGACTCGCATCCGCCCGACGCCAGAGGGCGAGTCCCTCAACTCGGTCGTTCGCTGTGAACATTTTTTGTTGGTGAGTGGCCGGCAGATACAGAGGCTGGAGGAGAGGACGAGGCAAGGCGCCGATGATGATGATGAGGATGGGTGATGAGGATGCGGAGGAGGATGGAGGAGGGCTGCAGACAGAGGCGGATCCAGGATTTCTGGTTAGGGGGGGCGTAAATACTACCAATCCAATCCCGTAAATAAATATACAGTGGCAACGCCAGGATTTCAGGTTTGGGGTAGCTGAAGCCCTAAGCACAACTAGAAATTTTTTGATTTTTTTATGAAGCGCCGAAGGCACGAAGCTGCGAGTGCCAAAGGCACGAAGCCCGTATACCGACTAGGGGGTCTGGGGGAGCGTCGCAAGGTCCCCCAGCGGGGTCTGGGGCGGAGCCCCAGCCGCCAGCGCATTTTTTAGCTCTGTTGACCTCAACTTCAGCCCTTTTAAGGCTCTTTTTGCCAGCTATTTATGAACGATAAAATCATGAAAACTTAAATAAGAAGTCGTTTTGCAGAGTCGCACACTAGCTACCGTATGAGAATGTCAAAATTTTATTGTAAGAGAAATGGGCTTAGTCTTTAATATAATCACAAAAGTTAAAAGTTTAGGCCTATATAGCCTAACAAGATTTTAAGTATAAGTACTGTCATAAAATTATGGGTAGGCCTACTATATAGAAAAACCCTATAGGGGCATGTCACATGTAGGGGGTTTTACGGGTACATCACGGTCTGCGGTGCATTCTATTAGCATAAGCATCGACGTGCTATTGTAGCAAAATTCAAAATTGCTGTCCTTGTGAATCTCAGCCCCTTCCTCCGCCAATCCGGACTCAACACCCTTCTCCCGCCAGCCCGAACTCACATCTGGCCGAACCTCGGCCCCCCCTTCCACCGCCATCCCGGATTCACACCGGTCCGGACCTCAGTCCCCTTACCCCCCGCGCAGAGTATCTTTCGGCGGCTGTAATCAGCACGGCGAATTTCAAAATTATAATGATCATCATATGCCATCTTTTGAGATTTAGGCCTAAGATAGGCTTATGTCTTACGGTTCTTACCAACGGCAGTCGGCTTATTCGCGAATGTTAAAACCTCTTGTTTAAGCGGGTTTTGACGGCGGACCACTCGACATATTTTTTAATTTACCAATTTCTATTTACGTAAATTTTGTCTGTACATGACCTTTGTGAATGACGTCACGGCAAAAGTCATTGGTCACGTGGGCAACGTCTGCTAACAACTCAGGTAAGTAGGTAAGAGAGCTCCGGTAAGAGAGCTCCATTCTGCCGGTCTAGCTACTTCAAACATCCTATTCCCAAATTGCAATTATATTAGTTTTAGGTCAGTTTAGTTTGAGAACATTTGCTCAGGTTTAGGGGGGGGCGTACGCCGGCTCCGCCCCCCTCTGAATCCGCGCCTGGCAGAGGCAGGAGACATGCTGAGATGTCACGAAGCTTCATGCTTTTTGCGTTGGTTATTAGACGCCTGCTTTACATCTGAGCTTATGATTGATTGCAGACGGTATAAGTCCATCGGGAAGTGGGGGGGGGGGGAAGACAGAGAGAGACAAACTGACTGACAGGCAGACAGACAGGTGGACAGACAGATACAGACACACACCAACAGACAAACAAAGTCAGACAATTAACGGAATACAGAGATAGATACATACATACACACAGCCGGCTCCCTGAAGGGACGCAATAAACATCAAATGAGTGAATGAATGAATGAATTAATGAATTAATTAAACACATAATTATTATTAGACACTGTTGTAGCTAAACTGTATTGTAGCCACTGACCTGAATAGCAACAGCTGTTATCAGCAACAGAACGAGTGGTGACGTTGACGTCATCATCGTCGTCGTCGTCGTCATCGTCACTCGGTTCTTTGTGACGTCGACGCTGGTTCTCTGAGCTCTACTTCTTGAATGAGGTGGTTCCCTGTTGAAGTTCGTCACCATATAATTTTATCTAGTTCTTGCAACAACGAATTATCTACGTTGGGTGATTTGTCTCTTTATCTATTTGTTCACTGTTTATATATGTTTATTATACATAAATGCCAATGTTTAGTGTTATACCTCCCTCCTGTCCCTGTTCTGGCTCCTTCTATCTGTTCTTTTTTCTCT
>OX243812.1:766500-786500 GCA_945859605.1 Lumbricus rubellus | reverse complement strand
CACAATAAAACTCTATTATTAGGCTATATAGGACTTTAATGACCTTTTTGTCAATTGTAGGCTAGTTGATGCAGTATCAAAACTAATAGAGCAAATAATAATAATAATGACCAATAATAGATTCCATGACACAGGCCTATGCATCATAACAATAAGATCTCTGTCTCTGTCACATTGTCTTTCTGTCTCTCTGTCTTCGCAATCATACATGGTCGATCATTTAAATCCTTCTCACCTCCCGAACGACATAATTATCCCTCTGCAGTCTCTCTGTGAATAATACTTCGTTCCAACAATGACTCCCATGAGCTCAACACTAACAGAACCCTTTAATGCCGGATGGTATAGGATTACCCATACATTTTACTACCTTCTCGGCATTAACCCTCAGGCTACCAGGGGGGATGGTATCCACCCCCCCCCCTAGGTTTTTCTCAAATCAAACTTTTTTCGTTTGGAATAAAATTTTGACGTTTTAGGTAGCTGTAGAGGATTCATTTGCAAACATTTTGAGCTAAAATGTGTGATGATATACCATTCAAAAGGTTTCCCCGATATACCCGAGGCACCAGAGGGGGTGGATACCCCCTCTTAGATTATCGGCTGTATCTTATCCGTCCTTTGACATGAAGAGACACAAGTTACACCATTCTGTAGAGGGAATGTGGGGCTACATTTCCATGCTCAGTGAGTTGTCTTTGGACAACCGGAAGTGCTCAAAATAAATTAAAATATAAATAAAGGTGTTTTATTTTCATAAAAGTTTCATGTTTTTCCTATTAAAAATAAATTATTCATAATTTATTTTTTAAGAGAAATAAATTATGTCATTCTATAGAGGGCATTTAGGGCTATTTTTTGATACCAATTAATGTGACATTTGATGACCTGAAGTGCTCAAAATAAATTTAAATGTGTGAAAATGTTGGGATTTTTTTACAACGCAAACCGATAAGTCTCCGTAAACGTTTTTCAGCAGCTAATACATGTTTTTTCTCTTGTTATTGTAATTAAAACTAACTTATTACTAGTTTTTATAGTTGAATATTGGACTTTATTATATGTAAACTATTTTTAATTAAATAAATTATGTTAAAAACACACAGAATCTAATATTTTGCTTATGCGAAAGTTTTGTGGAATCGACGGGTGCCTACGGTAAAAAAATTCATAACTTCGGGGTGCTTTCATATAATTATTTTAAACCTAAATATACCATTTTGTGCAGAAATGAATGCTGAATCCATTGGTGTATTACAAGTTATGATATCTCAAACCAAACCCAAAATCCACGGGGGTGGTAACCACCACCCCCCTTGGTAGTCAGTGTTACAAAAAAGCTTGGTAGCCTGAGGGTTAACCCTCAGGCTACCAAGCTTTTTTTGTAACACTGACTACCAAGAAGGGGGTGGTTACCACCCCCCTCTGGATTTTGGGTTTGGTTTGAGATATCATAACTTGTAATACACCAATGGATTCAGCATTCATTTCTGCACAAAATGGTATATTTAGGTTTGAAATATATGAAAGCACCCCGGAATTATGAATTTTTTTCCGTAGGCACCCGTCGATTTCACAAAATGCATACTTTCGCATAAGCAAAATATTAGATTCTGTGTGTTTTTAACATAATTTATTTATTTAAATATAATAAAGTCCAATATCCAACTATAAAAACTAGTAGTAAGTTAGTTTTAATTACAATAAAAAGAAAAAAAACATGTATTAGCTGCTGAAAAACGTTTACGGAGACTTATCGGTTTACGTTGTAAAAAACCCCAACATTTTCACACATTTAAATTTATTTTGAGCACTTTCGGTCATCAAATGTCAATTTAATTGGTATCAAAAGATAGCCCTAAATGCCCTCTATAGAATGGCATAATTTACTTCTCTTGAAAAATAAATTATTCATAATTTGTAATAGAAAAAACATGAAAATTTTATAAAAATAAAACACCTTTTTATATATTTTAATTTATTTTGAGCACTTCCGGTTGTCAAAAGACAACTACGTGACCACCAAAATGTAGCCCCACATTCCTTCTACAGAATGGTGTAATTCGTGTCTCTTCATGTCAAAGGACGGATAAGATACAGCCGATAATCTAAGGGGGGTGGTATCCACCCCCCCTGGTGCCTCGGGTATATCGGGTATAACTTTTGAATGGTATGGTATATCATCACACATTTTAGCTCAAAATGTGTGCAAATGAATCCTCTACAGATACCGAAAACGTCAAAATTTTATTCCAAACGAAAAAAGTTTGATTTGGAAAAAACCTAGGGGGGGGGTGGATACCACCCCCCCTGGTAGCCCGAGGGTTAAAGGGTGCTAATAATTATCAACAGTGACACTGCAGGCAACAGTATGTATACAGCGAGGTCAAGTGTTTAGTCTTTCTGAGAGAGCCAACTCTAAAGTGGCGCTATACAAATGTCTTGCTACATTGCATTACATTACATAACATGGATGTTTATTATGACTAAACGCATAGACTTTATAAAATGGTTGATCAGCTGAGTCGAAACATTCTCGACTAATTGCAGTCAATTTATGCAGGAATGGCTTGTAGGCCTATGACAGCTGATAATCCATAGATGGCATTGCGGTCCCTCCATCCCACCCCACCCCACCCCCATGCCCTCAATAGAGTCAATAGTCAGCCTTGGTGCATATTATGAATGCATTTCATCAGTATATAGGGTTGTTTCGGCTGCAGCAGCACGAGTTGTATTATACTCGTTTAGTGGGAACCTGGTCCAGATCACGATGACAACATGTTCGACATACATTCCTCAGATGCTTTGAGCATAATATAATAAGCGTAATAATAATAATAATAGGTCAGCAGCCATCATAAGTCCGCCGCAGTCACACCCAGATTATGCGCATACGTATATTATTATAATTTTATACATGATTGTAGCATCGGAGAATGAAACACAAGGTATATACATAGCAATGTTGCAGATTAGGAACTTTTGAAATCTTCTCACGGTTACATAATTATAAGTTAGATGAGCAAGTAGAGCTTAAAGTGCATGTGGCTGATGAACAAGGTTCTAATTCACTTGGAATGTTGAACCGGAAACATCATCATCATCATCATAGCACAGAGGATGCAGGATGTCCCAATTCCAATGTCTTTAGCTGCTGCTTATAATTACTGGCTTCTACAATCTATACAGCTGCACGAGTGATGATGGCCCAGTATATATGCCAGAATGTAGAAGGTTATATATCTATGCGTGACATTGTATGCCTGCATGTTTCATGCTATATCTTATCTTATCTTATCTTATCTTATCTTATCTTATCTTATCTTATCTTATCTTATCTTATCTTATCTGACCATTTATAAAACGCTTCTTGCAGCAAGAGCCTTTCAGAAGCGCTCCCAGTGCCTTCAACCCCGAGAAAAAAGGCAAGTTTTTAGACGAGAGAAAGATGAGGATACACTACCAGAGAGGATGGCAGAGCGAACTGCATAGTATGTGTATACTGTATAAGCATGCTGGAAGTAATGGTAACACCAGCATTTTATGGCAATGGCAATATTCATGCTTAATTTGACATTTTGATTAACGCCTTCTATGAGAAATCTAACATTGCCAATATTACAACTATACATGTAGCACATAAATTTACTAACACTGTAAATATTATTGTGAGGCAAGGTGGTGTATAGGGTATGTTCGATGCCTTAACGGAGCCGGAAGTTTGCGGATTCGAATCCACCTCAAACCGCCGCGTATACGGACCCTGAGCAAGTCCTTCACTCGCAATTACTCATGCGCTTCAGCGTGAAACATGTGCACCGATTCAGTGTACGCGCTGTAGCGGGGGAGCACTTCTGAGTAGAAATCTTCAAGGAGCGCTATAGCAGATGCTCATACATACATATAGTACAACCGCTGCTCCTAATTATAGTTACGGTTGCTGATGATATCAATATACTGCTACTGTTGCAATTTCGTCAAAAGCAGTTAATACTGAAGTCTGTTACTTACCAGGTAAACAATAATAACAACAACAATGCAATAATAACAACAATGCAACAGGTCGTCGCTCGCTCACTGCATAATAGTTTAAAGCCACTGTGTTCGAAGTTCCACACGATACCAAGCTATGGAGCATTTGAAGCTATCGAGTAGCACACACGCAGGCAGAGTGAGACAGACAGAGAGACATAGAGGCTAAGAGAGAAGGACGAGGAGGAGAAGAAGAAGAGGGAGGAGGTGAGGTAGGGGAGGAAGGCGGAGGCGTAGGACCGGCTAATAAGCTTGTTGACTGACCTGCACACTTCGCATACTACGCTTCAGATCAAGCAGCTATTTGCCAGTCTCATTACAATTATAGACACGCCCATTTAAACACTCACACATACATACACATCATATATAAATATATTTAACATACATATAAATATATATCATGGACGCACATGAATACATAATAGACATTCCTATGGGTATAATACGTCTAACTATAATTTATGCTAACAAAAAGTATTCAGTAGGCTATAATACGTATTCGTGCACTTGATGTAAGCGGAAACACCGACGTAGTAATAATAGACCTGCAGCAGCAGTGTAGGATACTTTTTGAGGAAGCAGCTGCTGTACGTAGGCACATTTTTTAAATGCTCAAAAACTTATTACGCGGGTATTAATTTTTCGACACTTTGTATCATTGACACACTTTTTAAATAGGCTGATTAATTATTCACATAATATACGTGTATATTATAATTATGACGTAATGAAGGAATGGTAAACTCAGGATATGATACTATTCTAGCAACAATCAACGATAGAGAAATTAATTAGCCTAGGGTGTTCCCTTTTCACTATTCGATGCTTGTGATTAGCGTCACCGAAATTTAAAGTTGTTGAAACACTCAGAAAGTGCAACGACTTTACCTTATAATATAAGGTATATACACTGTGTCCGGAAAAAAAGGGACCCATTTTCTAAATATGAAAATAAATAGTAAATGCTCATCGATTTTCACAATTCAAAGACCATTTTAATCCTGACATATTTTTCTAACATTGGTGAAAATATAAAAGAATCAGTCCAAATATTGACGTCATAATGACGTCATTTGCACAAAAAGTCAAATTTTAGAGATAAATGTGCAAACTCATTCAAAATTTCAATATTTTTATGATTTAATTTATCAATATTAAATGTAAGTTAAATTTAATTTTTATATATGAATTATGTCAGACTGCAATCTGTGGTCAAAGTGTACACATTTGGCCTCAACGTAAGCTTCAAAGGGTCGCGCTAATAGCCAACAGCAGCATCGATAACCAGCTTATCAAAATCCTCCCAGGCATTAACAATTCGCTTGCGGAGTTCTTCAATGTCTCTTATCCTTGTCTTGTAGTCTACACCTTCTCCTCCATCAGTCTCCAAGACATATTATTATCAACGGGATTTAAGCGGGCGGCCGTTTAGCAGCCAAAGATTAAGAGGAATGAAATCCGAGTCTCAAGTTCAACATGTTGACGAACTCAGTGAGCTGAAGCACCATTTTGTTGAAATGTGTAGGCTATTGTTCAGAATATTCCCGGATATCAGGCACGACTTTTTATAGAGCAGACAATCTCTTTAATAAGCTGCATTTATTTTCACTCCTGGTTCTATTAAATGGATTTCCGTTTTACCAAGAGCCAATATACCAACCGAAACCATGCATGAATGGCCGGCTAAATGCATTTTTATGGAACTGACGTCATTATGACGTCATTTTTGTGACTGGAACTTTTATATTTTCACTAATGTTAGACAAATATGTCAGGATTAAAATGGTGTTTGAATTGTAAAAATCGATGAATATTTACTATTTATTTTCATATTTAGAAAATGGGTCCCTTTTTTCCCGGACACAGTGTATATGTGTGTAGATATATATACACCGTGATTCAATAAAAACTAAGCCAAATTGTTTTTCATATATCTCTAATGCCTGATAACATATCATGCTAAAAGTTTCCTACTATTTAGAGAAATGGACCAAGAATATGATTCCAAAATTTCATGAGAAAAAGTTGAACGGGTAAAAAGATATGAATATTTAAACTTCATATGCAGAAATTGCAGTTTACAAGCAATTTTCTGTCAGATTCAATAAAAAAAGCAAGCTAAACTGTTTTTCTTATATCTTCAATGCCTAATAATTAATTATGCTAAACTTTTCCAGATATTTAGAGAATCGAACCAAGAATAGGATTCCAAAATATCATGTCGTATATTTGAACGAATAGAAAGATATGAATATTTAAACGTCATCTCCAGAAATTTCAGTTTTCAGCAAGTCTGTTATGGTGTTCATTGCGGTTTCGATGTTTGATAGTTCCCAATTTTGGTCTTCAGGGATCCTCGGTAAAATTAACGGAGTATATTATCGCAGTGTTCTGCTGTCACAACATCTTCCACCTGTTATCAGAAATCTATAGCCCCAGAAGGCTGTTTTCTTTTTCGACAGAATAGCGCCAGCCCACAGAGTCAAGAAAACCATCGAAATGATGACAAGAGAGACGCCAGACTTCATTTCTCCCTCATTATGGCCTCCGAAGAGCCCTGATTTGAATCCTGTCGACTAAAAGTGTGGAGCGTGCATGACGTAAGACCGAGTCTAGCAGACAACAATCCATGATATAAACGATATGAAGCAACGCTTGTTGGAAGTGTGAGATGGCCTGGGGCCCTGGATCCGAGGATAATCGACGATGCCGTTTCCCAATGCATGGCGCCATGCAGCGCCTGAAGGTTTGCGTGCAAGCAGGAGGAGGACATTTTGAGCATGTTTTTTAATTAAATAATGAAACCATGCTGTTGGGGTCATATTGTTACTTCAATTCTCTACATGTCTGGAAATTTTTAGAACGATTAATTGTCAGGCATTAGAGATAATAAGGAAACATTTTATTGAATCTGACAGAAAATTGCTTGTAAACTGCAATTTCGGTATATGAAGTTTAAATAATCATATCGTTTTACCCGTTAAACCTTTTCTCGTGAAATTTTGGGATCATATTCTTGGTCCACTGCTCTAGATATTTGGAAAATATTAGCTTGATATGTCATCAGGTATTAGAGATATATGCAAAACAATTTGGCTTAGTTTTTATTGAATCACGGTGTATATATATAAATATATGTGTATATATACATATATATATATAAATATATGTGTATGTATATATATATATATAGAATCTTGCTATTCAGAAATTTGCCATCCAGGCCGTGGCGTTTTTTGTGCGATGTGAAGCGAGTAAGCGACATCTCGAGAGCGTTTCAGAATTATTATTTGTTTTTCTTACTAAGAGAGCAAAGCATGCGATGACCGCTTCAGACATCGTATACTATACACAGATAGATTATTATATAGGCTATACATATATATATATGTTATATATAGTCTATGTAGAATTATCTGTGACATAATAATCTGATTTTTTTAGATACTTAGAAGTGCTCTCGAAAAGTTGATCAACACAAAGTAATAGAGATAAGATGAAAAGAAAGGAAATCTTTTCACTCAAGAGAAGACATTCTTGCATAATTATAATAATTATCATTAGTTACAATTCATTTCAGTAAATTTTCATGCGATGAATATTAAAATAATATCTTCGCCATAGAAGCAAAATACAAACTGTAGGCCTAATTGTTATAATTGACATCATCATCATCATCATTATCATCATCATCATACCATCAGCATCGTCATCATTATTATCACTATTATAATTACTCTTATTGCAAGCGACATTAGTAGCAATAGCTACTCTTATTGCTAGTGGCAGTAGTAACAACAGTAGTAGTAGTAGTAGCAGCAGTTGCAATAGCAGAGGCAGCAATAATTATTGTATTGTTACTGCATGTAGTGTTGTTGTTATTATTATTATTAATATTATTATTATTATTATTATTATTATTATTATTATTGTTATTATTATCTCTCAATTATTACGACATCTCTGAGTTGCATTGTCGTCTCTCATGCCAATCAATTCAACGATAGCGATGAATAATAAGCACACAACATTGGACCCTGGCTGGTCCTGGCACCATAGAGACATTAGAGACATTAGAAGAGACTCAATGGTTGGACACAAGCATTCGACAGTCTAGACTCTACAGTGTTCTACTCTCTACTTCTACTTCTGCTTGTCAAGTATATTATTATTCTCCAATCATTCGGGTCCAATTTCAGGCAATCAATCAATTATTTTGCCAATCATTCATTCAGTCAGTAAGTCAGTGATTCAGTGAGTGAGTCATTCAATCAGTCATTTAGTCAGTCATTCAGTCAGTCAATCAAGTAAATCAAGCAATCAGTCAGTCATCCAATCAGTCATTCAGTCAGTCAATCAGTCAGTCATCCAATCAGTCAGTCAGTCATTGAGTCAGTCAGTCATTCAGTCAGTCAGTCATTCAATCAGTCATTCAGTCAGTCAATCAGTCAGTCATCCAATCAGTCAGTCAGTCATTGAGTCAGTCAGTCATTCAGTCAGTCAGTCATTCAATCAGTCATTCAGTCTGTGAGCCATCATCCTTGATCAACTATAATAGCTGACCTCAGTCTAAATTCAATAACTCAATGGACAGCACCTCAGACGTGACGTAGCGACCGTCAATGCGTTTCCTGCTCTTTGCTTTCAACTGGCGCTGTATAAGTTTGAATAATTATACGATTGCTTTTCGAGAAACTAAAACCTCCGTTAATCTCATCACAACGTAGTAAGAGACTTTATCTGTGAACAACATACATGAAGTATATACACAATAAATCTCTCAGCATGCTTAGTGAATCACTGACTGTGATACATGTATATGCATAATGTATACTCACGTCTTTCGTTGTATGCTGCAGAATCTCTGCTATCTCTAAGTACAAGTACACACGAGTATAGAGTGCAGACTGAAATTGTTTCTCTCTTTTATAGGCTGCTGCAGCTCAGCGAGGCCTTCGAAATGCCTACGCCCGGTCTACGCCTTCGTCCGCTAAGAAGGCCTACTGGCCTCTACTGCAGGGCAGAAAGATGAACGGAGGCTGGTGAAAGAAGACCAGCATCCAGCATCTCAATGTATACGTCGTTGCAATGATGGCTGGCATCCAACGTTTATTGCGAGTTTATATTTCACATCTCGTCCAATTCTTTCTATCCTCTCCATCTGCCTGTCTCCCTTTTGGTCTTTCACTGTTTCTAGTTTTGCTTTTGTCTGCCTGCCATGTCCTTCTGTCTGTCTGTCTGTCTCTTTCTCATTCCGTGTGTCTGTCTGTCTGTCTGTCTGTCTGTTTCCCTGCTTTCTTTATACTAAGTCTTCCTCCGTGTCTGTGTCTGTGTCTGTGTTTGTGTCTGTGTTTGTGTCTGTGTCTGCCTATCCCTGTCTGTCTTTCCATTTTCCTCTGTGTCTCGATGTTAGTCTCTGCGCATGTCCGTCCGTCTGTCTGTCTGTCCGTCTGTCTGTCTGTTTGTCTGTCTGTCTGTCTGTCTGTCTGTCTGTCTGTCGTCATACAGTCACGTAACGTGGTGACTTCTTTAGCGCCTGTCTTTCAACGACTTCTCTTTTCAAGTGACAAACGGTCACGTGTCCGGCATTTAATGACGTCATTCACCGTTTTCACTCGAATCGAGGTTCTCGATTACGTCACTAGGGCGCCGTTCGTAATCGTAATTTCAGAATAATAATTCGAATGTGCCACTTGCGACCAACTTATCCACGAGCGTTACGTCGCGTCAAAGTGGTTGAACTTGTATTGTAGAGGATGGGCAACTGGGTATGTTTTAGGATACATTGCTGCTTTTGTCGTTATTATCATTATCTTCTTCATCATCGTCGTCGTCTTCCTCATCAGCTTGTCAGCTTGTAGCAGGAATAATAATAATAATAATAATTATTATTATTATTATTTTCATTATTATTATTGTTGTCGTCGTTGTCGTTTGATGTTGTTGTTGTTGTTGTTGTCAATGTTGTTGCTATCATCATCAGCAATATTTTCTAACAATAATAATAATAAATAATCGAACAAACTCGACTGAGAGAGGGGCGTAAGGACAGATGGAGACAGAGACAAAGTTAACTTAGACAGAGACCGAGACAGAGACAGATATAGAGACAGAGCGTCACTGACGCTGTGAGGTCCACTTATTTTAGAACCTGTTGCTGGTTTGGCAAAAGATGAAAGAAAATCAACTTCACGTAGACTCAGAACTTGCATATTATCGCCCAGTCGGTCGAATTATCGTATACGCCCTGACAGACAGACAGACAGACAGACAGACAGACAGACAGACAGACAGATAGACGGACGGACGGACGGACAGACAGACGGACGGACGGACAGACAGACGGACAGACAGACAGACAGAAAAGGACACACCCAGATGCCTATACACACACATAGACAGACAGACATACTCAATGTGTACCTGTGCATAAAAATATGGCGCATCATAAGTTCTCTCTCTAATTTTCTTCCATTTAGACCCTGCCCTTACTTAAAATTCCTTTCCCTTCCGTTCTCAGAAAAGATGTCAGAACAACAATTATTGGAACTTTGCAGTCGACAGGTAGGTAGGCCGTTGAGATCTATTCAAACGACGGATCAAAGCAGGCTTTTAGATCTTTTGGATCTTCTTTGGATCGTCTTTGGATCTTTTGGATCGTTTGGATCTTTTGGATCTTTTGGATCTTTTGGATCTAAGGCAATGACGAGGTCAATGATTTTTATCTTTCTGCTCTTAATCTTTTCAGTCGTCATAATGTCATGCATGTGCATGCGGTAACTGGAGGCGGTTTACTTACAATCTTTCGTTCCGAATCTAGCCTACTGCTGTTTCCACCTTTTTCTTTTCTTCCTCTCATGATCCGCCCCTTCCTTTTCTTACTCATCATCTTCCTCAACTTCTCTTTCTTCATTCCTTTCAAACCCTCATCCGCCTTCTCCCTTTTTTCTTTGTTTCACATTCTCCACTTCTCTTGTCCTCTTCCATCTTTTACTCTTCTATTTCTGCTCCTCCTTTTCTTTTCTACCCATCATATTCTTCAATTAGATCTATTACGCTTTCCTCTCTTCCTCTTGTTTCACATCTTCCATCCATAGACAACTTTCTTCCTTCTCTTCTTCATCCACCTCTTCTCCTACCATCATTACTGCTGCTTCCACCTATTCATCAAGAAACTCAATAATATAGCGCCTTTTCGTCTTCCTCATCATAATAGTAGGCTATATCTTATGAAAATATTTTATGGCAACATTTCAGAATAATATACCATTTTCCACTGTAGCCTACTCTTAGACTATAGCGCTATTTCATATCTTTTATAATTATTGTGTAACGACATGAGCTACTCGTACAAAATCTCTTTTACCATATTTTCTTCATCCTCCTCCTCTGCCAACCATTTCCATCGCAATGTTGCTGCTTTCTCCGAAAACTCTTCTTCCTTTCCTCCTCCATCCACTTACCACCCTCATCGTCTCCATCAGCGCAGACGCAAAACTATCACCGCATCTGGGAATAATGATAATAAATAAGCATGAAAGCTGTGTTGTTGTTTTGTTGTTGTTGTTGTTGTTGTTGTTGCTGCTGCTGCGGAAAGCGTGTGGAGGACGATGCTCCAGTTTCAACAATCGTAATAATTATAATTTACGGCTAACGTTGAGTTAATTGCTTCATTTGTTGAGTGACAACAACCAAGTAAACCCATTCTCGTTTAAGATGAATCGGTTGAAATATCACCAACAGACGGCGCCTTCATTTTCTTCACCTCTGCACATATGAAGTCCATTATTCTCGCGACATTTAGGCGCACGGTGCGAACGTACGTAGCCTACGCTATTTAGCCTATTTTTGACAATTTTTTACTATTAATATTTCGTACGGCACGCGTACGTAGTGAGTCATTTCTTCAGTATAATTAATTAATTATCAAACTCGGTATCAGGAATAACTGCCTAGTTACATTCATAAAGTGTCCTAATTACAATCATCAGCTGCCGCATGATATTCTACATCATTTATATAGGCACGAATAGCACCAACGACGTCGATTGTAAGAAATCTTTTGCATGAATGTAGCCTACGCTGATTTCTCCATAGAAATATTTTTTCAATCTTCAAGACTTCAACATCGCCAAAGTGCGAAAGTGGCTGAGTTTTATTTTGAGCATGCATGTCATATGACATAATTATAGGCTAGGCCTAATAAAGCTGCCATTTCTAACAAGCCTAAAACAAAAAAGTATAGGCTACTGCTCGAAAGCGCTTAACAGGAAAGTCTACACACAATAAATCTTAAACAACTAGGCTATAGGTCTTCAGGTTTCTGATGAAAAGTAGCCTAATAAAGAATATGACTTGCGAATGAAGTCCAGAAGTTGATTCCATTCAGTCGGTTCAGCTATTGCAGAGGCACGGTTCCCAAATGTTGTGACTGAATGTGTGTGATCAAGTCATTGATAGGTTAATTAATGTTTAAAAATTGCCTAAATTTCATGTTTGAACGTCAAATTACTGAGTCTAGAGTTTAATCATTTTCCTGTAAAGTTCAAATAAATGATTATTATGTTTAATAAAAACACAGAACCTCAATTTGACGGTTGATAATGACATCATGATAATGACTTCACGATAATGACATCATGATAATGACTTCACGATAATGACGATGAACAATTTGTGGAAAAATAACTGGAGTGTTGGACTATGATACATAAGTTGGAATTGGGATGTGAACAGTGTGAGCACCAGACTTTACTATGGGGGTTCTAAGAAAGACTGGGGGTTGAAATCCCCAACATTCCCTGCAATTCTCACCCTGACGATGAAACGTCGTTTAGTAAGTAGGCCTAAGCGATGTTGACCGACAAATCTTGTTCCAATCTCTAAAGACTGCATACTTTCAGTTTCAGTGCTGCAATAGATGCATGAATAACTTCATTAATGACTGTGTAAGCTATTATAGCAAGAGATTTATTATTTAGTGAGAGAAAAGTGAACGAAATAACGAATGAATGACGTCATGAGCATGAGTTGTGCCACATTTGGCCGCTAGATGTCCTCTGAGTAATCTTCCTGTTAAATATCATCCCCCGGAAACAGCATATCTCGAACTTGAACTTGAAGTAGAAAAACGTCACGCCTACGGACTTTTTCAGCAGTGCGTGAGAGTTGTTTAGACTAACTGTTCGTAGATAAAGATTTCAAGACCATCCCAAAGCAACAGAACAACTAAATAATAGTTTAATAAGACGAAAAGAGAAGGCGCCTTAGCATACCTCTTTTAATGTGTATCCTCACCTTATAAGTTTGTTGCTGAGAATTTTTTTTATGTTTTTCAATACTAAAAGCAGGCAATTTGCGTCTTCATATGCAAAAAATCGAAGCACTTAAGATTATTATTAAATCGTGCAGCCGTGTAGCCTTGGCTACTCTGGTAGTGCTAGTCCAAAGCCTTACGAAAGGAGGGGGCACAACTCATCCTTGCAAAGACAACGTATACGTGTAGTCAAGCAGCCAGTATCATCACGGGAAGCGTAAAAGGTAACCACAGCATCAACAAAATTTAAAATTTAATAATAATACGACTGTAACTCAACATTACTTTCTGTAATAGCCTAATAAAAAATAAAAATAATACAACAGATTTTATAGCATCGCAACTCAACATTACGACGAAGAAAATGATGCTGCACATGAAAAAGCTTGATGACAAGCGTAGAATTGTTTACGTCTTCAATTTTTATTTAAATGCCTTGAGACATGGCACGTATAATTATTAAGCAAATTTTTTAATGTGCTTAAATTAGCAGTTTTAAGAAAGAAATGTGAAAATTAAAAAATCAATTTGGACAATTATCTCTTCATTCAATCTGTTTCCATGGTTCCATGCATATTGACGCGGGAAGGCGACGCTAACAGTCTTTATTTCAGCAGAATGTCATTAGGCTAAGCAGCAATCAATAATTATTAACTTATTGACCAATAACCACATCATTCCATTCCAGATGTATGAGAAGAGTTGTTCAACAGACCGAAGTGCTCTTCAGTCAACCGAAACTTTCTTGAAATAATCAGATAATAATCAAACAAATAATCTTGTGAACTTCTCACTATAATAATCTTTCTTCTTTTGTCAACGTTGGCATCTAACATAATTTTAATTCTTTCTGTTTCAGTATCTAACAGTTCACTGAATTCTTGTCACCACAAAGCCACTCATTGTTTCACCAACCACGAAAAATCAATTTTGCATATTGTTCCAGTAGTTCAGTAAAATGGGCGTCGTGCACTCCTGACCTCTGTCTTTGCAGTCATAGTAATTCATGCGTTTGTCTGCTCAGCCTAGACTACTGCAACTCAATTTTGTTTCCACCTCCCGAAACAGCGTCTTCGCCCCATTAGATAATAGTCTAAACCCTGGGATCGACCAAGTTGATGGTAAGTCAAGTCAATTGTTGTTTTCTCGGATCTCAAATATTATTTCACTCATTGCTATTCTGCTGCGACGTCACAAAAATAATGATCTACACTACAGGATATAGATCTAAATAAATAATTCCTAGTAAACACGACCGCAAATAATGAACTTCTGTCAGCTGTTGCTTTTGTGTAGGTGGAATTGTGGAAGTTGTGGACCATAAATTATAAAGAAACTTTTTCACAGTTTACGGTGAAAATGGAGCAATAAAAGAGCGTTTGGAATTCATTAGTTTCAGGAAATTCTAGCTCTGTAAAAAGCTGATGATACCTGTAGTAGTAGGCTATACTTGAACCTACGATCCCAAAACGTTCGTTAAATGTGTATACGTTATAGAACATGACTTGATAGTAAGTCTGTTGATACGTCTGACGTGTGAAAACATTTCGATCCACTGCATAAGCAGTACAAGTTAACAATTCATAGGATAATAATATGTGTTATTTTTCCCTGGTCGTTCTATTTTTTCCCAGATAAAAATGCGTGCATGGTTCGCTTCCGAATAGGAAATACCAAAAATGAAATATATACAATTAGTGTCATGTGAGTGAAAATAATAGTCTACTTGCAATTTTAGCAGACGCATTGGAACATTTTGTATGTCTACGAAATTCTGGGACAATCGGAATGCAGCAGCAGCAACAACAGCAGCAGCAGCAGCAGCAGCAGCAGCAACAGCAGTGACTTAGTCAGCAATTAAATGCTTCGGCTATATGCAGATTCGTAGCCAGACTCAATCACTTCGACCATAATCTGCTTTGTGATATGCTTGAAGTCTTGCATTGCATACTTATCAGTTCACGCAGTCAATACAAGATTACAGCTGGAAAATGTCCATAAATATCTTTCAAACTATGTGCAAAAGCCGTTATCTGCATCTTCATCTCACGAATTGGTGGCGGCGGTGGCGATGACGATGACGATGACGATTTAAATGACGACGGCGACGATTTAGATGACGATGACGATGACGATTTAGATGACGATGACGATTTAGATGACGACGACGATGACGATGATGATGACGACGACGATGACGATGATGATGACGACGACGATGACGATGATGATGACGATGACTATGATGATGACTATGATGATGACGACGAAGACGGCAGCGGTGGCGGTGGCGGTGGCGGTGGCGGTGGTGGTGGTGGTGGTGGTGGTGGTGGTGGTGGTGGTGGTGGTGGTGGTGGTGGTGGTGGTGGTGGTGGTGGTAGTGGTGTCAGTGGCGGTGGTGGTGGTGATGCGAGAGACATAGTATGTCTACGATATCGTAACATATTTAAATAAGATAAATAAAACTGCTGTAAAGAATCTTAATTACACAGAAACATTATCTAATAAAATAATTATAAGCTTAGTGCTGTAGGTTCACGGTTAAAATAAACTCTGCGTTTATCTTTATAATATCTCTCACTCTGTATATACCTTTCTGTTTTGCATTTGTGTGTATGTCTGTTCAAACTGGTTCTTGGAAAACGTTCTCAAAGCTATAATTATAATTATCGTTCATTTCAACATCCATAAAACATTTTACCGACGCTCAAAACTTTTCTCCCTCCCACTCTTCTCCAACCATCCTCCCTCCTGTTTACCCTCCCTCCCTTCCATTTCGCCCCTCAGTCACTCGCCTGCTCCTCCTCCTCCATCCCTCCTCCTCCTCTACTTACTCCTCATTACTTTCATTCCTCTAAAATTTATCAGTCGTTGGCAAATATTTGGAATAGAATCGTGAGGACGGGGAATGTTGAAGCGACTTGTGACCATTGAACGATTGATGGATGGAAGGATGAATATAGACACAGATAAGGTTGATACTGTAGGGAGAGAGAGAAAAAACTAGACAGAGACAGAGACAGACCCACACGCACACACAGAGGAAGAGAGAGACAGAGACAGACAGAGACAGACAGGCAGAGAACGAAAGAAAAACAGACAGACAGGCAAAATGATAGAGACAGAGAAAGAGATATAGAGAGAAAGACAGACAGACATAGAGGAAAGAGGGAGGGACAAGAAATAGCTATAGCCTACAGAGACAGACATATGCTGACCTATACAGACAGACAAATAGACAGACAGACAGACAGACAGACAGACAGACAGACAGACACGTGCAGATGGATGCAGACTAGTAAAGGACTTAGAGGCAGAGAGACAGCAGCGGAAAAGCAGAGATATATAATGTATATACAATTCTACAATATACATATAATACATAATTGCATATGATCATATATACTAAATATATGTGTAATATAATGTGTGTAAATATATTTATATACATAGATTGAGAAAGAGAAAGATGGTAATTTATTGTCTATTAACTTATTAGAGCCACGTTTTTTTCTAAAGTCTGAATGAATTTGGTCAAGCAGAATGAAAGAAAACAATACTTGGAAAACGAAGAGGAAAAGGAAAAGAAGAAGGAGGAGGAGAAGGAGTGTTGGTAGGATTCGGAACTACTCGGTTATTAGTCAGACCAGACGATGTAATTGACAGGCGACGATTATTTGCTCGAACCACTGACTCACTCACTCACTGATTATTATATTCTGATAGATATTCTTTGAGAAATGCCGACCGCCCAACGACGGAAGCAGACAGACAAACAGACAGACAGACAAACAGACAGATATATAGACAGATAGGTGGAAAGCAAATCAAACGGACAGACAAACAAACAGACCTCTTTTTAGTCACGATATCGTTTTAGTTCAGGGTCATTTAAGGACACGATCAATTGACAGAATTCTTTAACGAGGTCATACGTCGTAATCAGCACTAAATGTATCCGAAGAAATAATGAATGGATAATAATAAAAATTATTATTCGTCTGAATGTACTCATCATAATCATAATCATTCTACGTGCATCTACATGTAAATAAAGCTCTTCAGAAGTAAAAAAACGCTTCTGTTTGATTGCGTGAGTGTATAAGAAGTAGTGTAGGAGTTTTGATTGGAATTGACCGGGTCTGTTTTTTGTTTTGTTTTGATGTCGAATGATGAAGACGATGACTTCTAACATCTGACGCCAATAATATGATGTGTAAACATCAGATGCAGTGAAACCATTAATTTTGATGATCACACAAATTCAGATAATTAATCATTAACCCTATCATATTCGTTAGCATCATCATCATGATTCATCATCATCATTCATAACTCCTTCATCATCAAAATCATCATTATATCATTATCATGTTATTACCGTCATCGCCATTAATATCCTACTCATCCTCAGCATCATCGTCATCATTATCATCACCTCCATCGTCATCGTCATCGTCATCACCATCATCACCATCACCATCATCATCATCATCATCATCATCATCATCATCATCATCATCATCGTCATCATCGTCATCATCATTAATATTATCATCATCATCATCATCATCGTCAATTACTTTGCTATGGTTGAACACGTGATCTGTAACTCAATTTGCGGGAATTCATCAAAACCGAGAAAAATATTTCCGTCGGGTTCTGATTAAAATGTTCAAGGTCAAAACTAGGGGGTGTTTTGGGTGTTTGAACACCCCCGAAATGTAAAATGTAAAAAATAATATAACGCATTTACTAGCACATAATAAAAAAAACATGACATTAGGCGAAAACTAGTAAGAAAACTGTTTCCGGCGACTAAAAAACGGTAGTCAGAAATTTTGACGACTAAAAAAGGCGTCAGAAATCCTCCCCTCCAAAGAAAAACCCCGAAATCAAATCCTGGCTACGGCCTTAAAAATGTTAATAACAGGTAAATATTCTATTGCTTCCCACTACAGCTACGACTAATAGCCATGCATTAATATCTTCAGTAGCAGTAACAGTAGCAGTGGCAGTAGCAGTGGCAGTGGCAGTAGCAGTGGCAGTAGCAGTAACAGTGGCAGTAACAGTGGCAGTAACAGTGGCAGTAGCAGTGGCAGTAGCAGTAACAGTGGCAGTAACAGTAGCAGTAGCAGTAGTAGTAGTAGTAGTAGGCCTAGTAGTTGCTGGTGCTGCTGCTGTAAAAAAGTAAGTAGAAACAACAGCAAACCGCTACAATAAAACACGACGAGATTAGATATTGTAGATTGATAAGAGATCACATTTAGAAAGATGTGGGAGTCCTTTTCTTTGTTGAGTTCATTAACCCAAGTGGAGATGATGATGCGTAGATTGGGTGTGGATGGGGTGGGTAGGGTGGGGTGGGTGTGAGTGGTTGGGGGTCGCTCTTACACGCTCCGATACCCTTCTAGCTGATGGGGATGGCACTGTGAGCGCGTAGCCCACTCCCTCTGTCTGATCACAGACACACCCTGCTTGGAGAATCTTAGTATAGGCAAACATCCTACAGGGCAAAATGGTTTCCAACTCCCAACAATGTAATAGTCCCGTATCAAGTTGTGAGTAGAATCCGCCAGTTTTTCATCCGAATCTGCCAGGGGAACGGAAGGGCTGACCACCCCTCCCCACCCCACCCCAGCACCCCCACACCCCTCCCAGCGCTACCACCACCACCCCTACCCCCCTCCCAGCGCCACCACCACCACCCCTACACCCCTCCCAGCGCCATTTCAATCTTATCAGCCATCTCTGTCGGGTTTATGGGTTTATTTCAACTTTTCGCTCAGCGGTTCTCAACTTCTTCTCGTCCGTCCTACGTAGGTGAGGCGAGTGTTATTGTTTCGTGGCAGAATCATTGTTGCGCTAGCATAGAAGTCAGAGAAGGTCGAGAGCTTGAGGCCGATGAGGAACACTCTAGGGTGCACAGTGGATGATACCAAGTGTGTGCCAACAGATAGGCGTTGCGTAAACTGGGCTGCGGTTTCTTTGGCTCCGCTTCTGCGTATGGCTACTCCAGCTGCTTGGGTGTGTGTGTTTGTGTGTGTGTGTGTGTGTGTGTGTGTGTGTGTGTGTGTGTGTGTGTGTGTGTGTGTGTGTGGGTGTGTGTGCGCGTGTGCGTGCGTGTGAGTTACCGATTTTTACAACAAAATATGTAACTGCTTTTCATAGATGAAAATAGGATTTATAAAATTTTCAAAATATACATTTTTTCGACACGATTTTCTTAGAAAGAACAGTTTAAAATGACAGGAAATTATTTATATTCACTGAGTAGTGCTGCCATGCAAATAAATAATGTTTTTATAAAATGTGTTCCAATAATGGAACACTTGGGAAAAACGGGTTAGCAAAAACATTCTTCGTCCAATGTCGTTTGGTCCACTGGTGAATATAATTAGGACCCGGGATGCTAAGGTGATCCGCCGCACATGTGTGACGCCTCCTATATAGATCTAGGGCCTACTTGTTGCAAGCAACTTTTGAATAAGCGACATACCGTAAGCTTGAATACAAATGAATAATCTTGTGAATGAATAATTATTATCTGTGGTGCTATGCGTTCGGCTTTATCGCAGCCCACTAACAATATAATTTGTTGTTTACGATAACGTTTCTCAGATTTGCCTGATTGCAACTCATATTA
>OX243812.1:736500-761500 GCA_945859605.1 Lumbricus rubellus | reverse complement strand
CCAAACGACCATTATTTTATTCATGAGCACGAACAATAAGTGTCCGATGTTAGGCTGTTGTTTGATGCGACAAAAGTGACGACGACGACGATGATGACGATGATGCTACTGATGATGATGACGTTTGTGGATGTGGTGATGATAGCGAGGGGAAGAGGGGAAGTGCTAATGGCGGCGACAGTCATTGTGGTGATGGCCAAACAACCGATGTCTTTCTGCTTTTACAATGGCGCACTCTAGCGAGTAATGACGGTGTTAACATTGTGATCGCAGGTCTTGTCTTGACTGTAGAAGCCTTGACTGACTGACTAGTCGTCTAATTTAAAACGAAAGAAAATGAAACCTCTAATGATTTTATTTAGATATTGATAATTAATTATTATGTTCTTGCTTTCGCGCTTTAATAGTTCTAGCGATTATAATAATATTATTGGTTCGATACAAATACAAGAGAAAATGGCTAGAGATGCGGCATTCAGGCTGGTGTCGGATGATAGAGGTGCAGCTCTCCTTAAGTCTCCCACCGGATGCTGAGAGAAAGAAAAGTAAAATGAGTGTGTGTCACAAAGAAAGAGACAGAGACAGAGACAGAGATAGAGTGGAGAGAGAGAGACAAAGATAGGCAGAAAGACAGATAGAGCGGGAGAAAGTCAGAGAGACAGACATATAGAGAGACAAAGGCATGGGCGTCCGCAGCGGGGCGCAAGGGGGCGCAAGTGCGCACCTCTGGATTTTTCGCATAGTAGCACATAAATTTAGATTACTTGGTTGTGATTGTTACAACACGATTTTCAATGTGATTATCGATTCGTTCTACAAGTTGAACCTGTATAATCTTTCTTTGGGCGCATAACGTATAGGTAGGACCGTAGGATATAGGATTCTCTCGTGGTAATATGGAAATTCAAAATGTCACCCATTAAATTTAGACCATGATTGTGATAATTATTTAAAAGTTTGCGCCCCCTTAGAAAAATTTCTGCGGACGCCCATGGACAAAGGCAGAGAGATACAGACAAAGTCAGATATATATATATACAGAGACAGAGACAAAGACAGAGACAGAGACAGGGGCACAGACAGAGGGTAGAGAGAGACAGAGAGAGATAACCAGACAGACAGAGAGAGATATAGAGAGACAAAGAGACACAGAGAGACAGACAGAGACATATACAGAGGCAGTGACAGAGGGGAAAGAGAGGCAGAGAGACAGAAAGACAGAGACTGAGAGACAGACAGACAGACGGACGGACGGATGGAATGGACATCCGGAAAATATAGACATAATAATTATTATAGACCTAGACAGACGCATAGCATACACTGTATTATTCATTTTAGCTGATGTTGTGATGAACACTTGACTTAGATGTAGATGGCACATCAGTCAGACAAAAATACAGACAGACAGATTGATCAATGATCATGTCGGTCTAGACTTCATAATTAGAAATGGAAATATCATCGTAAACTCAATATCAACCCGAAAGTTTTCCATTTCAAATAATTAAGTAAACAATCTTACCTTATGGATTATAAGAATGTTGATGTGAGCCGAAGAATAATTATAATAATTATAATAATTATAATAATTATAATGCTCAACGAAGATAATATCTCGAAGATACACCAACTCAACTCTTACGAATTGGTCGTCGTCTTTAAATGTGCGATCTCTTAACGAGAATCGTTACTTAATGACATCTTGTTCGTCGTCTTTCGATTGGGTTCAGTGGAATAATATAGAAGTCTCGTTGAAGAGTCGTCCGACTTTTAAGACTGTTTACGACTTCAACCTAGTTAACGTTATCGTCTCCTACATGTATAATATACATATTATAAGGATGTCGCCGTCACTGTATCGTATCATCATCTCTGCAGTTCTATTGACCGCAGCGCGCGACCACTTTGAAAGCAGATAAAATAATCTACAGACACTTCTGTACTTGTACATAGGATACATGATTGTTTGATGTTTATGCGTGTGAGTGAGTGCGTGTTTACGAGAGTGTCTACAAATGCTGAATTGTAGGTCTAGGACTATTTTTTAAACTTTAACATGGTTATTATACTAAATATTTATCATACCATTCATCTATGATAATAATAGCTATCCTACTCAAACTGCATATAATTATCTTCACCTATTCTTCATAATCCCCAACTATCTACTGATATATAGATACAAAAATATATAGGCCTGTATATCTTCATATAATAATTCATACAAAATCAAAGTATCTGCATAATTATATCGACACACAGGCCTATCTCAAATATGCTTTAGGTCTGTGTATAATTATAACCTATAATAGATCATGTCGACTTCCAATCTCTTCCGTCTTTAGAAACACCCAACGTAGCTGCTGTTCCGCATAATAATTCGGTTATAAATATAAATTTAATATGAATCAACATTTTTACAATAATTTATTAGCAACCTGAAAAGACTCGTCTTATTTACCGGCGCTATATCATCAAACCAAGTCCACACTATACAATTACAGTTATAGTCAACTTGCTTTGCTCTGATCGTGTCGATGCCAGGTAAAATCGGGAGAGGTGAAGACGAGGACATGATAGTGCAGCTAACGTGGTGGTGATGGTGGTGATGGTGGTGGGGGTGTGCTGGAACCATGGTACGGTATAGAATCAGGATCATAGGACGGCTTCATGATGAGTTTGGGTTTCACTCGACTTTCGACAAACCCCTTTGCATTGACGCAATGCTCCTCAATAAAACCGTTTGATTGGGCGCCACTTCATTTTAGGGTCATCGTGTCCTTGCACGGCATTTTTTACTCTGATACAAGACAACATTGGTTAGCGAACCGGAGAGTCACACGCAAATTAAGGTGCGTGGGATTTACGCTGCAACCGATGTAGCAAACACTAAGCAGATGATGATTATGATCGTGATAAGATGCGTCCTTGTCATGCCTCGTTTTCGTCTGATTGTAATCTTCGATCTGTTTATCAACCTTCACGACACTTAATTGATGAATGTCGATAGTCTATCATGTCGCTTGTGTATTGTAGCAAAAGTATGTTTGGCTTGTCAGGCATTCCCGCATTCTGTTTCGCTGTCCACATAATTCACATATTTCGTCATGTCAAACGCGGTCGAATGCTTGCCTGAAATCGATGAAGTTGACGAAAACATTTATCTGGCTGAGAGAAATGCTTTGTCTTAAGTATCTGTCCCACTGTAAATATTCAATCAACCGTGTCCCACTTTCTCGCCTCAATCAGACACAACTCGTCCTTCTTCTTCAACAGAGCAACATCTATGATCGGTCTGTCAACATCATCAGAATAATAATTATCCATTCATTCAAGTTTGTATCACTTCGACGAAAACATTTCGATCTGTTGCCTCTTATAATACTCTGAAAGCTAGACTGTTTTTTATTTGTTATTATAACGAACCTATTATCACTATGGCCTTTGATTTTTTATTATTGTTCTCATTTGGCCTACTACTGCTACCACCACTGTAACTACTGCTGCTACGACTAACACAATCACTAACACTACCACTGCCACCACAGTAGTGCCACTGAAACTGCTATTGTTACTTCTGCTGCTTTTGCTATTGCTACTGCTATTACTACCATTGCTACTACTACTACTACTACTACTACTACTACTACTACTACTACTACTACTACTACTACTACTACTACTACCAACTACTACTACCACTACTATGCCATTTATTGTTTAAAATAAATTGCAGTAAACGTAACAAATTAAAAAAGCATGCTTCTGTTGTCGTCATTATCATCATCATCATCATCATCACCACCATTATTATCATCATCATTATCATTGTTATCTCTTTAGTTTCGAGGTCTGTCCCGGTCTGGCTGAATCAAGAACGTTATAAGCAGCGTTGGTTATAAGCGCTGTCTGAAATCGATCGAATAACTGCAATGTTTTAGTACGATACGATACGATAGGAATGTCTCGAGATGTCACTGCTGGCAATCAGCTGACAATGCAGGGCCGTAAATCTGGTTTTAAAGTGGGGAGGGAATTCCCTTCCTTCCATTCCCCGGGATTTACGGCTCTGTGACCATGGCACTACTAATTTCAGTCTTGCTATGAAAGAAGAATCATATTGTTATCTAGTTGTCGTGACTGAAATGTGGATGGTGCCGAAATGGATCCCATAATTTTTATTGCATGTGATGTAATGAAGGTACTGTATTGGCGTCAGCCTACACAATGCGTTGAACTGTTGAAGGTTAATGTTGAAACAGTTGTTAACGTATATATATATATATATACGCTTAATATAAATAGCCTACATAATATCTATTAGTGTCGGCCTACTTCTCTGTAGCCACCGTATTATTATGCCATTGCAACCTCTGCTGGTTATAATTTTCCAATGAATTAATCGGCTTAGATCATTCGCCACCGTGTCTCCTTTTTTGAAGAATAATTGGTGCCACTCATTTCTATGCATCCCCCGTTCTCTACTTAACGGGCTAAACCGAGATCTCTGAAATAGCGACCTTCAGTATATGAAGATATCGCCATCGTGTACCTTACATTATGGTGACTATTATTATTGTGGGTCAAAGTTATTGTCATCGCAAACTTCAATCCATTTTATGAAACATCGAACGGAAGAAATCATCGACGCTCAAAAATTAATCAGAATCCTTTTGAGGATGAACGCATGAAACATTGAAACATGACTTACATGACTTACATGACTTACATGACTTAGACCTACATGACTTACATGACTTAGAGTCTTAGACTGCATGCTAATAAAACAAATTATGGCAAATAATTATAAACTGACTCTGTCTATGATTTTTCTCCATCGATCGAGTCTCTCTCTTTCGTTCTCAACTCAAACCTCTTCCTCCAGTCGTCCGCTGCTTCTATTCATGCTTTCGGGGTCCAAAGTACATTTCGGAACTTCGTTAGGATGCCATTGTATCTAATAATATTACTGCACTGTATTGTATCATCGCATTCAATTGCTGTGTTTTATTTTATTAGTGCACACTGCAACCGATTGCATTCCATTGCATTTCCTTGCATTCCATTGCATTTCCTTGCATTCCATTGCATTTCCTTGCATTCCATTGCATTTCCTTGCATTGCATCTTTTTGCAGTGCGCATTTAATCGTATTGCATTGTTTTGTATTGCTTCGCATTGTATTTCGTTTAATTGTATTGCATTCCATTGCATTGCCTCTTATAGCATTGCATTGCATTTAATTGTATTGCATTGTATTGCATTGCATCTTTTTGCAGTGCGCATTTAATCGTATTGCATTGTTTTGTATTGCTTCGCATTGTATTTCGTTTAATTGTATTGCATTCCATTGCATTGCCTCTTATAGCATTGCATTGCATTTAATTGTATTGCATTGTATTGCATTGCATCTTTTTGCAGTGCGCATTTAATCGTATTGCATTGTTTTGTATTGCTTCGCATTGTATTTCGTTTAATTGTATTGCATTCCATTGCATTGCCTCTTATAGCATTGCATTGCATTTAATTGTATTGCATTGTATTGCATTGCATCTTATAGCATTTCATTGTATTGCATTGCATTCTATCGCATTGCCTCTTGTAGCATTGCAGTGTATTGCATTGCATTTTATTGTTTTAAAAGTCATCTTAAAAGGCAAGATCTCTTGATTCAGACCACTGGCGCCTCCTACCGAACGTCGTTATAAATAACCTGCCCCACATATTCTATGATAAACGTCGACTACTTCATGAATTTTACCGGTGATGAACTTCTGAGTTCTGATCATGTTCTCCGTGAGACGGACTTTTGTAGCGCTAAGACATTCTCGAGATTTGAATGTTGCAATTACATTTACATGATTCTGTAGTTTCTTCAGCAATCTATCAATTCACGAGGAGATGATGCAATAATGCAATGGCTAGATGAGATCATCATCAGAGGATCAGAAGCTATAATATTATAATATGATATAATATAATATAATATAATATAATATAATATAATATAATATAACATAATATAATATAATAAAATATTATAATATAATATTATCACCATCAGGGTTGTCTCAGTTGCTCCCTAGGTGGCCACTGCAGCAAATGAACAATGAAATTATAATTTATAGGACGTTTGACTTTTAATCCACTGATCTGTTGAGCTTGTTATTATTTGTGAATATTATATTATTTATTCTTGCCGCTCAGTGGTCAGGCCTGATCAGTGAACAATAATAAATATTGTTATTATCATTGTTATCGCAACTGGTAGGCCTATAATAGACCTATGCCGTTCATCTAATCATTGACCGGTCTACTCTATTTATCCAAACATCCATGTATGTATCCGTCCTTCAAACACCTATTCCTACTTCCTACGCCTCCTGTCTATTAATTTGTCTGTTTTATCAATTCATTCATCCATCTTTCACATCAATTCATTCATCCATCTTTCACATCAATTCATTCATCCATCTTTCACATCAATTCATTCATGCATCTTTCACATCAATTCATTCATCCATCTTTCACATCAATTCATTCATGCATCTTTCACATCAATTCATTCATCCATCTTTCACATCAATTCATTCATCCATCTTTCACATCAATTCATTCATCCATCTTTCACATCAATTCATTCATCCATCTTTCACATCAATTCATTCATCCATCTTTCACATCAATTCATTCATCCATCTTTCACATCAATTCATTCATCCATCTTTCACATCAATTCATTCATCCATCTTTCACATCAATTCATTCATTCATCTTTCACATCAATTCATCCATCCATCTTTCACATCAATTCATTCATGCATCTTTCACATCAATTCATTCATTCATCTTTCACATCAATTCATCCATCCATCTTTCACATCAATTCATTCATGCATCTATTCTGGACATCTTTAACGTCGGTCTGTTGTGTTAGGCCGTATACCGTTCGGATGACTTTTCCTTCTCTTGAGTTTTACGCAAGTCAGTTTTTATTATTATTACATCAAATTATCTATAGCTAGTAAAATGTTTGCTCGTGTTTCCAACCTCTTAAATAAATAATATATACATTCGATAAAAATTAATATACTTGACTAATTTAATTTCTATATTGTTATTGATATTTTTATGACCAATCGTCCTATGACCAATTATAGTCCGTATAGCCTCAAACTGGACTCACAAAAGCACAAAATATTTTCATAGATTATCATCAGAATCTGTTTCGCATTATAAGCACAATAATCGTTAGCAACAGTTTCGTCTGCTTCACAATAATTCAATAGAAATAAGACTTCGATTTGTTTTTACGTCGGCAAATAATTATTCACTGAAACGATAAATAACTTCTTAAATAAAACTGTTAAAGCGAAATTACTTCCGATTTTAAGTTACAACACGTCGTAGTTTCAGTCCGATTAAAGCCTTTGCTTTGCTGTCAAGGGTCAAACGAAGGTCATGACCTCTCCATATCTTTGCTGTCAAGGGTCAAACGAAGGTCATGACCTCTCCATAAACTGACCTAGATTGACCGTCGTCATCGTCGTCATAACAACGCCCTTGTTTAGATTTTCCTTGTGACGACTAAAGCGCATCGTCCATTGGTGTGCATGCCGACTAGATTTCAACTGGCATCTAATCTAGTTGGTGCCAGTCTAACTTCTGCATAATGTAGGAGGGGACGTCAAGAGCCCTCACAATCGCAAGAGTTTCTTAAACACTGAAATGTTCGATAATTGACAACTTGCATTGTCGATCTCCGAACTTCCACTTTCAACACTGTTGCCTAAAATCGTCTCAAATTCAACCTCACTTTATCAATTCCATTCCACTGCATGTAGAGTTGAAAAAGCGTCAGAGGTCATTCAAGGTCGATTGTTGTCATACTCACATCGCACAAAAAATGTCTCAACTCAGTGAATATCAAACTATACAGTCACACGTAGACACAAGGAGGTACGGTCAAACGCAAAGAGACACGGGTGGGGAAACATATCAACAGATGCATGACAAACGGGATGACTGCTAGCATTTACATCACATCTGGTTGAAGAATGAAAACCAGCGCATGGCACACAGTAATCGAGTAATGTAATTGTAAGTCTCCGGAATGTCATTGTCGTCGTCTTCATCGTCGTCGTCGTCGTCGTAGGACTAGCGCTCCACAGTCAAAGCCAATACATCTGCAGAGGTCAATGGGAGGTCATGGCATCCGCCATGGACCTCCATCAACTGCATCAGCGTCTATTCGTACATCAACTCTTGGTGGGGGGAGTGAGGGTGGGGGAGTGAGGGTGGTGGGAGGTGAGTGGCCCGGCGCTACCTCAGAGGACTTGTCTTGTGTATGGCTGGAATGACAATCACTCCATCGGAAAGTCCTCCTCCTCCTCCTCCTCCTCCTCCTCCTCCTCCTCCTCCTCCTCCTCCTGCTTCGTCTTCATCTTCTTCTTGCGTGAAGATGCATTTGTTGTGAGCGCTGCTTGGACTGACGTCATCGGCTTCGGTTGAATTACTTCTCGATGCTCGGGTCCTGAGGCAGAATATCAACATCATAATAATTATTATTATCATTATGGACACGCTCATCATATAATTATGAATCCAATGGCAAATCAAGCATATCGAACAGCGTAGAATCATGTGTGTATTTCTGTTTGTGGCTCTGTATGTTTCCGTCTGTCTGTCTGTCCTCCTCTGTGTGCCTATAAATATGTCTGTGTCTTGTACTATGCATTAGACTTATAGTTAAAACTTACAAGCTACGGTCTCATGTACATGTATTTATTTTATGCATATACGTTTGTAAGTAAATAAGGTCATTCAAGAAACGTTAGATGGCTGACACGCGAATATTATACCAAACGAATTAAGAAAATGAAACTGACATCGAACTACATGTAGGCCTATGTCTAAAGAGATTAAATCAGGAATCGACATAGGGAGAATCTCATGCCTCGAGTACAGGCAGATCTATACTAGATCTAAACTGACAGACCGCGAAATCATCATTATAGATGGACAGACAGATAGATGGACAGATGTATAGATTTCTACAAAAACAGACGGTTGGTATACACGGAGAGATGACTTACTCGATGGCAGACATCATCTCTCGACTATCCTCCATGTTCTCCGCATCAACCCATCTCCCGCCATCACCACCATAGCAGCAGCAGCATCTGCAGTCGCAGACTCTCTTCAGCCCTGCAAGTCGCAGAACGACGCACCAGCAGAAGCCTGGCACCATGAGCAGCAGACCGAATCCGATGAAACCCACTCCAATAATCGTGCTCGAATTGTTGTTCGCTCCAATCGAGAAGTTGACTGCCACTGGAATGGCACCGACGACTGCGAATCCCAATCCGACTGCAATGATGATCAGTGGACCGAGGTGATGACGCACCCACGTGGAACACATGTGGAAAGCCATCGTCATCACACGATGAAGATCAATGTCGTTCCGCTTCAGCAAGCACAGCAATTCAGGAAGGAATCTCCTGCGACGATTTTTTGATGGGTGATTAAATGTTTTGCTCAACGTTTCTTTCTTGACCTCGAATCGTTAAAAGTTTATTTACGTCTTCGAGTATAAAATAGATTTTTGAAGCGTTCAAATTCCATTTATACCTGCTTGAATCGGTTTACTAAAAATGTATTACCTCCAAAAACGTTTAAAATCCCCCTCTGCTTTGGTGCTTACAACGATGAAATGAAGTTTGAAGACGAGACTTGTAACGATATGAATTGTTTCGAAATGTCGACTTCAACTTTAAGAGCTTTCCTGTTGACTAGATACTCCAGAGCGAAGCTGGACGAAAGCAAGTTTTATCGGAGACGCCTTCAATGTTCGCCTCTTTGTCTCTTTCTATACACGTCTATGTATCCTTCTGAATATCCACAGACATCGTCACGTTCTCTATTATCTGATAGATTTATGAGATAGTCGCTGTAAAATAAACAGGATTTTGACATAACACTTGAGAGAGAAGCTCAGAGTAGACTATTAAAATCATCATAGAGGTTAAATGAACACAATCAAGAAGTTTACTTTCAGCGGCGCTACCTCCCCGCTACCACCCCACCCCACTCCTCGCTGCCTCCCCGCAACAACCCCCCCCCCCCCGACTCACAGACCCGATAATTGGATCAATCTGAGGCCTGGATAGTTCCATCTGTCAAATCATAGTTTGCTTTGGTCGTGTAAATCCTATTCTAAGTATTTGACTTTTGAGGAATCATAATATTACAAATGAAATCGAACAAATTCTGACTCACACGAAACAATCAGATAAAACCAGTTTAGAACGATTGAACCAGCGAGATAAACAGTCGAGAGATTGATATATTAGCTTATATGTGCGTGTGCCTCGTGCATACACATACATTCATAACGTGTATGTATGTGTATATATATATACATACATACGAAAATATAAGCATGCATAGTTGCACAGTGCACAGATATCTACGTATACAATCGTATACATGCATAAATACCATCCTTATCAACTTTCAAACCAGCCGACCGCCTTACCAACCTACTTACATTGCCTCAGCCTGATCACCTACCTACCTACCTACCTAACTACCTACCTACCTACCTAACTACCTACCTACCTAACTACCTACCTACCTAACTACCTAACTACCTAACTACCTAACTACCTACCTACCTACCTATCTACCTACCTACCTACCTAACAAACGAAAGCACATATTATTCAGCCATACCTGTGAGTATCTACAGCTGCTGTTCTTGGATTGAAGCAAAGTTACTGTAGTCCTACGAAATAATAGTTGAGACAAACTCACCAATATATTTATTTATCAGAACCTATCATCCAAACTTCTTCATTTCGTCACACTTCGATGGTTCTGACGCCAGCCAGCTAGCCTTCTGGAAGTAACTCAGGATCTGCCGGTGTGTGGTAAGGCACGCGTGTCGCTCCCCTGGAGCGTAAGTTCGGCCTCCGTGGTATATCGAAGGACTTATCGCGATACTGCCGTCAACGCGTCGAACCAGAGTCACAGAAACGTCTTTCCCCACGAGAAATACTGAAGACACAGAGTTCTTTTCGATAGTTTATTAACTCTTCACGATAGCAGCACGTAATTAAAGCACGCAACGACTGTCTAATTATCACTGCGGAACTGAACCCCAGACTGACTGACTAACTTCACAGCGACTCTCTCAGGCTGAACTACTGCGGACTCCACAACGACCCTCTCAGACTAACCCTCTGCGGCTGACCGACTATTCCCTCTTACTCACGTCGTCCCAACTACATCTATATCAGCTGCTGGACCGACTCAACTGGACTGAACTCAACTGCTGAACTCCTCTGACTGACTGACCGCGGCTGACCCCCTGCCTTCCCTCTCGTCCTCTATTTATAGCTTGTCCCAGCCGGGAGGCGGGGCCTAGGGAACACAAGCCGAGGAACAGAAGCCGGGAGGCGGAGCCTATGGAACACAAGCCGGGAACAGAAGCCGAGAACACAAGCCGGAGAACACAAGCCGAGGAACAGAAGCCGGGAGGCGGAGCCTAGGGAACAGAAGCCGGGAACAGAAGCCGGGAACACAAGCCGGAGAACACAAGCCGAGGAACAGAAGCCGGGAGGCGGAGCCTAGGGAACAGAAGCCGGAGAACACAAGCCGAGGAACAGAAGCCGGGAGGCGGAGCCTAGGGAACAGAAGCCGGGAACAGAAGCCGGAGAACACAAGCCGAGGAACAGAAGCCGGGAGGCGGAGCCTAGGGAACAGAAGCCGGGAACAGAAGCCGGGAACAGAAGCCGGAGAACACAAGCCGAGGAACAGAAGCCGGGAGGCGGAGCCTAGGGAACAGAAGCCGGGAACAGAAGCCGGAGGGGCGGAGCCTATCAGAACATGGCCTGGGGGAAATCCAAGGGGACGGCTCAGGGGGAAAACCCAGGTTCTCTACATCCTCCCCCCACTACGATTGGGGATGTCCCCATTCCCAGAATAAAAACAGTCCCGAGCCACATGGCTCAACAACAGAAAAATAGCCACAACAAAAGCGCAAAACGGCCCACGGGCCAAAAAGTCTCAACTGTTCCAAAGCGGCCAACGAGCCATACAAGTCCATAAAACAAAGTCCCCGGTCGCTCCTCGACCTCGTTACCAACACTGTTCTACTAGAATATGGCCAACGGGCCAAAACAAAGTCTCTATAAATGTTCCCGATCATACATCAATAAAAGCGATCTACAAGTAATCTCTCGAAATGTCTCAGTATCAATCAACGCAATCATAAATTCCACACAACAGATGGCCAACGGGCTCAAATTCTAAAAACTCTTAAGATTAACGCATGACAGACTATACAATGCGACGAATTCAAGTGGCCAACGGCCCAACATAAAAAGCGCCTTTTTCTTTTAGGCGATACAAAAACGATTCAAATAAAATTCACGCAATGATATTAAACCGTTCAGATACCTTCTGTTCTAGCAATCAAGTCCATTGCCGAACGTTAATCGGAGACGGAGAGTTCTCGTCTTCCTTCCAAACTTCCAGCAGTTTGGAGTGGATCCCGTTGCGTCGGGAAACGAAGCTCGGTAAGCGGCGAGGACATATAGTCGAGCCCCGTCCCAATTCCCTGATGGCTGCATATAACTTTCCCCAAAAGTTTGCAAAGCTTCCGAAAAAGGATCCCCACAAATTTCTTACCCTGATACAAATAAATTTGCAATTGGGCCCCGTGTCTGACGATAACAATATTCACGATTGCTCGGGCAACAGAAATAGCCTCTAAATTAACCATCGGGACGTCTTCCACTAACTGAAAACCACTGAAAATTACGCTCAGAAAAACCGTAAGCAGTACCAGGGCCGAGGCTAAACTATCTAAATCTCCATCCACAGACTTTCTCTGCGGCAATAATTCACGCCTTATGGGCGGGTCCACAAATAACCTATCTCCAGTCTCAAGCCTATTCTCAAGCGCAGGCGCTTTTCCACTGTCGCTTACATCTCCAGTCTCAGAAGATACCTCCTCTGACAAATCTGCTGACAATGCCTCACTAAACGGAGCCACATTAACCAAGTCCACTACTTTCACCTGGGTATTAGTCTTAGCATCTACCACCACACGGTCAAGATGAACCTCTGGTTTAAACTCTTGGGCCTCCGTTATCCAAGCGGGAGTGACCGTGGACAAATTCCCATATACCGTTTTCACTGGAAAATCGCTCTGGCACTCAAGAGGCACTACAACCTCCTCCGCAACCATCACCCTACGACACCACGTGGACCCGTTACCTCGCACTAAAGAAATGCGCCTACGTCCAACAAATAATGCACCGACACCAAATCCTAATCTACAGCGGTGTTGCCTGAGCCAATCCATGCCTAACATGGGCTCGGTAATCTGGTCGGACACCAGAAACGTGGTCGGGATATTAAAACCTCTCCCAATTTTAATGGGGACCAGGACCTCACCAAGGACCCGAATATCTGACCCATTAGCAGCCATCAAAGAACGATTACATGAACGTAGTTCTAACCCTTCGACAGTTGAGGCAGGAACCAGGCTGACTTCCGATCCCGTGTCGATCAGGCACAGCTGCGATCGTTCGTTGATCGTGCCGCGGATGTAAACGGCGTTGTTACTGGCGCGGTTTGGCAACCTCGGACGTGTCGTATGGTTCATGGCCACCGGCGGTTCCGGTGACGTCGGATCCTCAGTTCCACTCGTTCCGGCGTCGTTCCCGCGGTTCCGGAAAGGGCGTCGCGGCTGTCGACAATTGCGGGAGATATGACCCGCTCGGTTACAGTTGTAGCAGGTCACACCCCGTCTCGAAACTTCCTGGCGCAGATCGCTGAAGCTGCGGTTTCCGGGGCGATCGTCGCGGTCTCCAGGGCGACCGTCTCGTCCCGGGTCGTCGTCGTCGATCGGGGCCTGGCTGCGTAGACCCCGAAGCTGCTGGTCGATCCGTGTCTCCATCTCGCGTTGCCATCGACGTTGGTCGTCTCGTTGCGTCGTCAGGAACTTGTCTAGCGTGGACTGGAGCTGAGCACTCAGGTCGGTTTCCTGAGTCCCTCGAACGCGATTGGAAGGCCTTCTGCGGTCGTCGGAGTCGTTCGTCCGCTGATAGGCTTCTAGACGAAGCGCCGTGCGGTAAGCTTCGTCGAGGGTCTTCGGCTCCCTCTCTCGAACTTTCAGCGAAAGTTCACGGTCTCGCATGGCCTCAAGGAAAGAGTCTCTCGCGATGATCTGGGTCGTCTCATTCGATGGAACGGGATAGGCCAGCACGACGAGACGGCGAATCTCGTGAAGCAGGTCACTCAGGCTTTCTTCCGCTCGTTGACGACGAAAATACAGCTGGGCACGGAAGGTTTCCGCCTGACCTTCCGTCCCGTATCTCTGTCGGAGACGTTCCACCAGTTCCTCGTAACTTACGTTCGGTTGTGCTCCGAAGTCCCAGAGAAGTTGCGTCGCTGCCTTTTCCAACGCGCACCGTAAGTAGTCGACCTTTTCTGACGCTGTCCATCCGTTGTAGCGGGCGCAAACCTCAAATTGCACCAGAAATGACTCCAGCGAACCGGTCCCGTCAAATCGTCCGGGTTTCATCGGTGTAGGTCGGCTTCGCAGCAGTTTCCCAAGGTCCTCCAATTCTGACCTCGCAGCCAGTCGGTCAGTCCTTTCTCGGTAGCTCGTCGTCCTCGCCGGTGTCTCATCGTCGTCGGAATCGAGTACTTCTATCAAAACGTTCCGGTCCGACGGTTTCTCCATTGACGATCTGCGGGCTGCAGGCGTAGAGACATCGGCAGGGGTGCGGATCTCACCAGGCCTCGGATACTGGATCGTGATCTCGTCGTCTTCCGTCAGCATTCTCGGTTGACTTCGGTTGTCGTCGGCAGAGCTTCAATCCTGACCCCACTTAGCTGGTACCAATGTAAAGTAACTCAGGATCTGCCGGTGTGTGGTAAGGCACGCGTGTCGCTCCCCTGGAGCGTAAGTTCGGCCTCCGTGGTATATCGAAGGACTTATCGCGATACTGCCGTCAACGCGTCGAACCAGAGTCACAGAAACGTCTTTCCCCACGAGAAATACTGAAGACACAGAGTTCTTTTCGATAGTTTATTAACTCTTCACGATAGCAGCACGTAATTAAAGCACGCAACGACTGTCTAATTATCACTGCGGAACTGAACCCCAGACTGACTGACTAACTTCACAGCGACTCTCTCAGGCTGAACTACTGCGGACTCCACAACGACCCTCTCAGACTAACCCTCTGCGGCTGACCGACTATTCCCTCTTACTCACGTCGTCCCAACTACATCTATATCAGCTGCTGGACCGACTCAACTGGACTGAACTCAACTGCTGAACTCCTCTGACTGACTGACCGCGGCTGACCCCCTGCCTTCCCTCTCGTCCTCTATTTATAGCTTGTCCCAGCCGGGAGGCGGGGCCTAGGGAACACAAGCCGAGGAACAGAAGCCGGGAGGCGGAGCCTATGGAACACGAGCCTAGGGAACAGAAGCCGGGAACAGAAGCCGGGAACACAAGCCGGAGAACACAAGCCGAGGAACAGAAGCCGGGAGGCGGAGCCTAGGGAACAGAAGCCGGGAACAGAAGCCGGGAACACAAGCCGGAGAACACAAGCCGAGGAACAGAAGCCGGGAGGCGGAGCCTAGGGAACAGAAGCCGGAGAACACAAGCCGAGGAACAGAAGCCGGGAGGCGGAGCCTAGGGAACAGAAGCCGGGAACAGAAGCCGGAGAACACAAGCCGAGGAACAGAAGCCGGGAGGCGGAGCCTAGGGAACAGAAGCCGGGAACAGAAGCCGGGAACAGAAGCCGGAGAACACAAGCCGAGGAACAGAAGCCGGGAGGCGGAGCCTAGGGAACAGAAGCCGGGAACAGAAGCCGGAGGGGCGGAGCCTATCAGAACATGGCCTGGGGGAAATCCAAGGGGACGGCTCAGGGGGAAAACCCAGGTTCTCTACAGTGCTCAGCGGTCGAACTAAGTCCACAAAACATCCGCCTCACCAACCAAACAATTCTCTCAATCAACTATTCAATCAACTATTCAATCAACTTTTCAATCACGTCCCACAATCGACCACGCCTACATGAACTATTCGGAGCTGTGAGCAGATGAGCGAAGTTTGCCAATAATAATAATTCATCCGTTCTACCTTGGGTTATATAACAAGTAGGTTACTGCCTGCAGTCTGTCATCAGCAGCTGTATGATTAATGAGCATTGCTACCTGTATAATAGGTGACTGATAATCAAGTATAAATCTATGTGTGGTATGGACCCATTGACTTCAGTCAACAGCTGTCAATGTATCAAGGCCTAGATTAATTTAGTCATCGATTATATTGCAGGTACTTTTAGATAAGACAAAAGCCTTTAGACTTTGGAAAAGCCGATAAATTATGACGAATCATCGACCCCATAACCATCGTAAATGCGCAACATAATGATTGCCTAGCCTCGAAGAGAGACCTACAGTAACTGTACACTGGCCTGTGTAGTGTGTACACACACGCTGTGTACACATGCTTATCGGCTATGACGATTCAAGGTTAATCGGTCAAAGAAATAGACTTCAACATTTTTAACAAAGCAATGTCGTTCTGACATGTTGGCAATATGTTCATTTTCGATTTTGCCCATTGTAAGATAAGTAAGTAAGCAGGTTCATTCCGTAATAATCCCAAACAGCACTCTGGCAAACAAGCATCATGAATTTCAATTCAAATAAACATGCATTGAAATCCATATCATCTTCTGTATGTCAATCTCCTTTTCAGCCATTCTCTGTGTCCTTTCGTTGCCCGTGTGTGCTCGTGTGTGTGTGTGTGTGTATGCGTGTGCGTGTGTGTGTGTGTGTGCGTGTATGTGTGTGTGCGTGTGCGTGTGTGCGTCTCTTTCTGCTTTCTGCGTTCTTGTATTGTTTACCCGTGATCTGATATCATTTTCTGCCATTAAATGCATTCGATATACAACATGACATTATTGTATTATAGAAACGACGAAGACGACGACGAGGTGTTTTGTTTGTCCAGAGGGAACGAGACGCTGCAGTAAATGGTCATGTAGAATCAAGTGTATTCAAAGAACGTTGAGGTAGAATCCTCCAACAACAACATTCGACATTCGACGACAGGTGCATGTGAATGTGCAGCTCACTCACGCCCACTGTATTCACAGTCTTGCTTGACCGTCTATCTGCCAGTTTGTTTGTACCTGCCAGTCTGTCTACCTCTGTTCCTCTGTCTCTTTCTGCTCAGTTGCTTGTCGGTCTGTTTCAATTATAACTGGCCAACTCATGGCTCATGAATAACTGTCTCATGGCTCGTTTTGTCTATGATAATTATTATGTATGGCTTTAGCCTCCTGTCCACGTTACGTAAATGTCTAACAAGCAGCGCTAACAGTAGTTCAGTTCAGTCTTACTGCATGTCCGTATAATAGTCCGTTGCAAGTAACTCTGTATCGTAATGAATCCAAACAATCAGATACCTCCAAAGAATCAGATACCTTTCACTCAGATACAGTTACACAGATACAGATATTAACGTACACGTCACTGTCAATTAGGTCACCGGTAGTGACGTCAATCGCCCTTGAACTAATTCAACGGTCTTGAGGTCATAAGGTCATCTGCCATGGACCGATTGACCTCTGAACTGAATCGTGGTTCAGCCTTCACTCAGTCTGTTACAGTACATGTAAGTTCTCTTCATCTGAACGAATCCTTTGAATGACGGGCAAAATAATTATTCAAGTGTATACCTTTAAGACGTAAATTATTTCACAAGAATAAGCAAGACCTTTCACATGATGTCTGGGTCTATCTGCCTTCTGCATCTATCTATCTGTATTATATCAGTCTCTCTATATCTGGCTATCTGTCTATTATGTCAGTCTGTCTGTCTATCTGTCTATTATGTCAGTCTGTCTATAGCTATTAAGCCTATTATGTCTGCATGAATATTTATTAATAATAATATGTCAGTGTGATCCTCCTATCTATAGCTGGCTATTTATCTACATAATAATATTATCCGTCAATCTTTTTTCTGTCTGTCAATACAGTCTATATCTATGAGTCAATCTGTCTGTCTGTCTATCTGACTGTCTGTATATCAGGCTCTATCTCTAAGGGTGTCTGTCGCACAGACAGACGTAGTAGGCCTATCTGTCTGCCAGTATGTGAATCTCTGTCTGTCTGTCTGCCTGTTTCTCTGTATATAAACACATCCATATTCCTGCGTATTATGTGTAAGTTTGCATGTAATTTGTGTGTGTGTGTGCGCGCGCGTGTGTGTGTGTGTGTGTGTGTGCGTGTGTGTGTGTGTGTGTGTGTTGTTCAAAGCGTAATTTGTTCATCATAAATCTCGCTGTCGTAAGCTCCATATTTCTTAAGCACTACTCTAATGCAAAGTGCCAAGCACCTGCCGCTGCGCACAAGCTTATGCAACCAGCGTATACGCCTCTCACCAACGCACTAAATGTCCCGACATTAGTGCGTTGGTGACGCTGCAATGCGAACCTCAGAGTGCAGCAGTGGCAGTTGTAGGTGTACCCGTCGTTTAAAAGACGCTCCCATGAACTTCACGAAACTCTTCTCAAAGCACACAAAGCGACTCTCAACAAAAGCATGCACACGTGCACACGTACTTACATGCATACATGCACATACATGTACATACATAGACTTATACATACATGTACACATAAATACAAAATGACATACATGTACACATAAATACAAAATGTCATACATGTACATGTCTCTTTCTACAGATTTAGACACAATGCGATCGTGCAGAGGTATGCACAAAAGTCGCACATAACCAGTGTGTACACGATTGTACACGCCATCATTGGCAGGCACTCAACGATGAATATTCATGAAATTAAAGTCTCATTTTAGCCGATCTAATTGTGAGAGGAGGAGGAGGAGGAGGAGGAGGAGAAGGAGGAGAGGGAGAAGTAGGAGGGGAGAAGGAAGAGGAGTAGGAGGAGATGAATAAGCATGATCTGTTGTTGACTCTGTTTACTGTTAGTTGGTCGTTAATTAAAATAATAATTATCTCTGATGGTCCAATTATTAATCAACGATAATTAATCACTTTTGTTGATCTCACTCTCCTTGCCTCTCTCTGTCTCTGTCTCTCACTCTCCTTACATGTGCCTCTCTCTGTCTCTGTCTCACTTTCTGTGTAGGCCTATCGATGTCCGTCCATCTGTCTGTACGTCTTTCTATGTCTGTCTGTCTGTCTGTTCGTCTCTCTGCAGAGGGGACACCGAGCCTGTGAAGGACTTCATCGTTAGCGCAAAACGTTTGACGGAAGAGATAGAAAGAAGAAGAAATGCTGAACATGGAATGAAAATTGACAGAAGAACAGAGAGACAGAGGAACAGAGACAGAGAGACAGATACAGCGGCACAGCAAGTCACATTCTAGCACATAATATATGCTAGAATTTGATATTGATTAGAATTTGATTATAATTTGAATATTATAGCAATTATTCTTATATTCCATTTATATAGCGTCTTTTCCAAACCTCTTCCACTTACTTGCTTACCTAATGATCATTGAATGCAGATATATAATTATGCGTTTGACAACGTTGACCTTTGTCTACTTCGTCTGTCTACTTTGACTCATCGTCCGTTCGTTTATTGACTCGCACTTTAGTCTGTCCCTCTGTGGGGTCAAGCAGTGTGGGGTCAAGCAGTGTGGGGAGGAGGAGGGGGAGGGGGATACAGAGTCGGCCCTGAGAGCGGTTCAAACAGCCGGTCACTAGCTGTAAAGAATTATTGTGCTGGCGGGTGAATGGATCGCGATGGGGGCTCATCCGCTCTAAAGAACTATAGGCCTAAGTCGTCTGTGCGTATACGTCTTTGCTTTGGCGTTTCTTTATGTCTTTGTCTACCGCGACACACACACACTGCAGTCTGGATTTTTATGTCGCTGACGATATACAACTATACATGTATACTATGTTTCTTTTTCTGCTTGCTTGTATGCGTTCATCGTCATTCGCTTTTGTCGTTTCGTTTCAACGTACAATGTACATGTAAGCTTAAGTCTCATTCTACTTCTTTCCAGTTCTTTGTCCTCCATTGTCTGCGTCTCTGTCTCTGTCTTGCAGACAGATCTTCTCGATTTATATATATATATATATGTAGATATAATATATTATATATAAATAATATATATATATATTATATATTATATAATATATATATAAATATATTATATATATCGACCTATTTATGGTTTGGCGCCCAATCCGTTGATAGCCTACCATCTTGTGCATTAGACACTGTTTCGATACTGTCTCTCTGTATGTCTACCTGCCTTCTTGTCTGTAAACATGTCTGCTTGTTTAACGTCTGCCTGTCTGTTTGTCTGTTTGCCTGCCTCAGTGTATGTCTATCAGAACCTTGAATAGATGTGGTAATGGATGTGCAACGGATCGGCTGTAAGAAGAAAACATATGGCGCTTCATAAACGTTGCCCCCCCCCCACAACGAACCAACCTTGGATTAGTCTCGTTATCGACCACCTTATTGCACGCAGCAAGTTAATGTTAATGGATAAAATGCATGGTACCAGTATTTATTGTCAGTCAGTATGTGGTTACGAAAGTATGATGTCACATGGCAGGTGGTGTCTAAGTAAGAAAGTAAGTATGACGATAGGCAAGTAGATCTAAGTAGAAGCTCGTGAGTACATGTATATGAAGTCGTTCGCAGGCTATAAAGTCAGTACACAATGCACATTGTACAATGCACACTTTCACATGTAGGTCGACTCTGCAAAAGACAACAGCAACCCAGACGACATACCTTTCTAATCAATCACCATTGACAACGACGAAGACAGGTGCACGTGAGTTTAGAAGCCGATCAGTTCAACGGTAGAACCACGAGAAGTTAGAACGCATCTTTGATCGAGTAAGAAAGATCCTGAAATCTTTTATAAAACTTGTATAATAAGCGATTCAAGTTTAGTCAACGATCGTTCGCACGTGGTCAACGAGTTCTTCTATTATGTTATTATACGAATGAAGCCCATCTGTCGCTATTTCTGCTTTATTAACACGACTCTCTCCCTCTAGCGGCGTTCATTGTCAACTGCTATAGGCTGATCGACCATGACACAGCACATGCGCAGAGTGTTCATTGCTAAGAATAGACATTATGTCACGTGACTTCGAATGGCTGGCCGAGATAATAGCTGCAAGGCGTTTGACACGTTTAGACAATGAATGGATTTTTCGAGTCACTGACGTCATATTATTGCAGCACCGCGTGAAATAATATTTCTGCTGACTGCAGTGCGATGCAAGACAGTAATAGGCATGTGACATAATAATCATAATTAGGCCGACAGCGTGTCTAGATATTTGAGAGGAATTTTAACCTGACTCTTGATGCAAGGAGAGTCATATTGAGTATAAACGGTGCAGAAATTTATTGCATGTAGCATTTGAATTTTGACACAGTTAGACTATGAATAATTAGGAGCAGCCACATCGCTATAATTATACTCGGACATAATAATATTGCATCACTTTCTTTAGCCATCATTCTCTATCCATTGAAAGCAAGTTCCATTGTCGATCCATTTACCACAATGCATCTCGCTTCTCTAACGATGCCCCCCGGAATTCCTCAAATTCCCAGATCCTCCTTCATCGACCTCGTTTCCCTCGCATCAGATCTGTCTCCAGATCTTCTATTCTTTGGTCCTTCGACTTTTGATCACTTTTCCAATTGACAATCACACTTTGCATGACCGACTTTTACTGTAACAGTCCATGAATCGTCTTCAACAACTCGTATAAATTATATTATTATATTATAATCACAATCAATCATTTAATTAAAGCAGAGTTTGCCTTTGAAAACGATATACATTTAGGAACTGCTATAAGCCTATAAGATCTGAATCCAGTTTAGTCGTCTAAATAATAAAAAATGAGATTAAAGCTTTTAACGCAATAATAATTATATTCATCGCGGTTTATCCACAGTGCATGCGGGCCAGAGCATTGAACAATGAACACATGGCTTTGAATTATGTAAGACCACATGCACCGCGCTCCTGCATGTTGTCTAACCAACCGAAGCATGGTTAGCAGCAGAATCGAAAATGACAATAGTAGGCCTATTATAATAGGGATAGCGAAACACCTGCAGTGGTTGGACGATGGTTGGACTATACAGGTGAGCTTGAAGCGCAGGCGAAAACCAGGTGAAAGATCAATTCTCCTGCAGCTGATGATAATTGTGACATCAAGACATGCTATGGGTTTTGTTGGTCCTATGCATGAAGGTCAACAAGTGCAAACAGAAGCAGTTGTGAAGAACAAGCATAGGCGAAGGCATTACACAATACACAGCGCTAGTCAGGTATTATTATTAGTAGTATTCTGTGAGAAATCTGAAGGTATACGACAATCTTGTCCTTGACGCATTTCTGCATGCATTAGTGATCATTAGACTACTCATATAATAGACCTTTGCATGAATACACCTGTGTGTGTGTGTGTGTGTGTGAGTGTGTGTGTGAGTGCGTGTGTCAATCTGGTTATTGTTGTTCGCATGAATAAAACCTTCACAGGACCTACTATATGGTGCAACTAAAACTAAAGTTACAACTAAAGTTACAGCTTGCACGCTTACCTTCGTTATGTTCTTGTAGTGTCAGTCAAACATCGTCTCATTTATTTGATTACTAACTTGCTTCCTTGCTTACTTACTTAATCAATCATGATTTATATAGCGCCCTTCACGGTTATATAGCTACTCAGAGGCGCTCCCGGCCGAGATCAATCGACGTAATTACCAGAGGGTAAACCTATAGACACTCTAAAAGGCGTTTCGCAATCTTACAACAGAAAACAGAAGTGAGACTAAGAACAATGCGAGTGAAGAACAATGCGAGTGAAGAACAATGCGAGTGAAGAACAATGCGAGTGAAGAACAATGCGAGTGAAGGATCTGTTCAAGGTCTCTATGCGGCGGTTTAATATGGATTCGAACCCATAACCTTCCGTCTCCAAAGAACCGAACATACCCCTACACCACTGCGCTTTAGAAATTTGGAGTTTACGTTGACGAAATACATGTAAGCTTACATGTAGTGTTGCCAGTTTTGGAAAATCTTGCGACAACTACAAAACCTGCAGATGAGCGAAGGGTTTCGCATTGTTGAAAATGCGGTTATAAGGTTGAACGACAATCACCAGTTCACCATGCAGGCGAGGAGTTTACAGCAGCTGTCATTTTATGATAAACCATTTAAAACCATTTAAAAACATTTAAATTCAGGTGGTGGTCGTCGTCGTCGCCTAAGCGTTTAACTTGAAAGCATAACTGTTAGATCTAAGTATACCAATCTAAGGATTGGCGAGTAAAGGAGTTTTTGCTGTTTGTTATAAATTCGTGTCGAGTACCTTCACACGGTGATATTATTATACAATTTGCATGTGGTAGATTTATATAGATGCACTATATACGGCACCAATGGAATAAACACTGCTGATATTAATTATACATGTATTATATTGGATGTCTTTATGATGTCCTTTCAAACGCAAACAGCTTCGTTCAAAATAAGAAAAGTCTTTTCAGTTTCATTTTCTAACAGTTCTTCGTTCATCAGTTCTTCGTTCGTTCAGTTCTTAATCTCTTTGGAATAGTCATTATTATTAGAACAAAGAAGTTCTTTCGATTCTAACAAAAGTCGACCGAAGCTGTTCTAACCGGAGCGTCAAATACAAGACTCCGATAAAAAATATAGTTCTCTTTTGTATGTCTGTCTCTCTCTGCCTGTCTCTGTCTCTGCCTCCTTATCTCTGCCTCTGTGTCTCTGTCTATATCACTGATACTGGTTTTCTTTCTATCGCCTTTCTCTATCATTCTCTCTCTCTCGCCTTCCTTCCTCATTATCTTTCTTTCTCACTCTCTTTCTCCATTGTTCTGATGACAAACCTAAATCCGAAGATGATTTCATAATCGAATCTATAATCCTCTTCTGCCGCGATCATCACAATAACAACGATTAGATTTGCTCATATAATCTCGACTCCTCCTAACTTCCGTCCATCTTCACTTAATCATTTGATTACAACAGTAGTCTGCTAATCAATCAACCAGCGCTTCATTCGTTAACAATGATCCCAAAATTCACGGTTTGTTAATACGTCCGCACAACGATTCTCCTTCGTTCTGTTTCCTCTTCTTCACAGCCAATCAATCAAGGCGTGTCACGTGACTTGATATGGTGATGACGTCACTGTTCGGGCGATTAGATCGGGGTCGTCATGGGGTCAGATCGACCGACCGACCCCCTCGGCCTCCAACTCCATTGCCACACCTACCACCGCCCGTGAGGTGGCGCGAGGGAGGAATCTCAAGTGGTAAAACAATCAGGTGGTAGAACAATCAGGTGGTAGAAGACAGTCAGACCTGCGTGTGTGCATCACCAATGTCAAAGCAACTGTTCATTGTCACGATACCGCTAGGGGCGCTGTAGGCGTACTACAACAGGAAAAGCAATAGAGTGATTAAGCAAATAAGTCCATTGTAATCAATTAAATCGATCAACCAATCAAATCAGTCAGTCAGTCAATCAATTCATCAATCAATTAATTCATCGGACAATCAGTCAATCAATATAATTATTATAGTCAGTAAGTAATTCAGTTGATCAATCAGTCATTGTGTCAATCAATCAAAAAACAAGACAGTCAGTCAGTGAGTGAGTTAGTAAATCAATCAGTCATCCAATCAGTCAGTCAATCAATAAAAAAATCAACCAATCAATCAAAGCGTCATTGAATGTGCAATTAAATAGTTAAAGCGTCATTTAAAATTATGATTGTAAAAATAATTACACATTAATTTGTAATTAACTGTAAATCTTACTTCGTTAATAATTATTGTGTGATCGGACGTGATAATCATCTTAGTGAATATTTAATT